>CM024719.1:50776870-51092158 GCA_014182545.1 Eucalyptus globulus
TCCAAGATGGGGGAGGCGTGCCTGGCTACATGCCGCAGATAGCCGAACTGCGAGTAAGCTATGCCCTTGTGCGGCAGTGATCAATAATTGGAATGCATGTTGAGTGAATTTGATGTGTCGGATTATGGGACGGAATTGTGTGGCATGGAATGGGACGTGTTATAACGATTTTGTCTTATAATCAGGACCCCCGTGGCTGTTGGTTATATGAAAGTGAATGCGTTCCGGTTGTTTAAGTTCCTATTACTATCTGTGATTGGGTGATTTGAATTGTGCTAACCTGCAGGAAGGAACTGAGACGAGGTAAGTCTTCTGTGTGATGTGGCTAAAGCCACCCGGGCGTATTTTCTTTTCTAATAGGGGTTTAGGGGTTGAACTTGGCTTTGAGACATCGTCTCATCCCGGTTGTGGGATTAAAATTTCAGGTCCCTGGTGGACGGAGCAACCAGATAGCTTTGATTGGCCTTGAGGAGTCGCAGAGGTGAAGTCATAAGATTGGAGAACGTGTCCGACTTGTAGGTCGTAAGACAGTCCCTTTTTAAGAGCCGGTCTTTTGTAGACTTTTTGCTGTAGACTTCTGTTTGTAATTATGTTGAATTATGAAAGTGTTATGTTGTGGTTTTGCTTCCTGCTTTTCTATCCCAAGTTAAATGTTGTCAGGGGATTTGTTTCGCTTCCGCATGCATAATTAAATGAATGGGTCGGCGACGTATCCTGGGATGTCGCATATTTGATCGACCGCAGTGGGATGTGCGCGCGCTCGGGGTTTGGGGCGTGACAGTGGCTGACTAAAGGAAAAGAACTATATGCATGCCAACGAAATGCCCGTCTTAATTTATTGAAAATAGAATCGGAAAATCGGAATGTCACAACAACAATCCATGTACTTGGCTGTCATCCGTCAATTTTGGTTTAGTGTACGTCCATCTCATGCCATCTTAACCATTGGGGATTGGGCGCTATAGCAGTGTCCATGGAAGGAAAATGACGAGTATGGAAAATAGGAAGAAGGACAGGGATGAAATTGGGGAATCTGCCAACCAAAATGTTGTCGTCTAGTCGAGTTGCCAAAGGTGCTAAGGAGTGGAACATGATGAGAGATCCTGCAAAGCTACAAGTGAAGTTGAGGATCAAAATGACCTTTCTTCTGCAAGTACTGAAGATTTGCATCGTCTTAATCGTGCAGTCCTTAAAGCTTTATGTGGAATTGCAACGTGGTCCAGTGAAGTAGGATAGAGCTCGACGATTACTTGCAAGAACAAGCGAGGAAGCGGGACCGGATGTGCTTGAAATCCTAGAAAGGATCCTGGGGAAGAGGCGGAGCGGGGGTACAACTTCAAGTTCAAGAAACACAAAGCTTCAAGGTCGGTTTAGGGATGTAGCTTCAACTTCAGGAAAGGCGAGCCATCAAATTCAGGAAGGGGCATTACTTCGAGTTCATGAAGCAGCCCAACTTTGAGTTCGGGAAGGCGGGCAGAGGATCGACTTTAGGAAAGGGGAACAACTAAAATGGGCGCAAGTTTAACATCATGGATGGACAAAAGTTCAAGCTCGGCCCAAGGTTCGGAGCCTCAACCATCAAGGTCATGATCGAACAATAACGCAAACTCGAACAAGCACGCAAGCGAGCGAAGGTCTAAGCTACGTTCTTCACGTCCGACTAACCTTCATTGTTTATGGGTGCCCATGGCACAGGCAATGCAAAGTTACATACTACGCAGGAGTCTCGAGACCAATTTGTCAAGGTAAACTTCTATTTTCCTAGATATTTCTTACGTTTTTTTTTTTTCTCAAGGAGACTCGAAAATAACAAGTGGTCATTAGGGACCCGGATCAGTTGGCTCCTTCCATGGGCCAATCTACCTGTCTTCACAAAAAGGTAAGCTGACACGTGTCTTCAGAGTTTTCCATGGCATGTTTTCATTCTGAAATAAAAGTGGTGAGCCTAACGTTGTGGACAAATTTGTGCATGAATTCTTTTACTAACTGCTCGTTCTAATTTCATTATTTCTTCCATTACTTTATTTTCTTTTTCAATGAAAATGCATGTAATGGGTGACTTTAAAAACGGAGAGGACCGTCACCTGCTCTCGAATTTCATTTCTTGGTCACCTCCAATCAAATTTAGTTTCTTGTTTCACCATATGAATGTTAAGAACATAATTACTTTGATTTATGATCCAACATGCACTAAAATTAAGGTTTATTAAATGGAACACCAAACCCAATATAAAAAACTAACGAAAAAGAAGTTATATTAATAATATTATAACCAAAACAATAAGTGCACTGAAAACTTAGTAAAAGGGCAAGCACCATATGAGTAAATCTCATCGAACCCTACTTCATTAACATTCTCATTGTAAAAATCGTAGGCATCTTGCTCACTCTTAAAAACCATCCCACCCGCATTTCACATGACCTAGAAATTTAAAAGGATCAAATCGGCCCAATTGAATCACATTTCCAGTATATATCAATGAAAAATGAGAGATGAATCAAGAACTTCTGCTCATTCATCATACTCATACAAATGAATGGAAATCTACTTCTGTTCATTGACTTACTTCCTTGGTTAGCAAGATTTTGGGCCACTAGAGAAAGGTTAAAACATAGCGCCTAAAAATTTCATTAAAGCATGAGTGTAACACATGTCGACATGAACGCTTGACAATCTCTTTATTACTCGAGAAAAATTTTAGCTGTCGCGAGATGTACGGTTGATAATTTGTAAGAATTTGACTCTGCTACAACCTCGGGTTCTCGTTCCAGAATCTCGTCCACGAATTTCACGTGTCCAAACAATGCTGTTGTATGTAATGGAGTCTCACTATAAAACCACACCATAAATGCTATCAAGAATTAGTGGATTGTCTTTGAGCAAATCGAGCAAAGAAGTCGCATTTCCTCCGACTGCCGCTCCATAAAGCCCCCTCTCCATTTACACTCCGAAACGAATCTGAGCTTTCACAATTCCGTTTTGCTTTTAGCATTTGGCTGACGGCTGCGAAAGTCAACCCCTTGTGAATCGAACATCAACAAACCATCTTTTTGTTGACATTTCAAATGTTTTTTTAAAAAAATTTGTTGACCAAGTCATCAGCCCAAAAAAAAACAGTAGGACCTGATTTATTCATACGCGGGCACAAATGAATGTGGTTTTGATTGTTGTACATCATGGGTACCGGCATGCTATTACCGGAGAAAACATATACTTTCAAAAGTAATTTATATACTGATTTGTACACTGCTTGTCTCTTGGTATGGGATGTACAAGCTTCTATGATGCATGGAACTCGTCTTTTACTTTAATGCGGGGCTGCATTATCATTAACAATACCAAGTGTGTTTAAAAGTTATGTCTATGCCGATTCCTACGCGGTTTGTGGCTAAGTTTCCCGATCTGACATCGACTGTGTGTGCTTATGAGCATGACAATTGATTTCATAAGGTCTTGGAGTAGATGAATTGATGCTATTTCGTCTACTGGCATGCTTCGTTTGTGGCTAAAAGGTAAAGAGAGCCATCGACACTTATTATGGAATACTGGATCAAGAGAATTGGCTTGGCGGATAGGCAAGCCCAAAAGATATGTCCATACTCTCCGAGGTCGGGCCTGCACATGAATTTTGAACTGTCGGGGCCGGGTCCATTTGATAGACAATTTCAATTCGGGTTGGCCGGGCAAAAACACTCTCTTTGGCCCAATAGGTAAATCGCCATCCCAAATAGTGCAAAGGCACGACGTGGCTGAAGCGAGCATATAGAAACAAACTCTTTCCGTTCCGCGGGCCAATCTGCTGTCTACTGGGAAGGGGACATTCACACGTCTCCAGATTTTCTATGTGCGCCCCTTTACTTCAACATACAAGTGGTGACTTTTTCTTGGGAGAGGATTGCTAGTATGTGTTCCTTATTTTAACATATTGGTACATATATGTTTTGCATTTCAAATTACTATAATATTTTCTTTTTTACCCTGCACCCGGTAATACTCTTTACTTGTTTAATATCTATGGAATCCTGCCTTTTAATGTCTTGTTTAGGACGTGCGTTCCTTCATTTTGAAATACAAGTGGTGATCTCTTATGCGGTGGGCCTGGACTGAAAATTTTGTCCATTAATTCTTTTACTAACTTTTCATTCTAATTTCTTTAATCCTTCTATTCCTAAATTTCTTTTAGCGAAAGGACATTCACTGGTGATTTCAACAATAGTGGACCATTCGATCAAAAAAAGAAAAAAGAAAAACAATAGTGGACCGCACTTGCTCTTGAATTTCATTTCTCGATCACATTCAATCAAATTTAATTTCTTATTTCGGCATTTGACGTGAATGCATAATCTCTTCCATTTAATGGTGTCTTGAAAAATAGTGGACCATCACCTGCTCTTGAATTTCATTTCTTGATCACATTGAATCAGATTTAATTTCTTATTTTAGCATATTACGTTAAAGCGTAATTTTTTCCGTTAATGATCCAACTTGTGCTAAAAATTAAGGTTCATTAACTGAAACATTTAGAGAGTCTTGTGCGTAACATTCTCTGTAAAAGGTTAAGCACCATATGAACAAATTCCAACACACCTTACTTGTTTCAGCTTATTTATTGCGAAAAGAGCAAGCATCTTGCTCACTCTAGAATACCATGCCTATTGTCGATACATCTATCATATCCTAGAAATTTAACAATGGTCAAAATAAGCCGAGTTGAATCACATTTCAAAAATACATCACGAAAAATGAGAGACGAGTCAAGAATTTATGCTCCTACATACTCGTACAAATGAATAGAAAATCTAAAGGAAACACAAAATTGGAAAGTCGCGAGAGTACAAGTATTGGCGGGTTAGAAAAGAAGACGACGTCCGAAACCCTTCCGCTTCTATTAAGATATTTGGGCCACTAGAGAAAGGTTAAAACGTAAGGCCTACAAAATTCATTAAAGCCCAAATACGGAGCTCGCATATTTTTCACCGCCACAGCAAGTTCCCTCTCTCGAAGCTTTTATCGGACACGTGTCAGCTGATCCATGTCCGTGGATTGGACGAACGTTCAGGATTCTCTCGGACGCGGATGTGGTTTTAGTATGCCATTTTCTTTCGAACAGGTCGTGCTTAATAAGCCCAATGTTATCGGTGGGTTGGAATTAATAAATAGATTTCCATATTTACATTGAATGTAGAGGGTAAAGTCTGTGCCGAGAATTTCATGAATCTATTAAAGAAATAAATTCTCATTGCCTGAAAACTATAATGAAATCAATTTTTAAGTGAGAAAGCCAGCTATATTTTTGCAATATTTTATGCAAATAGGCTATTGAGACTTTTATCTCCCACAGATGTATGATTGCCCTTTTCTATACTTGCTTAACTGCCGTTTCCTCAAAGTTACCGAATTACCTCGTCAATGGAAGATTCTTATAGAGTAGGTTCTAGTTAATTTAGCTATCGATTTTTTCCTTTATATAGACATTTATAAGATCTTATAATGTTCAAAGTGAAGAAATATTTAGCAGCTTAAATAATCGTAAATGTTTGATGAGATATATTTGCTGAAAGTTTTAAAACTTATCACGGAAGTTTAATTGAGTCCTAAAACTTATAGAAAGTGCAAATTATGGACAATAGACATTGGATTGTGTTTCAAAGGAGATAGTTTAAGTTTGTGAGATCTTTTGAGTGTAATTGGAGTCTTTTTTTACACTTGAGAATTGTTTGCTCTGAGCTATTGCAATTTCCTCTTGTTGATTATGAAAAAACAACTCGTCGATTTCTCTTCATGGATTAGACACGGTCGGCCGAACTACGTAAAACATTTATGTCAAGTTTATTTTCTGCTTTTGTTTCTCGCTTGATTGTTTGCATTTATTTCCCACTTCGGCCATTTCACACGACATTAGCTTTTGAAACGGATTTTTCCTTTTTATTACCCAAAAGTAGCAAATCCCGCCCAAGTTTTCCATCTAACCGACACATGTCCTCTCCCATCAATAATTAGGAAGAAAGATTATTAACTAAGTTCGTTTGTAAATGAGGATATATGAAGAAAATAAAATTAAACATTGCGATGATCTCACTTTTCTTATCGCTGGACGTGAACCTGATGACATCTCAATTTATATTTGCTTGATTTGATAAAATATGCATAAACAATACTAATAACCTCACTCCATTTCTTGAGGGAGGACAAAAAAAAAAAAAAAAAACTGTCGAATCCTAAGCAGTAAGCACTGCCAAGGCTAGTGATGCGATCCTTTCCTCTCTTTTTTTCAGTCATGTCGCGGTCCTTTGCTGAATTGGCCATTTTCTAAAGGTCTATTTACTTAGAAAGAATGGAGAATTGTCTATCTCATGTGTCAGCAGAGATCCAAGAGCTCAGCAAAATTTTATTTGTTTACCAACTGACGGATGGCAACCCTTGCAAGACTGACATTAGCTGTGTTAGCGTTTGCTAGACAATTGTACAACGGACTTAAAGTTGCGAATTCGCAATGAAATTAGTACGGGGGATATATCGTCAAAAACAACAGGAGAGTACTTTTAGGTTATGGCAGAAAACGAAATATCACCAATGGTGCAGAATTGGATAAATCATAGTGCTCCTTAGTTTTGCATTATGGAGAGAGTGACGAGGTTCGGTGAACACTTGGTGTTTTTGGAAAGTTTTTGGGGAAGTATTGACGTGAATACCAGTTTAATGGTCATCCTAAATAATGCCCACTACAGAACATGGAAAGGCAAGATGCTTGATTTGCTTTTATCGCAAGGAAATGCATGGTACCATAGCAAGTGACGAGGCTAAGCTTGATTACACAGATCGACAAGCATTGTTCTTCCTTGGTTTGCTTCCAGATAGTTATGGGATGGTAGTGACAACTCTCATCCCATCTGCATCTAGATGAAAAGAAAAGTTGGATGCTCCAAAATCTGGCTTGCTCGAATATGAGACTCGGAAGAAAGGCGTGGGACTCCATTCAACCACAACTTCTTGTCTCAAAACTTAGAGAAAGGATTAGATCTCGAGACTTCTACGACCGTGATAGAACCAAGTCAAGAAAAGGCATAATTGTGGAAACTATGGTAAGCCTGGCCACATGAAGAAAGAGTATCGATCCTCAAAAAGAAGAAAGTGAAAGTAAATGCTAAGCATGAGGAAAATGACACAGCCGAGATAAGTTCCCAAGAAGACTTGTTTGGTTTGTCTACGTGAGATAATATTTGTGTTGATTTCTCTGCGAAGATGGATCAATATGATGTTGCGAAAATTGTGCGGATTGGTGGTGTTTGTGTTCAAATTAGCTTGGGCTAGAAACTAATGCTCGAGCATGGGAGGGCATACTGTGGACCTTCGGTTGAACTCGAATTGTACCAGAAAATTAGACAATGACGAATTGGATAGTCGGTTTTTGAATGGGACTAAAAAGCTTGTCGATTGCTTGCCCAATATAGCAATGAGGAGGAAGAGTTGTGCTCTTTACCGCACAAGAGCTAAGGTCTGCAAGGAGCATATTTATGACGTGGGGGAAGCAGTAACGCCTGATCTATGGCACAAGAGCTCGATCATATGAGGGAGAAAGGCCTCCAAATTCTAGCAAAGAAGGAACTCATCTCAAATGTAAAAGGATAATTAGGAATGCCAGAGGAAAGTTATAATTGACTGGGTAGATCACAAACAAATAGAAAATTTACCATTAACGGAGGTAGATTACTATTTTCTATGGAATATTACAAGCTATAGGACCTATATCACGAAGACGAACTGGAGATTATGTCCTTTAGGGAAAAGTACGAAAGGATATTTAACTAGTAAATTACTAATAATGAGGACAACAACGAAAGTTAAAGGAAAGTTACGATGAACGAAGTAATTTGCTACCGAACAGGGGAGGAAAACTTACCGTGGAGGAAGTTGACTATGTTTAGGGGAAAGTTAAGAATGATAGGAACACAAATTTTATGAGAAAATGAGGAAAATTACCATCACTTGGGGATAACTACGATGAGTCTAGAACTATATATATATAAATTACCATAACTGGAAGAACGTTAAGATGTACAAAAGGAAATTAGGATCAATGAGGTAATTTACTATAAATAGGAGAAAAAAACTTGCGAAGTCCATGAGTAGGTTATGTGGAAAGAATCATAATACTCCCTAACAAATTACGACGTATATATCGAAATTGCCCTAAAGAAACAAACTTGCGGCAACCTTCAGCGACTGTAAATATTTCATTGTTGGTAATCGATTAAATTAATCCACTTGTTTATTTATTTGTTTATTTGACCTTAATAGGTGAAGACAACGGGATACGGATTCATAAATAGAGCTTGCTTGCGTATGTATCAGAGCTGCTTGCTATTTTTTCCTGATTTGAAGAAACCCAAAAGCTATTTATAAGAAGTATGTCTGGCAATTTGTCTCTACTGATTCTTGAGAAGTGACCTTTGAGTAAGTACATGCGTGTGGCTATATATATATATATATATATATATATATATATATATATATATATATGAATATTACTAGTTATGTGATGTTGACAAGTATTCCTCATTAAACTTATCAATAGATCATGGACTAATTTGATTCCCAATATGTGAATATTATAAGTGTCGACACCCAATGGCGCGGGTATGTGAATATTATTAGTTATGGGATGTTGACATGTATTCTTCATTAATCCTTATCAACAGATCATAGACTAATTTAATTCCCAGAAATGTTCCCTGTTCATCTGTTCCTCAATTGGGGAACAATTAATTGAGCTAGCTAGGTTTTGCCACCATTTTTCTCATGAAACATTTCCTCTTTTTATTAGTTGCCTCGGTTCTTGTTTTGGCACTGGTGCAATGTAATAAATTTACGTTGTCTACATGAACCGTGGACCTTATCACCAAATTAGCAATTACACGATCGTGGCTATATATACATATACATATATATATAATTGATGATTGTATATCTTGGTTAGTTGATGAATTTTGTTGAAATGTTAGCTTGTTGTCCAACGTGGCACTCGATGCCTACCTAAAGTGAACAAAACCAATGATCTTTCACGGATCGCATCATCCAATGGCTTTCAAGTAGAACAAAACTATCATTTAGATTATCTGATTTGCTAAGATGCTTTTGCTGGTGGACCAGTCAATTCTTTTGAGTTTCATTCCTAACATGATGTAGTCAAGATGACGTCAAATCGAGCAAAGAAGTTGCATCTTTTTCAGCCACTGCTTTGTAAAGCCACTTCTCTATTTCACCTAGAACTATCATTTTGTTGGCAATGGAAATTCTTTAAATTTATTGACCACTTCATTAGCCCACAGAAACAATATGACATTATTCGCCAATATATCAACACAAATTAATGTAGCTTTGATTGGTGTATATCATGAATAGATAAAAGCTTATGCAGTGTCATTAACAAGCATGTCGTTACTGATGAAATTATATATATTTAAAAGTTACGTATATGTTAGATTCGTACACTACTTGCGGCTTGGTATGGATGGATAAGCTTCTATATTCAATAAAATACATCTTTTGGCTTATCATCACGCTCCTTCATTGGTAACAATACCAACGTGTGAACTAATTTTATAAGGTTTCAAAGAGATAAATTGACCTTATTTCGTCCACTTGCATGCTTCGCCCGTGGGCCAAAAGAAAGTTACTAATTATGGATTATTATTGGGTCAAAGGATTGGCTTGGCGGCTTGACAGGCCCAACAGACATGTCCATGCTCGCCGAGTATCGGGCCTGCATGTGAATTTTGAACCCGTGAGAAGAGAACGATACAATTAAAAGAGTTGGAGTTCATACTGGTGTCGCAGAGAATGTAGGCCCCCTCGATATGGTCAACCAAAGAATTCCCTCCGTGTTCGACTACAAGTTGCAGTAATTGAAGTCGCATCTCCTTTGATTTCTGCTTTGTACGGCCTCCTCTTCATTTTTGCTTCTTAAGCTTCGAAGGAATCGGGCTTCGTAGTTGCGTTTTGCAGGTCGCATTAGGCTTTAAGATGGCTGCAAAAGCCAATTCCTTCTAAATCGAACTTTAACATCCTTGACAAGAAGCATCGTCTGACATTGGAAAATTTTCTAAATTGTTGACCAGAGTCATAAGCCCAAAAAAATAATAACAATAATAATAAGATGCGATTAGTTTGTATATTAGCGCAAATGAATGTAGTTTTGAGTGGGGTATACCCTGCGTGGATAAAATTCTATGCATTTTAGTCTACAAGCACATGGCTACCACTAAAAACAATTTTTCCCCTAAAATATATATATATATACTTAAAAGCGATATATGTGCTAATATTTTCTAGCATCCTTTGGCTCATGGATTACAGTTCTTAAATGAGAAATTATGATACATGAGTGTAGTATATGCACTAAACTGAATTTTGGTACGGAATTAATGTGATGAGTTCCACTTGAATTTTGCTCCATCGGACCTAATGGCTCAATTGAACTTAGTGAACGTATTAGCTAGTCGAAATACTTGCTCGTCGATGGTCATGTTGTATTTATTTAACGTCCTTGGAATTCAATTATTTATCCATCACATGATGGTTGTACTGGATCGAATTTATAGTTCATTTTTATCATTTCGTACATAGTGGACTTGTCAATTCACTCCAGCTTTTTCAAAACCCAATGAATATATGTGGCCCCTTCCTTCATTATTTGTGTATCTCCTCTACTTTTGTGAATCACATGTCTAATGTCGGTTTTATCCATCATGTGATGTTTGTACTGGATGGAATTTATGGTTCATCTTTATCATATGGTACATAATGACTTGTCAAGTCACTCCAACTTTTCCAAAACCCAATGAATATATGTGGCCCATTCCTTCATTATTTGTGTACCTCCTTCACTTTTGTGCAGAGACAAGTATGAATCACATGTCTATGTCGGTATAGCTGGATATCGCTAGTTGAGAAGAGAGTTGGCCCCAAAATGCGTGAAGGACAAATAGTCATATAGTACTTATCATCATGTGATGTTAGTGCTATATCGGCATGGGATTCACGTCTTTTCATGGTACATGATTCTTTTAAAGTAAATCAAAGCACATTTTACTTGACGAATGGTCTTATATCATATCGGATGTAACTTTTATAACTTATTATTTCACTAAAAAGTGCAATTTATGACAAAAAGAAACACTAATTAATTTTGAAGCATATTACATTAGATTAAAAAAATACAACCACATATAGACTTTCATAAATGGATTTGAAACAATGTGTCCGATGGTTATGGATTTTTTATTTGAAAAGTAGAAAATAGAACTATTTTTTAATTTCCAAAATGCAAAATAATTGAATTATATTAGCATTATAATAAGAAAAAAAAAACTAACATTAAAAGATTGTAGTCCATGAAGTATGATAAAATTACCCAAAAAGAATAGATTAATGAAATCAAATTAGAGACAAGATGGAGAATGAAAGTTCACTAAAATAAAAACATATAAAAAGAAGAAAGAGAAACGGAACTTTGTATGGAATAAGACCAGTAAGACTCCCTTTCTTTTTTTGCTTTACTTGGTATGTTATGGAATAGCTAGAGCAAATATAAATTTTAAAGAAAATAAATTAGTAAATCAATCTAATAGTTAAACTATCTAAGCCGTGTTGCGACAAAGTATGATGAGCCAAGAGCACCTTCATTCCTATCTATGTACATACCTGGGTAAAAGTCCGAAAGGACCCTTCCTTCTAGTAGATTGCAAGGAGAAATATGTGAGGTAGTAGTAAGTCCGGCCTTTATGCTTTCTCTTTTAATATAGTTTTTCTTTTAGCTTTTGACCACTTCCTCCTTTTCCATTGAAGCGATCGTGAATTGCAGATTGCTTCATCAATCGTATAATATATAAACGTGACATTCAAGTACGTAGATGCTAAGACTAGATGACATGGAACTAACTAGCTGGCTGCGCCATTGGTGATGGGGGTGCTGTTGAGATAATGTAGCTTGTCGGTAGGTATAATATCTACTGCTGAAGTAGTGATGTCTTTCCACGAATCTCCTTAACGTTATATGCATATGTCAACAGTACATACTTCCTAGGACTCAGGTATATGGGTAATTGTGCAGGTAAGCTTGAAATGTCAATTTGGAAAAGAAATCAAAGATTGACGCTCAGCTTGAAATGTCAATTTGGAAAAGAAATCAAAGATTGACGCTCAGCTTTGCTTCTCACGCATAGGGCGTTGTGATGCTTCCAATCATATATCTTGACTTTAGGTCTTCTTGGATCTCTACGGTGCTTGTTTCTTATATTTGTCAAGTTATATTGGTGGTTGGTGCTTGGTACTTGGTGCTACTAGAGGGTGAGAAGAAAAGACAACATATCAGAAAGAATCTTCGCTGTACTTCTGACAGTTTATTCATGGTCATCTTTAATTGTGTTTCTTTTGCAATTAGTAAAGAGCACTGAAAATTGCTGTTATTTGTGCTGAAGGCCTCTCTTGTTCACCCCTTGTTTATGTTTGTATGAGGTACTCTGCTCTGCCATGCAATAGATGACATATCTGAATTCTGGATTATGCCATCTGAGAGAGCTTGGATTGGGCAGGCTTATCCTCTTGTCGGTATTTCTCATGCTGGGATTCCTCTGCCCCTTGACCTGGCAGGGGCAAATGGACCTGTTTATGTAAATACTTAGCAGTACCACGGGATTTTGAGATGAAGATAAGCCTGTGCTGAGCTTGAAAAGCAGCCGATCAAAGTTAGAAGGGTGAATTGCCCTTTTCATACTTCTTGATTTTGGAAGTTCCTTCTGGCCTTTGTCAGTTATAAAAAATTAATTATAAAGCTCTTTTTTTCCCCCAATTTGAAGGTTCCACTCGTGTTTGCTTTCTTAGCCATGTGCTATCCTGTCGTTAGGTGCCATTTTAGGACATTCTATTTGCTGGGAAATAGTCCGACTGCATACTTCATCTTCATTACAGCTTTTGCGGCTACCTCGACAGTTAATTGATTGGGGATAAACTTAACTTACATCTTTGTTTTGCTTGTTCTCTGATATGGTGTCATTGCTTTCTCTTGTCTTGGTTTAATTGGATCTATAGCCGTATATTCATGAGACGCGGCACCAGCATGCCGAGAGAAGAGTCAGGAAGTAGAGGGCGGTTTCTTCAAGTAAAATCAAGGCTTTGAATGATGCAGCCGAAGAGAAGGGGACAAACTTTGGTCAGGCTCTGTCTTCCCAATCTGCCATTTCATTGGGCTCTGAACCTTTGGCACCTGACTTCTCTGAAACCTGGAATTCATCTAGTAAACACATAGGAAGGAAGGCCACAAGAAGGGTGTCAACACTTCAATTTGATTTGGATTTTCAGCAAATCTGAACTGAACTAACCGTTAAGGTTAGCGGCTAAACCGAACTGAACTAGAACCCAAACTAAATACGACCCGAACAAAAACCTAGTTTGGCTCGATTTGCTTATTTGGTTTTGTCTTCATCTTTTTTAATGATAGAAATGCCTTTTTTTTTTTTCCTAATTTACTTGTCTAGTGTTTGCTTTATTTTTATTTGGGTGGGGGCAGGGGACTAGATTAATCTGGTCTAGAAAAAATAGGGTAAAAGAATAGCTAAAGTAATTTACATAATTATGACCAAAATCAAAGGGTAAAAGATTGGGTGGTTATTCAATGAGTGCATAATATGTATCGTAAGAGCAATCTAGGAGAGTTAAAAATAAGAGGGAAGACACTTTATCATTTAGGTAACTCAATTCGCTTGCAATTGCTTTTATTGGTGGGCCCCTCAACTCTTGAGTTTCATTCTTAATATGATGTAGTCGAGATGGTGCCAGATCGAGCAAAGAAAATGCATCTCCTTGAGCTACTGATTTCTAAAGCCACCTCTCTGTTTCACTCCAAAGTAAATCCAAGCTTCATAATTGCATTTTGCTTTTAGAATTTGACTTTAAGACCGCGACGAGAGCCAACTCCTTCCGAATCGAACATCAACATCCTCAATAGGAACCGTCGTTTTGTTGACCATTGCAAATTCTTTAAATTTGTTGACCATGCCATTAGCCCATGAAACCAATGACATTATTACTTCATATATGGGCACAAATTAATGTAGTTTTAATTGGTGAATATTATGTGTAGATAAAAGCTTATGCAGTTTAGTCCACAGGGATGCTGTTACAAGTGAAAACATATAGATTAAAAGTTATGTATGTGTTAGATTCGTACGCCACTTGTGGCTTGACATGGACATGCAAGCTTCTACATTTAATATAATGTCTTTTAACCTATTGTTGTGCTCTGTCATTGGTAACGATACCAAGTGTATTTAAAAGTTATGTCTGTACTTATTCATTCGAGGTTCGCAGCTAGATTTTCTAGATCCGACATCAGTTGTGCGTACTTATAAGCATGTGAACTAATTTTGAAAAGGTTTCGGAGGAGATAAACTAACGTTATTTCGTCTACAAGCATGGTCAATCAAAGAATTTCCTCCATGTTTCGCTCACAAGTTGGGATTGAAGCGCATCTCCTTCGATTTCTGCTTTGTAATGCCTCCTCTTCATTTTCGCTTCTTAAGCTTCAAGGAATTAGGCTTAGTAGTGGCACTTCGCTGGTCGCATTTGGCTTTAAGATGGCTAAGAAAGCCAATCCCTTCTTCTGAATCGAACATTAACATCCTTAACAAAAAAGCATCATCCTCTTGACATTGGAAATTTTTATAAATCGTTGACCAAATCATAAGCCCAAAAATAATAACAATAATAATTTTATGACAAGTGTAATTCATACATCTGTGCAAATGAATGTAGTTTTGAGTGGGGTATATCATGTGTAGATAAAAGTAGTCTACAAGCATGCGGTTACTAATAAAAATAATTTATATATATATATATATATAAGTTATGTATGTGCTGATTTTTTTTTCTATTAACCTTTGGCTCATGATTACTGCTCTTAATGAGAAATTCCAGTATTATATATACTAAACTGAATTTTGGTACAGAAATAATGATAAGTTCCATGTGAATCTTGCTCCATTAGATCTGATAGCCCGATTGAACTTAGTGAACGTGTTAGCTACTTGAAATACTTGCTCATTGCTAGTCGATGCTACTTTTATTTATTGTCCTTGGAATTCAATTATTTATCCAACATGTAATGTTTGCACTTGTTCGTGAATTTTTTTTTTTTTTTTTGTGAGAACTTGTTCGTGGAATTTGTGGTTCACCTTTATCAAGAATCTTTGTTACGATTCTAACAATCTATTCATGTTTATCTTTAATTGTGTTTCTTTGCAATTAGCAAAGAGTACTGAAAATTGCTATTATTTGTGATGAAGGTCTCTCTTGTTCGCCCCTTGTTTATGTTGTATGAGGTGCTCTGTCACGCAATAGGTAACATATCATAATTCTACATTGTGCCATCTGAGAGATCATATATTGGGCATGCTTATTCTCTCGACTTTTTCTTCATGCTATGATGCTTCTGCCTCTTAACCTAGTAGTGGTAGGAGGACCTGTTCATGTAAATGCTAGGCAGTATCACGAGATTTCGAGACGAAGACAAGCACGTGCTAAGCTTGAAAAGCAAACATCAAAGTTAGAAAAGTGAATTGCCTTTTTTATGCGTGTTGATTTGGAAGCTCCTTCTGGACTTTGCCAATTATAAACATTAAATATAAAGCTTATTATTATTATTATTATTATTATTATTATTATTATTATTATTATTATTTGAAGCTATTTTGCTCGTGTTTGTTTCCTTAGCCACATGCTAGACTGTCATTAAATGCTATTTTTAGGAAATTCTATTTTGTGGGAAATAGTCTAACTGCATACTTCATCTTCGTTACAGCTTTTGCAGCTATAATAGCGTTTAATTCATTGGGGATAAACTTAATTGATATATTTTCTTAGCTCGTTCTCTGACATGGGGCCATTCCTCTCTCTTGTCTTGGTTTAGTTGGATCTACAACCGTATCTTCATGAGTCGCGGCACCAGCATGCCATGAGAAGAGCTAGAGGAAGTGGAGGGCGGTTTCTTGATCCATGTAAAATCAATGCTTCAAATGATGCAACTAAAGAGAAGGGCACAAATTCTACTCCTGCTCTATCTCCCAATCTGCCAGTTCATTGGGCTCTGTTTGGCACCTGACTCCTCTGAAATCTGGAATTCATCTAGTAGTCACATGGCTGGAAGGTCGGTGGTGTCAATAGTTCAATGTGATTAAAGTTTTCAAGAAATCCGAACCGAACCTAATTATAGGGGTGGGCGGCTAAATCAAACCAAATCGCAATTTGAACTAAATACAACCCAAATGAAAACCTTATTCGATTTGGTTTAGATTTCTCTTTTTTTTTTTCTTTTTTTTTTAATGAGAATAACTGTTGACAGCAATGCATTTTAGTCTATAAGCGAGCAATTACCATTAAAAATATTTTTTCCCTCAAAAAAATGAATATATGTAAAAGCTATGTATGTGCTTCTTCTTTTTTCTAGTTTCCTTTGAATTACTTTTCTTAGTGAGAAATTTTCATACATGATAGTAGTATATATACTAGACTGAATTTTGGTATGGAAATAAATAAGAGTTAGATGTGAATCTTGCTCCACGAAATCTAACAGCCCGATTGACCTTTAGCAAATGTATTAGCCACTTGAAATACTTGCTCATGTTGGTCCATGCTGCTTTTATATACCGTCCTTTGGAAATCCATCATTTATGCATCACGTGATGTTTTTTACTCATTTGTGGAAGTGGTTCATCTTTATCATTTCATACACGGTAGATTAGTCAATCCACTCCAACTTTTCCAAAACCTAATGAATATATGGCCCCTTCCTCCAATATTTGTGTACCTCCTCCACTTTTTTTATGGGGCCATCAGCAGATAACTTACAAAATCCAAATGCATGAGGATGTGACTCAACTAATATCAAGATAAGGATCAAAACCAAATGAATCTTTGTTTGACAGATCGATCAAATCAGTACTTTAAAAGCTCGATTGTTTAATGATGGTGCTATGAAGGACTGACTCAACATTTACTCTTAATTCGTGCATAGACATGTACGAATCATGTGTCTGCATCAGTATAGCTGCACATCACTCGTCAACGAGAGAGCCAACCCCAAAAAAGGCGTGAAGGACGAGGGGGACCCCCCGGAAGTAAATGAATAAAGAGGAAGGTTCGTAACTGCGTTGCATTGCTTGACCTTGACCTGCTCACGCTATCATCCACGGCCATTTAAATGTGTTATAAACTAAATTTTTATTTTGCATTTAAGAAATTTTCTTTTAGTCAATGTTTGTGATAGGAACGGTGCACAAATCGGTAGTAATTTTTATTATCTTTTTGATACCTATAAAAAGTCTAGTTTCCTATGATATGCACGCAACTCGAGATTTTCTTTTGAAATATAGAAGACACATCGAAATAGGAGTTTCCTCCTTCATCTTCACTTCGATATTCCACTATATTCTTTTTCATATTTTAATTAACTCAAGCCAATAAGTCATTGATACGTTACCGGTTAGTTAAAAGTAATTTACTTGACTATTTAGCTATAGTGATGGATGGTGACAATTGATTAAGTGACACTTTTCATCAATCAAATGCAATTTTGTATTTCATCAGCAGTTGCCGAGGGCTTCATGGCCATTGCCTAGTGGTTAGCGAGCCTCACTAGAGCCTCACTAGCTATTGTGGAGGAAAAAAGCAAAAGAAGGAAGAAAAGGAAAAAGAAAAAGAAAAAGAAAAAAATTCAAAAAAATATATTATTAAAAATTGTTAATGTCAATGTCGGCCGGCGTAAATTTGCCGGATGGACCGAATTAGACAATTACAAAATATTTGGAATTAAATTGGCAAAGACAAACGTTTAAGATTCAATTGGTATAATTATAATAGGTTTAGAATTTTTTCAGTAATTTTCCCAAAAATAGGCTCTCTTGTCTCTCTGTCCCTCATCACTGAAAATAAAAATAAAAAAATGCCAAGAGTTCAGAATAATTTATGCAGTATGATCCAAAGCATTAGCAAATTAATTAGAGTATTTTAAAGCAAAAATCATTTTAGTTTTCTTCAATCCAAGTGCATGGGACACAACGTCTTCCATTGTGGAAGCAAAAAAACACGCCACGTGATTCACGTTCATCTTCTACTTTTTTTCTGGAGGGCCAACAATATTCCCAAGTGCTGTTATGGATGGCTTGCGCAAATAAAGCATTGGGCTTGTTCCACGATGTACCTAACTCGAGAAAAATGAAAGTGATTTTTGCTTCAACAATGAGAGAGATACGACACTCCAACATTGCACCACGAGTAAAGAAATTAGGAAGCAATCACTTTCGCTTTAATAAAAGTGAGATTTGCTTTCACTTTTCTAGATTGAAAAGATGCCAACACCCATTTCATTAGTCGTAGGATAAATTAGTCTGATGATTTTGCCATTCAAAAAGAGATTTTTGTTGTGAAAAGCAGTTTTCCTTCTCAAAAAGGAGAGGAAAAATAAAAGTTGAAACATGAGAGCTGAGTCATCGAAAGTTGTTTCATTTGAGACAACAATTGATTTTTGTGTTCATCTTGATAGAGCAAAAATTATTAAACTGATACTTACCCCAAAAAATAATTGAATGGATATAACTCTACTTCCAGGCGTTAAAAATTATTGAGTAGAATCTTTTTTTTTTTTCGTTGCTCAATTTTAATGTGTTTAAAGGAATCTACAGCAAAAGATCTTGAAGAGTCACCGATCTCAATAATGTTCCTAGTGTTTCTCATGAAAAAAATGATGACTAAATTATCTAACAAACAATTGGAGAAGTCACAATTGGCTACTTTAATTAGTGTTCTCCACCTATGAAGCTTTGACATTTCTGTTCTCAAGGAAAGGCGGACAAGAAGTCCAAAATCTTGTATATGGAATACAATCAAGTCCTAAATTCAATTAAGTCCCAACCTTCTTCAAAAGTGCAATTGAATCTTTTTGATGAACAATATCTAAAATTGTTTCATGTCACTCAAAAAGTGTGTATTTCAACATAATTTTAAGATGTAATTGCATTTTTCAATAAAGGTATAGGAATTAATTTAATCAGTTGAAAGTAAAGTACTTAAATTGTACTGTTTGCCAAAGGTTTAGGATTGGATCGAAACAATTTAAAAGTTTAGGATTTTACATCCATATAAGATTTTAGACATTTAAGACTTGTAATGCAATTTTTTTCCCTAAGGGAAACATCTCAGAGATATTAAGAAGTAACAGATGGAATAAAGTTATGCGTACGGTACATGAGAATTTTCCCTTTTTCCGCTTCAAAAATATATATATAAAAGGGACTCCGCCCATAACTGCTTTCTCCATTAATTTTTGGTCCATGCACTTACGAAAGTTGAAAATCATGTCGACCTCAGTGTTTCAAATTCTTCTGCTTCTGGTTTCCCTCAAGTTGCAAGCATCAGGTGCTGCACCTGGACTTGCGAAGCCTAACTGTCCTGAAACATGCGGGAACGTCACCATTCCCTTCCCCTTCGGAATAGGAGCCGGGTGTTTCTTCGAGGAGTGGTACCAGATCGTCTGCGAACAAAACAACACGGTTCCCATTCTGAAGAAGATTGGATTGCGAGTTCTCAACATTTCACTCCCCGGTATGATTAACATTAGCCTTCCTGTACTTTACTCAAATGCAAGCTGCGGGGGTAACGGACGTGCTGCGGGGGTGAGCTTGGAAGGAAGTCAATTTGTCTTCTCCCGGACAAGGAATGTCTTTACATTGGTCGGTTGCAACACCCTGGCCACAGTGAATACCACACAATCAGCTTTTTTCGGTTGCAGGTCGAGATGTGCTGGAACCAACACCAGCATTAGCTGGAATTCTGCTTGTTCCGGGAGGGATGGCTGCTGCCAGACTATGCTTCCCCTTAACCTTCAGGGCTTTAGTGTGGATTTCAAAGAAGAAGGTGGACATCAGGGGTGCAAGTACGCTTTCTTGAGGTCTGACTTTACAGGTTTATATGATTTGATATTGAATGAGACGGTTCCAGTGGTGCTGGAATGGGGGATTGCGAACAATACTGACTATGGACGCAAGCTTATCCAGCAGTCGCAGACTGCTTATCATTCCTATTGTATTGACAACAGTGAAATGCTGTTCACACGATGCTATTGCACACAGGATTATGGCGGTAACCCATATCTTACTGAAGGATGCAAAGGTAACACACTCCATGCTATCACGTTCCATATTTTTTATTTTGATAGATAATACGGAATGTGCTATCATATTCTGTATATAGGGGCATCATACAGCGAAGCGGTTTGTTCATTTCCAGATTTTTCTCTGAGAAGAACGCATTCACACTGTATAATGATTGCATACATGCTTTTCTACCTTCTTTTTGTTAGTTTTTCTGCCCAAGATTACACAAAGTGAATGCACTTTCGAGCAAAATTGATCAAATTACATTGATAATAATTTACTGGAATTACAGGGGAACAGGACAGTCCTTTAGTTTCAAGTACAATATTTTAGCCATGGAATTAACAATTTATGAGGAAATGCGACCTACTAGTTTTGGTAATTTTACTCAAGGAGATCGGCTTCGCTGTTAATATATTTGCTTCTGGTTTCACAACCATCAGGAGCTGCACCTCCGCCATCAGTAGCTGCACCACCTCGAAGGCCTTACTGTGCTGAAACATGCGGGAACATCACCATTCCCTTCCCCTTCGGAATAGGAGCCGGGTGTTTCTTGGATGACTGGTACCAGATCGCCTGCCAACAAAACAACCCGGTTCCCATTCTGAAGAGGATTGGATTGCGAGTTCTTAACATTTCACTCCCTGATGAAGACGTGGATGGCATGATTAACGTTAGTCTTCCTGTAATTTACTCAAATGCAAGCTGTAGGGGTGACGGACGTGGTGCAATGCCAAGCTTAGAAGGAAGTCCATTTGTCTTCTCCCAGACAAGGAACATCTTTACAGTAGTCGGTTGCAACGCTCAAGTGACAGTAAAAAGTACAGAATCAGCTGTTTTCGGATGCCGGTCGAAATGTGTCGGAGCCAACTTCACCAGTAGCAACTATAGTGCTTGTTCCGAGAGCGAAGGATGCTGCCAGAGTTCGCTCCCCTTTAACCTCCAGGGCTTTGGTGTGGATTTCGAAGAAGAAAGCGGAGATGAGGCGTGCGAGTACGCTTTCTTGGGGTCTGATTCAGGTGTTTATGATTTGAGTTTGAGTGATACGGTTCCAGGGGTGTTGGAGTGGGGGATTGCAAACAATACCAATTATGCACTTGACCTTATCGAGCAAGGATACCATCGCTTTAATGAATCTTTCTACTGTAGCATATTAGAAAGTTTGAGCAGTGAACGAGAAGCAATTATATATAGATATAGAAGCTACAGTGTCGACAGTGGTGAAATACTATATGTGCAGTGCCATTGCAAAAGGGGGTATCGCGGTAATGCCTATCTTATTGGAGGATGCAAAGGTAACATATTTCATGCTATCACATTGGGAATTTAAGTGCATCATACAGCGAAGTGATTTGTTCATTCCCAGATATTCCTCTGAGAAGAATTCATACACGCTGTTTAATGATCACCTGTGTGTGTGTGTATATATATATATATATTTGCCCAAGTATGCACAAAGTGATGCACTTTTAAACAAAATTGAACTTATTATATTGAACTTATTATATTGATAAAATTTTACTAGAAATAAGCGGGAACAGGACAGTCCTTTTGTTATAAGCACGATATTTTAGCCCTGGAATTAGCAATTTTATGAGGAAATGCGACCTACTAGCCTCCTTTATTTTACTCAGGAAGATGGGTTTTGCTGCTAATATATTTATGATATCATTTGTCATCAGATATTGCCGAATGTAATTCAAGGTGCCGCGGGACTTGTGTGGACACAGGGATCTCCTTTCGCTGCGTCAGTGGTGGAAAGACCAAGTTCATTCTTATTGGTAAGCAGATCTTTTAACCTAGAATTTTAGACCGCTTCATGCTGGCGAATTGCTAGAAAAAGAACATCATAGCTAAATTATGTTCAAAAAAGGTACATAAGTAAGATTTACATTACCCTTCGTTCTAAAATGATTGTCCATTTGCTTGGTGATGATTATAGATAAGTTTCCATCAATAGCACCTATCAAGACAACCTCAAAACTTTCTTCGTGCACGAATACTTATATGTGATAGCTAGGACAGTACTTAGAACTTTTCTAATGTTGCCGCTTTAGATCTATCAAAAGATGACCAAGGTTCCTACTTACTCTTGTCGTATTTGAATTGGAATTATTACAATCATAATCAAGATGAATGCTGGTAGGAATTTTTTCACTTTCATCAATGGTTTTTTCATTTCCTAGTAAGAGGGATTATTTGTACAATCCAGATGTATGTATAAAAATATCACCTGATGGAACTTAGCAGGAGACAAATTAATTATTCAAGGTTGTTAAGAAAAATCCACATGAAAGGAGCTCAGGTTAATTACTCTTATATGATTTCCTCTTAATCAGATTCACTAAATATTTTATGATAAGACCTTATATATACAAGAATGGTGCATTTTTTGGACTTTTGCCCCTTAATTTTTTTGTAATGCAGGAACTGGGGCAAGCCTTGGGCCACTACTTTTGTGTCTTGCCTTATGGGGGCTGTACAAATACATCGAGAAGAGAAAAGAAATCAAGCTCAAAGAGAAGTACTTCATTGGTCTTTTGCTGGAAAGTGAGCTATCTTCAGCCAACGGCCATGTTGAGAAAAACAAATTGTTCAACTCCAAGTATCTAGAGAAGGCTACTGACAATTTCAACAAGGATAGAATACTTGGGCAAGGTGGACAAGGTACTGTTTACAAAGGAATGTTAACAGATGGCAAAATAGTTGCTATTAAGAAACCGAAAGCAATAGATGAGGGCAAAGTCAAACAATTTATAAATGAAGTCGTCATTCTCTCACAGATCAACCATAGAAATATCGTTAAGTTATTGGGATGTTGCTTGGAGACAAAAGTCCCACTTTTAGTATACGAGTTTATACCAAATGGGACTCTATACCAATATTTGCACGACTCAAATGAGGAGTTTCATGTATCATGGGACACACGCCTACGAATTGCAGCTGAAATTGCAGGAGCATTATTCTACTTGCACTCGGCAGCCTCAATTCCCATTTATCATCGAGACATCAAGTCCACCAATATCCTCTTGGATGAGAAATATCGAGCAAAAGTGGCAGATTTCGGTACTTCCAAGTCTATTTCCCTCGATCAAACTCATGTAACCACGTTGGTGCAAGGGACTTTTGGCTACCTAGATCCTGAGTATTTCCAATCAGGTCAATTTACAGACAAAAGCGATGTGTATAGTTTTGGAGTTGTTCTTGTTGAACTATTAACGGGACAAAAGCCAATCTCATCGCTGAGGGAACAAGAAGGCAGAAGCCTTGCAACCTATTTCATAATTTCGATGGAAGAAAATCAGCTGTTCGACATTGTGGATGCTCAAGTTTTGAAAGAAGATAAGAAGGAAGAGATTGCATTGGTTGCTAACCTTGCGAAAAGATGCTTGAACTTGAATGGGAGGAACCGGCCTACAATGAAAGAAGTGGCAATGGAGTTAGAGGGGATGAGAAAGCTCCCAAATCCTTTGGGTATTCAGCAAAATCAAGAGGACCGGGAGGTAGCTGAATCTTATGCTACTGCATGTACGTCCAGCAAGTCAAACATCAACACCAATGTCACTACATTTTCGGATGTGCAACCATTCTCACCTAGTGAGACGTGGTGAAGGTTTGTTTTGCCTATTACACTTGTGAGTTATATTTACATTTGTCATGGAAATCAGTCTTCAGAGCAAAAGAAAGAGAATAAAGAAAGGAGGAAAGCTTGTTAATTACTAATAGGAGGATTTTGGTTAGTTATGTATTGGTAATGAACTTATTCTCGGTGTTTGGGATCAATAAACTATTAAGTCATGCCAATCCCAAGTTTATTCTAGTTCTGTAATTAGCACGATGCCGTGATTTCAGCTCATCTTGAGATCTTTGAATACTTGCTGTCAATTCGGTTGTTGCAAAACTTACATCAGTCATGTAGTAGACCAGCCTTTGCGATTCAATTAGATTTGTACTTACTGAGAAGGAAAAACAAGAATGATGTTTCCCTTCCGGAAAAGAAGGCGAACTTGCATTCGCCTTCCCCACTCGGCTCTTCCTTGAAGATCACACTAAATTGCTGATGGCATAGAGGGATTGTTGCCAGCTACCGATGCTCCGGCTGCTTAGATCCTCACTACGTGATGTATCAAACTCACCACCCGAACTACATATATCAACATCAAAAAACCCCACTAGTTGTAGAATTATCTCTCCCGATCCTAGCCAACTTACTTGTCAATTTTCAATGGCAAAAACGGAAACAACAAAAAATCAATCGCCGCGCATGGCCCAACTTGTATATAAGAGATATTTACTCCTCATTTTAAGCATGGAAGATGTTGGGTGCTCTTTTTCATATTTCCATTGATTTTTCGCGATAGTAGTGTTTGATTAAATACCCTTAAGGAACGTAAGTCATGTTGTTTGTAGAATAAAATTCATGGGGATCATAAATTGGTTTTATGTCTTCAATATTGATGTTAACGTCCGAATTTTTGTAGGCATCTTGAATATCCATTTATTTTGCAAAAATATAAAAATATATAAAAAGATAAAAAGCAAAAAAATATAAATCATAAAAAGATGATGATGATGCTAATAATAATAATGAAGAAGTAAGAGTAATAAAAAAAAATGCATGAGAGTGAAAAAATGAATGGGAAAAGTCGAGTGGGCTCGTGTAGCACGGCCCATTCTTTTATTTCTTTTTGAGCCCACCCTTCTATTTTTCTTCCAGCCCATTCTTTTGGCCCATCTGAAATTAAATAAAAGAGAGGCCCAGCCCATCATCCCTTTATTCTCCTTCGCGCACGCGCGCCCGCACACGAGGGAGGGGGTGAACCCAGCGGCAACGGCGCCAGTCCAGTGACGCCAGCAGAAGGAATATTCCAGCTGTCGTCACTCGTCAGAGGAGTGGAGGAAGGAGGCAGCGAGAGTGGCGTGCAAGGCAAAAAAAAAAGAGGAGAGAAGGGCTCATCGTGGAGGGTTGGCCATAGAAAAATGAGATAAGTATATTAGAAATGTCAAAAATTAAATACGACACTCACTTTAGTATCAAAATTTTTCGCCGGCTCAATTAAGTACTAAATTAGAGGAAAAATGATTACTTTAATGTCAATGGCGATAAATTTCGTCCAAATTGATTAAGTGTCATTTATAATTAAAATTATAATATGACTTGATAAAATTTTTAAAAAATCTAGTCCACGTGATATTTTCACATAACATGTTTGGCATTAAAGTGATCTTTCTTTAACAATGACTAATACTTAAGTGATCACTTTAAATAAAATTTGCCACTCAAATAATCACTTTTAATAAAATTAAGTACTTAAATGATAACTACTTATAACTTTTGGATAACGTTGTTAAAGGGTTATATGTTGACTAAGCATGCTGGCAAGCCATATAGGACTGAAAAATTAATAATATATAGACACGTCGGATTTCTGGCAATTTCAAACCTGAGTTGGCACTTATATGATCATTTTTTCAAAAAAAGTAGTACTTGAGTAATCCGAAAAAATCTTTAGCACTAAAATGAACGTAGTACACAATTTATGGTGCTTTTAGTGTCTTTATCCCGAGAAAAAATAAATGCAAAGAGAGCCATTCTTTCAGGGAAAAAGAAGAAAAAAAGAGAGAGGAAAGGCTAAGGAGAGGAAGTTTTTGGTTTTTCCCTAGAGTGAGAAAAGCGAGGTTGCTAGAGCTCATTTCAAAGTCAATCAAAAGTCCACGCGGCGTTGTCCTTCATCATTTCAATTTTTTGTCAAGAAATTTTTTAAAAAAAACCCGAAATGCCCTTATTTTCTTAAATAAAGATCAAAGCGAACCTTATTTCAAATAAGAGTGTAAAGTATTATTATTTTTCTCAAACAAGGACCTGAAGTAATTTTTTTTTAAAATAAGAGCTTGAAGTAACTATGTTTATTTCAAATAAGGGCATGATTTTTTGATGCTCAATGGTATTTTTGTCATTTACCATTTTCCATTTTTTTTCCTTCCTTTTTTTCTTTTTTCTTTGCTTTTTTTTTTTGTGGTTCTTCTTCCTCTCCGTCAATGGCTGATCAGCCAACCACCAGCAATGGCCATAAAGGGCTAGGCGAGGGTTATCCTTGCCCAATTTGACAAGGGCCACCCATCCCAAACGCAAGCAAGGGATGGCCTCGCCTCAGTGAGGCGACCCTCGCCCTAGCAAAGGCTGCCCCTCACAGCTATCCACAAGGTTGACCCTCACCAGCCACAGGTGGGGGCTCCACAACCCTTGCTAGTGGTCGGCAAGGGTCGTCGAGCCCTCGCTAACCCCAAGCAAGGCTAATACTCACTAGATTTGGTGATGGTGGCTAGTGTGGGTTTGCAGGCCCTCACTCACTGTCAGCGAGTGCTTACAAGCCCTCGCTGATCCTTCCTAGCAGCCGGTGAAGGTGACCAAGCCCTGGTCGGCCCTTCCTAGCGACTAGCGAGGCTGATGTCAAAAAAGGAAAAAAAAAAAAGGAAAAGAGGAAAAAGAAAAAAAAAAATTGGCCAAAAATGCTCGTGACTAATTGAAAAATTTAGCTGTCTGGCAATTGCGAAGTCAAGCCCTTCTTTAAAATAATCATGGCTACTTGAGGATTTTATTGGAAACAACCAAAGTCACTTTATGCCCATATTTGAAATAAGATCTCTTTAAGTCCTTATTTGAAAAAATGATGGTACTTTGAATTTTTTTTGGAATTTTCCCTTTTTCTTCTACGGCTGTGGAGTGGCTTTAGCCTAAACTCTCTCGCCATCGCCAATGGAGATCTTGACTCGTTTAATATACCAATACCAAGTAAGATTCCTCTTTCCCAAACCCCAAAAAGAACCGCCTAGGTTGATTCGTGCTCTTGGCGAAATCTTATTAAACCGAAGTAATTTCATGTCAAGCTATAATGCTTTGAACCCAGAATGCGAGTTCATTAATGAACACCAAATACTCGATGTATTTCTTAAATGAAACACAGAATGTTTGAGAACCTCGAAGTCGAATGGAGAATTTCAAGTGACTCATGATAGACTGAGATGGGTTTAACATGAAAATGTGTTGATTCCAACCTTCATGCATCATGTTTAGTCTGTAGGTTGCAATAAATTTCGCTCTAGAATGCATGCTTAAAATCGCATATCAACCGTTCGATAAAATGGCTGAGAGAATGCCGAGTATTGATTCATCATAGAATCCCGAGATAGATCCGTTCGTGTTCACTTCTGGGTTGGTTGAATCTGCTCTGATATTCTTTTTTCTCTTTGTCTGGCTATGTGATTCTATGGGAATGATCGATCGCCGGCAAGCCAGCCGAGAGTCCCCCCTTTGGCTGAAGCTATCGCTCCACATCGGCGAATCCTGCTGTCCAGGGCTACTCTAGTTAGGCCATTCTCTCCATATTCGTGTATTTATGGTCGCTTGTTTTTCTGGTTTGCTGATTTTAGAACCCATGGTTCGCGTAGTTTTTGTTTCGGTGAATTTGTTTTGGGTCGCCGGAGTAGACGGCCGGTGATGGGCCGGCGGCGGTTAGGGTAGACGATAGGCCGGCGAGTGGTGGCCTGAGTGGACGACCATGGAGGGTAAGGGCTCGGCTGCGGCCTGAGGTTTGGTCGAGGTCCCCTGGTTCGGTGAAGAATGAATTTGCAAGCGGCGAAGGAGATGTTCTCGCTGAACATGGTCTGCGGGCGGAGAAGAATGAAGGTGCAGGAGAAGAAGACAAAATAGGGAAGAAGACAAAAGGAATAAAAGAGTTAAAAAAAAAGGAAAATCAATGAAAATTCGTAAAATCTAAAAATAAATTAAAAAAATCGTTTTATAATCCGATGCGGGTCGCATCTAGGCATACGGGTCGCATCAAGTAAATGCGGTCCGAACCCATTCCCAAATATAATAATAATAAAAATTATTAAAAATTCTAAAAAAATTTAGAAATCATTATAAATTTCAAAGAAATTGAAAATGTTATAAATTTCCTGAAATTTTTAAAAAATTAAAACTCATAAAATCCCTAAAAATATAATAAAAGGTTTTAAATTTGTAAAAAAATGTATAAATCAGAAAACTCATTAAAAAAATCAGAAAAATCATTAAAATCATTAAATAAATTTAATTAATTGAAAAAAAAAGAAAATTCAGATAAATCATCAAAATCATAAAAAAATTCAAAAAAAAAAATTCTAACCCAGAATCTTCATTAAATTTTAGAAAATTCAGAAGATCATAAAAAAATTTCAGAAAATTCAAAAAAAATATTTTAAAATATTTTAAAGTTCATAAAATTCAGGAAAATTCAGGAAAATTTGATAAAAAAATTAGAAATTGGAAAAATGTTAAAAATTGAAAATCCAAAATTGGACGAGTCTTTAGGACTTTATAATAGGGTTATTTGTTTTGAATTGTCTTCTCTTTTAGAGAGAATTTAGGACACTTATGTGTTTTCTTTGCAATTATACTTGGTTGCGCCTCTTTAATACCTTGGATGTTATTTTCTTTGTTTTAGAATCATTAGGATGAAACCTAGAATTCTCCGATAGATTGCTATGGTGTAAGTTAGAATTTAATCGAGTTAGATACTAGAATGGTGTTAATCTTAGAATTAGTGTAATCAAGTTCTCGGATTTAGAATCATTGATTGCACAAATAGTCAAATATCCTCCTATATTTTACTCAGTTGCTAGTTGATCAAAAAAGACTAGTGGTGGCTTCTGAGTCAAAATTTATATTAGGATTGATTGATCAAAAAATGAATGTCCGATGCCGTGCGAGATATAGACCATGATCGATAAATCATTTGCGGTGTTAACAATCGATGGTCCATCTGTGATCATCATTTGTATGGACCATTCGATTAATCTCATAAGCAATTTTACCCTCCTTGGGTTGGAAAGGGTCAAGTCGAGACAGGTTCAATTATAAATTGAGCATAAAATTGTGGAATTTAAATTATGGATTTTTTCGTAGTTCGAACTGTCCCAGTCACTACTTTTTGACAACATATAATAGCCTCAGTTACTCTCCTTGGGTTGTCTAATTCTTGTATTTTCATCTCAAACTTCACAATTACCAAATTCTTTGAGAAAGAACTTTTCTGTTAAGCTGATTTTATTTTTCTCATGTGCATTAGATCTGTTCCATGAAAAACATCAAAAACTGTGGTTTTTCAAAATTTTATCTACTTTTCTATTAAATTGATTATAGATTCTATGTTTATTTGATAATCACCTCCAAAACTACAAGTGAGAAAGAGGGATCATGACCAATATTGGCTTCTCTTTTTCCGATAGTTTTTCTTTGTTAACTCTGGCATATGTTTTTTTCTCTGTGAATACTTTATTTTTTCAAAAGATTGGTTTATAATGGAAAGTTTCATAAATGGTCTCACAGCTCATAGTATACTTCCCTGAAACCCAAATCTTCTCCCCAAAAAAGTTCAATATCCAATTAATTGGGCCCCTCTTGTAGCCAGGCCTCCCTTACGCCCGGATCCACTCGCCTGGCGTAGAAACGACAATGAAAATGAATTGGCAAAGCGTAGCTGACCAACGGGCATAATTAGGAATCGAAATCTCAAATTGGAATATACTTCTCCTTTAAAG
Source organism: Eucalyptus globulus (assembly GCA_014182545.1). Taxonomy (NCBI): domain Eukaryota; kingdom Viridiplantae; phylum Streptophyta; class Magnoliopsida; order Myrtales; family Myrtaceae; genus Eucalyptus; species Eucalyptus globulus. The sequence goes on from CM024719.1 coordinate 50,806,658, forward strand.
AAGAGGTGTCTGCATTTAGGTTCGAGTGTATCTCATCCTCGAGTGGCGCCCTCCTCAGCTCTACGACCTTGTTCGATGACAGCACCCTTCTCAGCCCCTCCACATCCCCCTATAGCACCGCCGCCACCAGTGCCCCCACCTGGCTATTGTTCCACACATGATGCATCGCTGATCTCGTGCATGGAGTCAGTGAAGAGAGCGGTGATCGAGGGAAGGGCACTCAGCGTTGGTAGTTCATTTGCAAAACAAACTAAAGAGGTGTCTTGTATCACATTAAAAAAGTATGTGGACTAAATTTGGCATTAATTCTCAATTATTTATTTTTATTTATATTTATTAAAATTCGAATTTATAACTATAAAACAACCAATGTGTCCTATTGAAACGATGTGACTATTCATAATAGATTAACGATTATTTTTTATTATTTAATTTTTAATTTATTATTTTTGCTTAATGATTATTATGCACTATTACAACTGAAGCCAAGGATCAAAGAGACATTTCTTTTGTAAGTCTTGAATATTTGCATCTTCTGTTGTGGTCCTAAGACTAATGTGGAATTTGGACGTGATCCTGGTGAAGAGGGATAGAACTATGGAGACTGACCGAGTACCAACAAAAGGAAGCAGAGGGAGTGAGACATGATGTGCTTCAAACCTAAGATGGGATCCATACTTAAAGAGGCAAAGCAAGGGGTGTAGCTTCAAGTTCAAGAAACAGCGAAGATATGAGGTCACGTAGGCACGCAGCTTCTAGTTCAGGAAAGGGCAATGCATCGAATATGGGAAGGAGAATAACTTCAAGTTCACAAAACAACGGGATTTTGAATACGGAAAGGGGCAAAAGTTCAACTTCAGGAAAGGGCACAGCTTGGAGTTCAGAAAGGGGAATGACTTTGAGTTTAGGAAGGGGTAGAGGCTCTACCTTAGAGGTCCAAGTTCAAGAAGGGGCATAACTAAAAGGGCACAATTTTGACGGACAAAGGTTATTCAAGTTCGGGCAAGGCTGAGCCTCAAACACAAACAAGCATCGAAGCTAGTGGAAGATTTAAGCTACTACGACATATTTAGTAGATATGCATGTTCTTCAATCTCTGTGCAGGCAATGCACGGTTACTATTAATTTGTAATTGATATGTATGATGGGGTCATTATGTAATTACATTATTTTATGTTCTCGGACTATAAATAATTGCTTTTATAAATACATATCTTGCAAATCCTGAATGGGGTCAAATCACCATGAACACTCTTTTATTATTCTCTCTCCTCTTTGTGACTCTTCAAACTCTACCTTTCAAAGGAGACTTCAGGCCAATATTTCTAGGTAAAAATTTTCTTCGACTTTTCCTACCTAAAACCAACAAGTTGTCATGGATGTGGATCATCTGCTCCTTCCATGAGCTAATATGTTGTCTTACTTCTGTTACAAGCGTTTCCAGTTCTTTTTTGGACTCTTCCATAGTTTTATTCTCATTCTGTTAAGTTGTTTATCTAATGACTGCAAGAACGAAGTACTTCAATTATCTTATTTTCTTTTTCAGCCCTATCACATGTTGTGCTCGGTCTTGCTCAAACCAGCTTCATAAAATATTAGATCGGCCTTTCCACAGCCGCCATATTAAGAGGATAAAGACCTCCACCCTGATCCGAACGAGAATCAGTGGATCATCTCTTAGCAAGGGCAGCAAGGAAACTATATCTCCATTAACATCCTATTCATAGTCTCCTCTTCATTTTCGATTTGGATATAGACCCAAGCTTTATTACAAGACTAATATATCTTGCTATAAGATGGCAGTGAAAGTCAACTCCTAATTCCGAAATTAAATATCAGCTCCCTTGGACCTCAGAAATTCATCAATTTTGTTGAACTCTAAAAGTCATTATTGATTAATGAGTTGTCATTGGTTAGTCTGTGACTTCTGGAGCTGCAAGAGTTATCGTCTTTCAAATTCTGCACAAACCACTTCATAGAAGCGTAAGACTAGAATGTGAAATAATTTCAATGGTACATTCAGAGTAGAGGAAGAATTTGCTATCTGAGGAAGTCAACTCAGACTTGGATTAAGTTACTTGCAGAACTCATGCATTGTCATTGTTTGTATGATTTATCATAAACACATCGTTGATACAAGAAAACAAGCTTGTCATTTTTCTTTGTAAGTCACAGACTAAATCTCGTCCCTCTCCGTCTAGGACTTGTTGTGACGTCTTTGAGCCCTTCCATAGGCGCGGAGGCTAATAAATTGCTAAGTCTAGGCTTAATTCAGGCTCTCCCAAGCTCACTATTCGCGACTTATGATCCAAGTTTTTAACTAGTAAGTCATTTTTATTTAGGAGTCATCACTAATCGATTTGTAATTAGTCGATTAGAAACTCAAGTAAAATATTGGAAGAAATATTTTACTTCTACGCAACCAGAGAAATTACGATTGATATTTAATTATACTAAATAATCAACTAATGCCATTTCGATACATTATTTTATTTAAACATCAAGGAAAGCATTTATGCAGCATTTTATACCAACCATGGGTCCTAGGATTTAATTCCTAACCAAGCTAAGAAAATAGCTATTTATGCAACACAAGGGCGTAATTGAAATAAAGAAAATATGCAAACAACAATCCAACATTTGCTTACAATGATTTAAATACAATCTCTTTTTTTTTTTTTTTGAAGATTTTCACATATCTTAAGGAAAAACCACTCAAAGGCTATTTTAAAGCTTTTTCTGATTTCTTTGGGAAAAAAATCTGGGATTTTTAAAATTCTTTATAAAAAAAATATTTTGTTCATTTTTAAAATATTAAAAAATAAAATATTATATTATATAAAAATGTGATCCAGGTCGGGTCTCCGCATCTGGTCCGGTCCGAGACCGACCCGGACTCGCCAGCCCAGGTCTCAGGACTTGGGCCCTCGACCGGGATGGGCTCAGCACGTTGGGCCCAGTTCGGCCCGAAGAAAAATATTAAAAGGCAAGCAGAAGTAGCCCAACCCGAGAACATTCCAAACCAGAGTTAAACTAATTCAGCCCAAGTGTCATCTCTTATCCTAGGCCCACTACGCCTAGTCCCAATGAGCCGAACAAAAGCCCACCTTATTCCCTATTTCAGCCAGCTCAAGAACACTCTAAACCTTCACAAGCCCAGCATGCCGCTCTTGGTTTTGCTTGCTCCCCATGACCAGAGACGAGCAGAGCCTTGAGCTGGTCCGTCATTCGCTCACGCTGATCCGCGAGACCAATTCGCCACCCCCCTCTGCGATTTGCCACGAAAGTCGTTGATCCCCAGAGAACTAGTCGCGGGCCATCAATGGATAAGCGCTATCGAAGCAACGCGCATAGGAGTATGCCAAAGAAACGAACATGACAGCCCCGATCAACGAGATAAGGTCTCGCCCAGGACAAACTCAGTAACTGAAGATCAAAATAATGCTACGTGAGCTTCGGGTAAGGCAACAACGGCGGCCATTCTTACGAAACCCCTCTCGAGGACATTTTATTGAACGATTAATATACGCAAACTGTGGGGCAAGGAGCGAGGACGACCGAGCCCGAGCCCGAGCTCAAGCCGGGATTCCGAATGAACTACATACCAGGTCCCCAAAACCGCAGCGCGCACACAAATGAGGCCAGAAATCGGGCAAACCGGACAACGTTAGCCCGGTCCGGCGAGCCCGAAACAGAGCACAAAAAGGGGTACGAGCGTTTGATGAAGGAGCCCTACCCGGCCCAGCAGCGTGGGATGGTGGGTGAGCTCAATAGATCGGGCTACGCTTGTCCGCCTCGCGCGTCTCGCGCGTCTCCGAGCTGGGATCCTCGGGAAATCGACGCCCGAAATAAAGGCTAACCAAACCGAACCAAAACCTCCCGTGAGCTCTGCTCGGGGAGAGGGGTAACGTCGGTGGGTCGTCGGCCCGGTTTCGAGTGTGTTCGTCGACGAAGAGCCCTCGCTCACTATCAGTCTCTCGCTCGGCTCTCTCCGCTCACGGCCTCCCTCTCGCTCGGATCTCTCCTCCCTGCCTCCCCCCCTTCCTTTTCCCTTTCTTCTTCTTATTGAAGGGCCAAAATGGAAGACGAGTTCTCAGGAACACGTTATACGCTCAGGATACATTCAGACAAATTTAGGTGTCGGCTGGTTCATTTAGAAAGTCGACTTTGTCTTTATTTTCTCAGTGTTTCTTAAGCAAAAATACTATTTGAATGCACCGAGAGATAAACGTTCATTAAACGTAGATATTATAGACAATGTTATGAATTTTCAGGTGCTATTTGTTCGTTTGTTCCACTAGGCATACCTTTCACCTGTAGGTGTGTAGCTGAAACGTGTGGACTCATTAGAACTAACAAAGACAACAAATAATTCCAGAAAAGAAAAATAATTTATAGGTTCCTGGTAGCATTTCGAAGTAAACTTGCCCTTCTTTTTCAAATACGGGACAATGCCATTGATGTGTATTGGACCTTAGCAAATTTTATTAATAAAAGAAGAACGAAGTTTTAAATGGAAGAGGTATGCATTCGTTGGACACCAAATTTTCCTCAAATAATATAAATTAATGATATACATATACGTGTTGATTGTGAATAACAAAAAAACTTCTCTTTTCAAAATAATGAATTCCGTTAGTTGTTGAAATGTGGCTCGAATTTGACTTTGTTTTGATTTGGATGTAAATTGAGATTAAAGTCTAAGACATCTGAAGCAAGCCAAAAGGTTTGGAATGTGTGACGATACATTTTAGATGTCCTAAATCAAGTGGTGGACATCCGAATTAAATGGTGAGGCAAGACAAGGTTACTATGGATATGAATTGCGGATTTTGCATGTCTAGAGGCAAGATTGGACAATTGGCTAGATTCATTAGATGTTTGTGTGACGTCTCGAATTTCTATCTAGCTATATTAGCAAGCCATGTAGGAATTTAATTTTTCAATAACCGAATTTTGTGAGCGAATTAGGGACGAAGAAATTAGAATATGCCTTGTATGGTTCATGTATGCGTCCAAAGTTGCACCTTAGGACATAATTGTCTTTTAATACCCCTATATATATATATATGTGGCCGGCCTTATCATTGATTTTGCATGGGATATAATTTCTATAATTTCCCTAAATTATGTTGCCGCCCTATAGCCCAATAGAAATGCTAGAAATTGATTTGAATTTGCTAAATAGGCTGGATATAACCTAATGATGAGCTGTCTTCCTCTTGATCCAATTAGAGTTCATGCAAGAGGTGTATTAAGGAAGACAACTCCCTCTTCCTTCCCTTGATCAGTTGACCCTCCTCTCTCTCTCTCTCTCTCTCTCTCTCTCTCTCTCTCTCTCTCTCATTTCATTTTCCCTCATCTCACTCTCTCCCTCTCTCTGGTGCGAGCTCTCTTCCCCTCTCCCTCCTTGAAAATCTCTCCCTTGCTTCCATTTTCCTCTAAAGATTCCAGGTCTTCTTCAAGGAAAGAAGGTCTAGAGATCAAGAGAAGCAAAGACAATGAGAAGTGGCTTTCTTCTACTCTTCTTGATCTTTTTGAGGCTCGGTTTTTGCTAAAATATGAGCTTTTTGTGTTACTTCTTGCTTTCATGTCCTTATTAGCTCGAGTAGATGTAGAGAATGTGATATAATAGCTTAGATACGATGTGATTTTGAGATTTTATGAAAGCGAAGCATTGCATGTCATTTTCATGGCCTATATAGTCTCGCATGTGAGTTTCGTGTGTTCGTTTGGCCCTCACGTATGAAGTGGTTGACTATAATTGAAGATGGATGTTGCATGTGGCTTAGGACTTCTGGTTTTGGTGTGTTTTGAGCAAATGGACTCATATGGTGCAAGTTTTACATGAGTTCGTTACTGTGGTTTGGATTTACAGAATTGAAATTACTAGACTTTATCTGTTTGTTAATTTTGTGAAGTTTGTTGTGGTTCGAATCTGATCTGCCTAATGCAGTAGAAACAGTAAGCTGATTGTCTTAATAAATTTTCGTAAAATTTTCTCTTTTGATTTTGGACTTGCTTCCTTCATAAAAGTTGTAGAGGACATTTTTATTTACAACATATCCAAATTTCAAAACTTTTGACATGTTTAGGGCTGTGAGATGAGTATATCTTTGAGATCGGTTGCCCTATTCGAGTGAACCAGATTCTTCTTTATTTCGTGTGATTTACTGCTCTTTATCCAAATTGTTTTGGACTTAGTTTCCTAACAAAAATTGTTTGTTAAGGTCTTCTCTATAACATATTAAAATTTTAGAAATTTTTTACTTCATTTACTATGGTTTAGGCTTTGATTCCTTTGACTATGCAAATCTGTTCGTTTCTGCATTGGATCCAAAATGCACTAAATTCTTTAGGAAGGTGATGGAATCTTACATGATGACCTACTGATGACAATAACGGCATTTGATAGACTTTCAAATGATGCATTTTGATTGCCATGTGGTACCATTTACTTGTGGAAATTGGGTTAAAAACATAAGAGGACAGAATCTGGAATTTTGGGTTATATGTGGTTGAGTGTGCCATGAAGGTAGTGAATCGTGTGTGGTGGCATAGTGCCCATCCTAGTGTCAAGTGTGCTGAATAGGATGTATTTTATAGTGTGCGAATGCTATGTCGCTATATGAGTGCTATACCTGCGATTCATGAGATCGATTGTGATGTTTGATGCCCTAGGTTGGTGAACCTTGGATGCCCAACGATGGCCCGGAATGGATGTTGGAAGTGAATGCATTAGCTACAACTAAGATGCCCCGATTGTAGTAGGGATGTCCAAGCTGATGACAAACCCTGGAAGTCTTTACGATCAACTCAAGAACATGATGATGGGCCGGAGTGGATGTCGGAGGCAAATGCCTCGACTAACAACCGAGATTCCTCAAAGTAGGGATACCTACAGTATGAGAACCGTGGATGCCTGGTTAGTGAACTGGAGATCATTGTGTGAGCTGCCTACACGGACTGGTTGAGTAGTGAAATGGGGATGGACCCCAATGATAATGTGCATGATAAATGTGAAGTATGATGCACCCACTGCATAGTAGTGTGACCCATGCGATTGTATATGACGCATGTTGCATTAAATGCACACTGGTACTACTTGTGTGATTGGAAATAGTCCGTAGTATGTCGTGTGCTCATACTTGTGTGCTTACTTGCTTGAATATTAGTTGTATCCTAGGAATCGAGTGTAAATTAGATCGAGTGACTTATGAGCTTGTTGTTTCTCTTGCTAAGCATCAACTCACTTCTGTTGTTATTTTTCAAATTGATAGCTACATCATCGCTCCCCACATCTCCCATCTCTCGTTATGGAGCGCCTGTTGCATTAGAGGGCGAGCACCACAAGTTCATGGAATCGGACTTTCCAGGCACAATGTTTGTTCGATACACGACTGTCTTGCTAGTGGACATAGGATAGCTTGATCCAATTTCCTACTGCTTTGTTGCTATATTCGTGCTAGTGGACGGACACCTCTTAGGACCGATTCCATCCCCTAATGCTCCTAGTGCAAGTCGTTATGGGAGGGACGTGGAGGATTAGGAGCTGGAGTAGGATGGAGTGTGGAGGAATCATGCTTGTATTTTGACACGATCATAACTTTTTGGGGTGCGAGCTAATGTGATCGGGACGGTTGGATGGAGAGACGTATGTACGAACGAGGAGCTTGCTATAGCAGGGTTTAGGGAAACAGGCTTTATAAAAAAAAAAAAAATTCTCCCAACTTAGGTTTTTCCTTTTGATGTATAATCTGCCACCTGATGTATATATAAGTATGGTAAATAATGGAAGCATGATTCACTTACCATTGGTGTTTTTCGAGGCACGTGTATAGTTCATGTTATAAATGCTAACTTTTAGAAAAGATTTTTGCTTGCGTGGTAACTTAAAGTAAATAAAGAATAAGGTTTAGTAAGGGCCTGTTTGTTCGTGTTCTTTTCTTTTTTTGTCATAAACACAATTTCTCTTTCTTTCTTGATATAAACACAATTTCTGTTTATTTGTTTCAGGGAACAAAAAAGAAACAAAAACACTTTTGTTTACATTTTTGTTCCAAATCTTTTTTTTTTTTTTGTTCTCGGAAACAAATTTGGAACAAAAACAATAAACAATTTTTGTTTCCCAGAACACTTCCGAAAAATAATTTTTCTCTCCTATTTTTTTCCTTTCTCTTTTCTTCTTTTTTCTTTGGCCAGTCGTCGGCCTCAACCATGGTCGGCGACTTTGCCGGAGCGTCACCGCCCCGCGATGCCAAGCTCACACCGGCCGGCAAGGCCAAGCTAGCCTAGCCAAGGCGAGGCCAAGCCTCATCGAGGGCCGGTGAGCCTTGCCGTGGCTGGACGAGGCCGCTGCCATGGCCGAGGCCAGAACCGGCCAAAAGGAAGAAAAATAAAAAATAAAAAAAAAAAAAAATTAAAAAAGAAAAAAAAAAAAGAAAAAGAAAATAAAAATATTAAAAAAATTAAAAGAAACAAAAAAAAAAAAAAAAAAATATACAAGCGTGTTGTTCTTTTTCTATTTCAATAACAGAAATTTTGTGCTGTTACCAAACGCGTTTCCGTTAAAAAATTATTCTCCCAGAATAGAAATAATTTTTTTCTATTTTTGTTCACTTGAAACAATTTTTGAACGAAACATTACCAAACGCACTATAAGTGGCAAACTAAGATGCCACAGTTCGCCCATGGACACAATGAACAGGAGTGAGCAACTTTGAATGTCTAACCAAGCTATGGCTAGTTATCTAAACTGGAATGAATTTTCCCGAGAAGATTTTAAATGGCTGAAAGTGATATTTATACTAAATGCAGGTTTTGACCTAATTTTGCACTAATATCAAGCCTAACTTAAGAGAGAGCTTAGGGAATCGTCAAGGAATGTGAGTGAGTAAACACTTCATATCTCTTTGATTTGACTATGTGAGACTTTTTTAATATAATTGAGAACTGGAATACATTTGGGAGTTATGTGTTTCAAGTGAATGTAATTTCCTCTTGTTGATCATAGTAAAACATCTTGTCGATCTCTCCCTATGGAGTAGGCACATTAAGTCAAATAATATAAATCCTCCGTGTCAAATTTATCTTCTACGATCGTTTCTTGCTTAATTGTGCTTGTTTCACGCTTCAACCATATTTGAGTAATAAACTCGTATCAGAGTTTTACGTTGTTGATGACAAGCAACGCTTGTCATTTCGCTAATTAGAAAAATGGCCAAAAACAGCTCATTTGAATCAAATTTAGAAAACTTAGAAAAATGACAAGCATTGTATGAACAAAATCTCATCGAAACCGATTCTTCAGCAAGTTTATCGCACAAATATTGGGCATCTTGTTCACTCTTGAATGCCAATCGAACTGTCGGTACGCACACCCATGACCTAGATATATATTTTTTTTTTTTGGTCGAACATGACCTAGATATTTAAAATGGCCAAAATCAGCTCATTTGAATCAAATTTCGAAAATGTATCAATGCAAAATGAGAGCCAAATTGAAAACGTTCCACATAGTTGTTATAGACGATAAAAATGATGTAGTGTTCACTCCTAGTTTTAATCCAGCCACAGGAGGATGTCTGATCTTTGGGGTTTTCCACATACCATTATATAAGTTATTTAAATAATTTTCTACGTCATTTATACTTCCTTGTTTTAATATATATATATATAATTTAAGATTTAATTTATTTTTTTTTTTTTTTCTACGTATCATTCTTTCTGGCAAACCTCTCTTTCTTTTGTAGTGTATTTTTCTGCAGAGCCATTTTCTTTGGTTTTCATTTTCTTCCGAAAAGAAATCTTCTTTTAAGGTTTTGCGGCTATTTTAAAGGAAGTGCTAATAAGTTTATTTGGAAATTGAAAACATGAGCAAGGGACATTTGCCAGGATGAATACGTAGATGCTTCTTCTAGCAATGTAGGATCAATCCTATAAGTAAAACATGCCACTTGTTCTTCTGTTTTTCTAATTCCATTGCAAACTATTCACTAGTCTCTCTTTTTTTTTTTTTTTTTTTTTTTTTTTTTCTGGGATAACTGAGTGTGATGATCAAGAAGGTGCTTCATATGAAATTCTTGTCCAAATTATTTCTTTATTTGACTCTTCTATGTTCAATTTCATTGATCTACTTTTATTGAACATAATTTCTATGTCTCAACCTTTACATTTTCTAGAAAAAAATACCATAAAAATTTTAAAAATATGTTCACCGTCTCTCCAACACCCTCACACTTCTTTTTGGATCTTTAAAAATGCCAAATTTATACTCACTTGACACATGTACTCTCCGTCATAATTCTATCGAAGATCATCCTAAAAAAATCCTACTGCTTTTGTAGACGGTAGAATGCAAGAGAAGTTGCTGTGGCGCCGTGAAACAACGACGTTGGCATGGTGGTTGACGTGGACTACAAGGGTGCCATTTTGCGTTCTCTCGGTTGCTGAAGTCAATTTGGGGCAAATTTCTAGGGGTTCATGGTTTGTGTTTAGCCCGGATATATCCAAATCGAGCTTCGATTCAACTTGGGCGACTGATTACGAGTTCACATTGTTCCAAATCCGTGGTTGTTTCTACTGTCTGGTGTTTTTCTGATTCTAGGTTTTGCCCCATTTTCTTGCTCTTTAATTATGTCATTACCAGAGTTTATGCATTTTTGCCTCGTCAAGATTCCTGTGAAGAGTTGTTTGCCTCATGTCTAGTACTTTGTAACCCCTCAAAATTGTGTTTCTTACTCCTGCAACATGAGGTTCTTTATTTTACATGCTCATTGGAAGAAATGGATTATATTTTGTATTACTCAATTTTATCAACTCTTTAATTTTCTCATATCTGTGGTGCATCTACATCTTGCCAGTATTCTGTAATTTGATTAGGATACTGCTGAGATTTGATAATTCAATGCAAATGTAGTAGTTGAATTTACCACTGGGAACCTGGGACTGAGATATTGCTAGTGTGAACTCGGTGCTATCATCGTTGTTTAGAGCTTTGAAAGGCCACTCTACTTAGATTTAATTGGCTTATTGGATTTGTTCACCAGAATCATTTTGCTGAGCGCATTGTTCTTGTTGCGCTGCATGTGCTTTTGAATGCCAGGGCAAGAAGATAACAATGACCCCTAAGCTATAGAGAAGTAGATGTCTGTCTTGGCTTTCTCTTTAGTTATTCGAGCTAGCTACGAGTCACTTTGTTATTTCCATAATTTTCTGTTGCATTATGGAATGGTTAAGTTTCGAGATTCTAATGATCATATGTTGGCTAGTAGAAGGAGGTTCTATCATTGGAGGTGATGGTTTGTCAATTTTCTACGACAAATTAGGGATTGATGAGTTAGTACATTGTCATTTGAAATGATTGCTTGTAATGGCCAACTGAGTATAGGACCAGTTCACTATCATATGTTGTTCACTATGGGTGGCTAGCTTAACATTATGTGCTGTGTATTGGCCAATATAGTGTTAGACAAGGATATGGTTGCTTTGCTGAATGCCGTGCATTGTTGAATTTAATTTGTTGTAATGTGTTTGAAGGCCTCTGTTTCACATAATTTCTAGTGTTTCCATTAAATCAACCTGTTTTGCTATATGTTGTGTTGTGCTTTGCTTAATTTGAAGTTTCTGTCCAATAGCATGCACTGTTGGAATTTGAATTGCTTGCTTGTATCGAGCAAGTTGATGATTGTGGTTTTTTCAAATGGATTGTTCTGAAATCCTCATTACATGGCAGAGAAGTGATTTTAGATTGATCAATGAGAAGAAAGTGCTGGCAAATAGTATTGGAAGTGTGGAATTTAGTTGAAAGTATCTTAGGAGAAATTCCACTTTCTCAAAATGCAGCTAGAAAGGAGTAGGCAACAGGACAACAAGATACAAGTGGAAGTGTCTCCACTTGAAGGGAAGGTAAAGATCTATTTTGGAAGGAAAAGGAAAGGAAAATAATCTATTTGAGAGGCATAGTCATATTGAAAGGATTGATGTGCCCAACCCTAATGTTGAAGTTGGACCCAAAAAAAAAAATAAAAAATAAACAACATTCATTTAGATTGACAATAATGTTGGATTGGGGATGGTTGTGTTGTTTGTATATCTTTTTTGCTTCTTGGTAGTGTAAGTGGAGGGTAGATGCGAGGCAAGACCAATGTTATGATGCAAAAAAAGTGAAATAGTGTTAAACTGTATTAGCAAAATCCAAGTTCAACTGTGTTCAATGTATTAACAAATCCATGTTCAACTGTGTTATCTGTAGAGAAAGGTGTCATGTTCCCTATACTGCATATTTATTTCAGATTCCTATAGTGAAACTGTCATATTATCATGTTGCACAAATTGAAAAGGTAAAGGATTTAGGTCCTTCAACTTTTAATAACTATGGTCATCCTAATTGGAAGTGAATGGATTTGCTTGGAGATGAAGAAAATAAGAAATAGAGCCACCACGCACCCACAAACAGGACAACTATGGCCAATTATTTGCTTCCAATGAGGTCTAAAAACCTCTCTTCACTTAGAACTTGGATGATTACAATAGGAAAAACCAAGTGGACAAGTTGGTATATGGTTTGGAAAATAGGAAAAAGAGGAAATTACAACCAACTCAAAAGATTACAATAGAAAAACACCAACTGCACATTAGCTACCAAGATGCTGTATGGTTCAGACAATAGAAAAAAGAGGAAATTTACAACCAACTCAAATGATCACAACACATCCATCACAAAACAGCCATCACAACCATATGTCGTTGTTCCATTAGTCTTTGTAGTGGCTGCCGTACCAAGTCCTTCCTTCCTATCTTTGTGCTTCAAAGAGATTAAAAGAAGATCAGCATACTCCATCTTGGAATCATCAGTAAGAGCATTTCACAAGAATCAGTACTCCAAAATACTTGCAAACCAATATCATGTTAGAACTGAGTAACTTTACAAAGTGAATTCCTCATAAAAAGCTTCACCAAATAATTGTGATTTTAAAAGAAGTATCCGGGAATTCTCAGAGTCCAAAAGCATGTGTTTTTTTTTTTTTTTTTAACTTTTAAGTTTTTAATCGGGCCACCTAGTAATTTGCAATTCTATCCAAAATTAGTTGGAAGGACTATATTGATAAACTATTAAAAGTATTATGACTAAATATTGCTAGATCAAAAAATTTATAATTGAATTGAGACCATATAATAGATTTTTTTTAAAAATAATTATCCCATTATAAAGTCAAAGCCTCCAAAAACCGTTCACAGAAGTTGAGGGGTTTTCTTTTCCCCTCTATTTTCTTTTTATTGGGGGGCCAATATGGAAGTTAGAGTTGTCAAGAGCTCCTTATATGGGATTGGATTGGATTCCAATCTTGGGCTTGCATAGTGCAAGATGCGCAGGCCCCAATAGTATGTTGAAGCACGTCACATTCAAATAACTCTTTCAATATAACTAATTTGATTCTAAATCTTTTGACAATTTGTTAAGGTAGTCCATCTAGCAAACTTTTGCCGAAAATAATTGGCATGGTCATCAAGCATCTTACACGACATAGCCAACACTTGATTGACATTGATGTGAACAATTTGTGCAATTTTTTAATATTATATCTAATTTGTTTTCCTTTTTTTTTTTCCATATATCTTCTTTTATTTCTTCTATTTTTTAAATGAGGTCATGGACATCCAGTGAGGGCGTCATTGCCTTTGCCCAAGCCCTTGCCAAGATCCAAGTGACTTCATTTAGGGTTGGTTGGCAAGCTCGCCCACACAAAATTAGAGGAAAGATGAAAGAAAAGAAGAAAACATTTCAAAAAAAGTTCAAAAAATTGCAAAACTTTACCATGTTAGTGCCAATCATCTTACGTACAAACTTTGTCACGTAGGATGAATGGCGTTAACTAGACCATCATGTTAACAATTTTTTATAAAAATTTGCTGAAATGACTAAATTGGCAAATTGTCAAAAAGTATATGACTAAATTAGGCATAATATTTTGATAAAAAAATTGGCATAATTGTCTGCCATAAGATAGTTTCAAGATTTTTTTGGACAATTATTTCGAGAAAAATTTGGCACAGTTTTGGCACAGTTTTTTTTTTTTTTGGGTGTTTTGGCACATTTTGAGTGTCCCTCTTTCTCTATGTCATTTCTATATATACTCTCGGTAATTCCATTAACCATCATTGCAACTCATGCGTGATCCCCACTCTAATTGCTCCACATTTCCATGATTTCCTCTACTTCCACAATTTAAGTTACTCCTAAGGTAATCGCGTGTTATGCAATAATTGTCCCTTCATTCAAAATTTAATCTATTCTGTAATTGTTCCAATATTTAACTCAAACAAGGCGAGGTACAATTTCCTCACGATAATCAAAATGGCCAGCAACACACCTCAAATCAAATTCATGTCACACCACCTCTAGGTGAAGTTAAACTAGATAAGCTCCAAATCAAAGTTGGGCCTAGTATAACTGGACTCCTTATACTTCATTGATAGTTGAAATCTCTCCTCAATATTTGGGCCATAAAGTTCACCACCAACTGGAGCTAAAGAATAATGTTGTGAAAATCTCTAAAAATGGTAGTACTGAAAAAGCAAGAGTACCAATGAGAGTTATATGATAAGAACTATGATTTTCATCTCTCATTTTACTAGTACTTTTCTTACTGCATTTCATATCATGCTTCCCCAAGAAATCATTTCATCATTTTGATGCCATGCATCCCATGATTGATAAAGCTACTTTTGACCTTTAAAATGACCCGATCGACAAAGACCAAATTAGTCTTGGTCATCTTCACTTTTTGCTAGTAAGGGTTCACACATTATTACTTCATAATGAAAATTGTTAAGAAATAGCATTTTCATTTCTTTGCTTTTACTAATACTTTATCTTACTGCATTTCATATCATATTTCCACTGCTGAAGTTGTTTCATGATGTTGATGTTGTATATCATGCATTTTGATAGAGCTACCTTTGATCTTAAAGTGAACCAACCAATAAAGACCAAGATTAGTCTTGGTCCTCTTCACTTTTTTGTTGGTGAGGGTTCACACATTATTCCTTAATATTGAAAAATGTTGACAACTATCATTTTCATTTCTCTGCTTTAGTAATACTTTATCTTACTGCATTTCATATCATATTTCCTTTGATGAAATTGTTTCATCATTCTGATGGCGTGC
Source organism: Eucalyptus globulus (assembly GCA_014182545.1). NCBI lineage: Eukaryota > Viridiplantae > Streptophyta > Magnoliopsida > Myrtales > Myrtaceae > Eucalyptus > Eucalyptus globulus. The sequence goes on from CM024719.1 coordinate 50,821,828, forward strand.
ATCACACAATTGATGAAGCTACTTCTGATCTTTAAAGTGAGCTGGCTGATAAAGACCAAGTTTGTCTTGGTCGTCTTCACTTTTTTGCTGGTAAGGGTTCACACATTATTTGTTCATATTGAAAATTTTAACAACTATCATTTTCATTTGCCTGCTTTACTAACATTTCATCTCATTGCATTTCATATTATATTTCCACAGATGCAATCGTTTCATCATTTTGTTGGCATGCATCACATGATTGATAAAGCTACTTTTGACCTTTAAAGTGAGCCAACCGACAAAGACCCAGTTAGTCTTGGTCGTCTTCACTTTTTGCTAGCACATTATTGGTTCATATTGAAAACCTCCACTCAATTCCAGCCCCACAGTCATAGATCCATACCCATCTTTTTCTTTAGAGAGAGAGAGAGAGAGAGAGAGAGAGAGAGACTTTTCTTCATGGGTCTCACTCAATCTCTATCTATTGTGTACAGTGGGTGCACAGTGTTGCCTCGCGCATAAAAGATAAGAAAATTAGAAATTTGCGCCCCCTAATATAGACATAATTACAAATCCCATTTGCCCAACTTATTCTTTGCATCCTAACTCTCACATCTTACATTTGTCTGTCATAGTTACCACTGGCAATACTTTCACCAGTTCAAGACATCCATAGATAAGAGCAACTAAGATAAAGTAATAAATAGAGCGTGTGACTAAGAGAGTGCTAATGATCTCATAACAGTGACAATATAAATTGATAGAGATTATAAGTTCGCTAGATCATAAAGTCATTGTTATCATGCAACTAAACACTATTTACACATCTCTCCTCCTCAGCCGTATAGTGTCTTGTCACTACCCTCTAGTGATGCCAAACAACTGTCGGATCCATGAAATAACCAGCACTACTGGTCACTAGGTTGGATTGACCGCTCATCCCCTATCTCCTGTCTTGGATCCATGTGCTTGTGGCTGGATCCATGTGCTTGTTGACAAATCCATTAAAATCCTTTATAATACTGAGGGTTTTTTCTTTTCTTTTGATAAAATATATGATTTTTTTCCACTGTTGAACGAAATGTCAATTGCTACTTCATTTTTTTTTTTTTTTTTTGTGAATAATGCCAGCTTATAAATTTTACAATGGACAACACAACAAAATAAGAAGGGAACAAAAGTACCCTTCCCATATTTTTGACGATTTTAAGCTCACGACTTGGCTGTATAGAGTTGCATTTCTAAAGCACGAGAAGCAATTTGCCTATAAAGTCAAGGTGGGGCAAGATGCTCTTACCCAAATAGGTGCAATTAAGGGATGGAACCTAAATGACCAAGGAGTGGCGAGATACTCTACCAAGTCATTCCTGAAATCAATAGCTTTTCTCCAGATGAAAAGAGAAACATTCATTAGAGAGAGATAATAGTTAACAAAAAAAAATGAAAGAAAATATATCAACACAATGAAACAAAAAGAAATTGCATAAACCTTAAGCATCAACAAATTAATAAAGGTTTGGATGATTTGTGGAGTGATACATGTGAGGTAGTTTGTTGGTTATTGATTTAGTAGTAGGATTCAAACATAAAGAAAAGATACATTGACAAAATTTTTATTTGGTCCACTGTCAGTATAAAAAATAATTTACACTTCATTGTATAATTAACATGTTGAAAAGCTATCTCGAAACACACATGTCACATATTGAATGTTAAATCCATTAAAAAAAATTACATTGGTATTAAAATAATAATAATCTTTAGCAAATTAGGTAGATGCTCATTCAACATTGATATATAAAAAATATGAATGGAAATGAGAATGGCGTGAACTCAAAGGTTTGAGATACAAGCTTTGTCTTGAGCAAGAAAAGAACTTTTGTGTATGAGAGATCATTCTATACATGAAGTAGAACGTAGTAAAATTTAATGTGATTGCACGATTTATTCAATTTTAAAAAGAAGAGAAATGCAAAATACTTACTAGCCATACTATTTAATAAAAACACCATCTAAATTACTATTGAAAATACAAAGAAATGTGTCTATTAGAACATAGTATCTTGAGAAGAGGTGTCTGCATTTATTTTATTTTAAAAACATATTCATCTCTACGGTGTTTGCTCCTTATATTTGTCAAGTTATATTTGGCGGTTGGTGCTATTAGAGGGTGAGACAAAAAGAGAACATATGAGAAAGAATCTTTGTTACGATTCTAACAATTTATTCATGTTTATCTTTAATTGTGTTTCTTTTGCATTTAGCAAAGAGTACTGAAAATTGCTGTTATTTGTGATGAAGGTCTCTCTTGTTCGCCCCTTGTTTATGTTGTATGAGATGCTCTGTCACACAATAGGTAACATATCTGAATTCTGCATTGTGCCGTCTGAGAGATCATATATTGGGCAGGCTTATTCTCTTGTCGGTATTCTTCATGCTAGGATGCTTCTGCCTCTTAACCTGGCAGTGGTAGGAGGGCCTGTTCATGTAAATGCTAGGTAGTATCACGAGATTTTGAGACGAAGACAAGCACGTGCTAAGCTTGAAAAGAAACATCAAAGTTAGAAAAGTGAATTGCCTTTTTTATGCATGTTGATTTGGAAGCTCCTTCTGGACTTTGCCAGTTATAAAAATTAAATATAAAGCTTTTTTTTTTTTTTTTATTTGAAGCTATTCTGCTCGTGTTTGTTTCCTTAGCCACATGCTAGACTGTCATTAAATGCTATTTTTAGGAAATTCTATTTTGTGGGAAATAGTCTGACTGCATACTTCATCTTCATTATAGCTTTTGCAGCTATAATAGCATTTAATTCATTGGGGATAAACTCAATTGTTATCTTTTCTTTGCTCGTTCTCTGATATGGTGTCGTTCCTTTCTCTTGTCTTGGTTTAATTGGATCTATAGCCGTATCTTCATGAGTCGCGGCACCAGCATGCCATGAGAAGAGTCAGGGGAAGTGGAGGGCAGAATCCAAGTAATCTCAAGGCTTCGAACGATGCAGCTGAAAGGAAGGGCAAAAACTCTGTTACAGCTCTATCTTCTGATTCTGCCAGTTCATTGGCCTATGAACCTTCAGCCCTTGACTCCTCAGAAACCTGGAATTCATCTAGTAATCACATGGCAAGAAGGTCGCAAGTAGGGGTGTCAATAATTTGATTCGTTTCGAGTTTTTAGGAAATCCAAACTGAACCAAACCATTAGGATAAGCAGCTGAATCGAACCAAATTGCGACTTGAACTGAATATGACCTGAACGAAAACCTAGTTTGGTTCGATTCACTCATTTGGTTTTCTCTTCTTCTTTTTCCAGTGGGAAAATGCCTTTTTTTTCCTAATTTACTTTTCTTGTGTTTGTTTTGTTTTTATTTGGGTGGAGGCAAGGGACTAGACTAATCTGGACTAGAAAAAATAGAATAAAAGGACAGTTGAAGCAATTTACATAATTATGACCAAAATCAAAGGGAAAAAAATTGGATGGTTATTCAATGTGTAATATGTATTGTAAGAGTAATTTGGGAGAGTTAAAAATAAGAGGGAAGACACTTTATCATTTAGATAACTCGATTCACTTGCAATTGCCTTTGTTGGTGGCCCCATCAGTTCTTTTGAGTTTTGTGCTTAACATGTAGTCGAGATGGTGCCACATTGAGCAAAGACATTGCATCTCCTTCAACTACTGCTTTGTAAAGCCACCTCTCTATTTCACTCCAATATTAATCTAAGCTTCGTAATTGCATTATGCTTTCAGAATTTGGCTCCAAGACGGCCACGAAAGTCAACTCCTTCCGAACAACATCCTTAACAGAACCTTTGTTTTGTTGACCACTGGAAATTCTTTAAATTTGTTGACCATGCCATTAGCCCGCGAAACCGATGACATTATTACTTCATATATGGACACGAATTAATATAGTTTTGATTGGTGTATATCATGTATAGGTAAAAGTTTATGCATTTTAGTCCACAGGTATGTTGTTACCAATAAAAATATATATTTAAAAGATACATGTGTTAGAATCATTGGACATATAAGCTTATGCATTCAATTTAATATGTCCTTTAGCCTATTGTGGTGCTTTGTCATTGTTAAAGATACCAAGTGTATTTAAAAGTTATGTCTATGCTAATCTATATAGGGTTTTTGGCTTGGTTTTTGGATCCGATAACGGTTGCGTGTACTTATAAGATGTCAATTCTCTCCAAGGATTAGGCTTTTGCATGAATTTTGAACCCAATAGAACATTACAGTTAAAAGAGTTAGAGTTCACATTGGTGTCTCAGGGAATGTAGCTCCCTAATATGGTCAACCAAAGAATTTCCTTTGTGTTCGCCCACAAGTTGCAGTAATCGAAGTTGCATCTCCTTTGGTTTTTGCTTTGTAAAGCCTCCTCTTCATTTTTGCTTCTTAAGCTTCGAAGGAATCGGGCTTCATAATTGCATTTTGTAGGTAGCACTTGGCTTTAAGATGGTTGTGAAAGTGAATTCCTTCTTCTAAATCAAACATTAACATCCTTAACAAGAAGCATCATCCTGGTGACATTGTAAATTTTTATAAATCGTTGACCAAGTCATAAGCCCAAAAGATAATGATAATATAATAATAATAATAATAATAATAATAATAATAATAATAATAATAATAATAATAATAATAATAATAATAATAAGGGTTAATACCTTGAAAAATCTCAAACCTGGTACACCTATGACTGGTACACCTATGACAAATCTACCCCAAACTATTTTTTGATCACCAAAAACCTCAAACTAGTATACCTTTGATAAATTTACCTTAAATTGATACACTTGTGACAAATTTACCCTATGTCAGTTTTAGTTAAATTTTACTGTTAAATTATAAAGTTAAATGACACGTGACAATTGATTTGTATACCAATTTAGGGTCATTAGTTTACAATTTTTGTGATTTTTTTGGTATTAATCTAATTTAGCGGATGGTATATTAGTCACAAATTTATTAGTTTGGGTTTTTTTGTGGAACGCTTGAATAAATTAGTTTGGGGTAAATTTGTCATTAAAAAAAAACAAATCTAGTTTAGAGTTTTTTTTTTTTTTATAGTTAGCTCAAAACGGGTAAATTTGTCACGTGTAAATTTTTAGTTAAATTTTTAAAATATTTTTAAAAAATAGTTTAAAAACTTTTAAAAACTTTTTTAAAAATTTAAAAAAAAAAAAAAAAAAAAGGAACGGGAGGAGGCGGCGAAACCCATGACAAATCTACCCCAAACTATTTTTTTAATCACCGAAAACCCCAAACTGGTACACCTTCGACAAATTTACCATAAACTGATACACTTGTGACAAATTTACTCTATGTTAGTTTTAGTTAAATTTTCTTGTTAAATTATAAAGTTAAATGACACGTGACAATTGATCGGTATACCAATTTGGGATTTTACACGCTGTTTGTCATAGTTTACAATTTTTGTGATTTTTTTGTGGTATTAATCTAATTTAGTGGAGGGTATATTAGTCACAAATTTATCAGTTTGGGGTTTTTTGTGGTCGAATAAATTAATTTGGGGTAAATTTGTCATAAATGTACCAGTTTATAGTTTTTTTTTTTTTATAGTTAGTCGAGGTAAATTTGTCACGGGTGTACCAATTTGGGATTTTTCGTGGTAAAAAAAATAGTTTAGGGTAAATTTGTCACAAGTGTTTTCCAATTTGTGGTTTTTCAAACTATTTTTTTGTAAACTGGTAACCCATTTGACAAATTTACTGTTTTGAAAATTCAGTTTTCTTTTAATACGATCCACTACTAATTTTTTGTTTTTTGTTTCCATGAGCAGGATTAGTTGCGCCTTTCCCGAGCCACCATGGCTCTCAAATTTAGATAAATTTTAAAGTTAAATTTCGTGACAATTGATCGGTATACCATTTTGGGATTTTTACACTTCGTCATAGTTTACAATTTTTGTGATTTTTTGTGGTATTAATCTAATTTAGCGGAGGGTATATTAGTCACAAATTTATCTTTGGGTTTTTTGTGGTCGAATAAATTAATTTGAAAATTTTTAATAAATGTACCAATTTATGGTTTTTTTTTTTTTTTTATAGTTAAAAATTTGTCACCATGTCATTTGAATTTTTCATGCCCAAAAAAATAGTGTGGGGTAAATTTGTCATAAGTGTACCAATTTGGGGTTTTTCAAAATATTAACCATAATAATAATAATATGACAAGATTAATTCATATATCGGGCAATGAATGTAGTTTTGAGTGGGGTATATGATGTGGAGATAACAATATATGCATTTTAGTCTACAAGCACACGGTCACTAGTAAAAGTAAAGTTTTTCCTCCAAAAAAATGAATGAATTTAAAAGTTATGTATGTGCTGATTTTTTTCTAGCATCCTTTGGCTCATGGATTACTGTTCTTAATGAGAAATTATCATTCATGAGAATAGTATATATACTAAACTGAATTTTGATATGGATATAATGATGAGTTCTACGTGAATCTTGCTCCAGCGGATCTAATAGCTCGATTGAACTTAATGAACATATTGGCCACTCGAAGTGCCTGCTCATTGCTATGCAGCTTTTATTTATTGTCCTTGGGAATTCAATTATTTATCCATCATGTGATGTTTGTACTCGTTTGTGGAAAATGTGATCCATCTTTATCATTTCGCACACACTGGAACTTTCCTAGACACTCCAACTTTTCCGAACCTAATGAATATATGTGGCCCATTCCTCCATTATTCGTGTACCTCCTCCACTTTTTTGTGGGACCATCGACAATGGTTGGCTAATAACTCAGGAAATTGGAGCGCTTGAGGATGTAATTCAACTAATATCAAACTACTAAATGATTCAATCTGTCAAATCGATACTTTAAAAGCTCAATTGTTTAGTGACAACGCTATTAAGAACTGACTCAACATTTACTCCTGGTTCGTGATAGACATGTACATGTTATATGCCTGTGTTGGTATAACTGCACATCACTAGTCCAGGAGAGATCTGACCCCAAAACACACGAAGGACGAGGCGAGTCATTTGCATTGCATTGCTTGACCTTGACTTGTTCACGCTCTCACCCACGGCCATTTAAAATGTCTTATAAACAATATTTTTATTTTTCGTTTAAGAATTTTTTTTTTTTTTTTGGCCAATGTTTGCAATTGGAATGTTGCAAAAATCGATAGTAATTTTGATTTATCTTTTTGATACCTATAAAATGTCTTAAAATATAAGTTTCATTCTTCATTTTCATTTCGATATTCTACTAGATTCTTTTTTATATTTTAATTTAGCTTAAGCCATTAAGTCATTGACATGTTACGAGGTAGTTAAAAGTAATTTACGCAACTATCTAATTATATGGACAGATGGTGATAATTAACTGAGTGACACTTTTAATCGACCAAATGCAATCTAGAATCATTCAAAATGTGGGTATAAGCCTAATTTGAAGCTGTAGGATTTTAATCAATTTATGGCAAATCTAACAAAATGGCTATTGCAATAACAAACCAAAACTTGTTCTCTAGTTTTAGCTTGACCACAAAGTGATTAAACTTTCACTAAACAAATTTTTCAAGATGGATTGGGGTTGAATGTGTGTTTATAAGATGTGCCAACTTTTGAGACCAAAATATGACGTAGAAAATATTACTTCAACTTAAATGACCGGGAAACTAAAGTACGTGAAAGGTAAAGTGCGAAGATTGAAATTGAAGGAAATTGAAAGGAAAATTCTGGAATCAAAGGAAATCAAAAGAAAATTAGAGCGATGACCACTAAAATTAAAATGAAAGTGCAAACGCAGAAAAAGAAATCACTAAGAAACTTCACCAAAATTGAAATATCCTCAAAGTTACAAGCACATTGATGCTAAATTGCAAACATTGAAATGAAAGCTACACTGTCATTCTCAATGCACATGAAGAATAACAAACTCTAAATCTAAAACTGAAATTGAAAGACGTTAGTTCAACATAGGAAATACTCCAGAAGGAAATTTGGCGAAGTTTTGGCATAGCTTGACGGACCCCTCTTTCTCTGAGTTCTTTTTATTTATACTCCTGGATTTGGTTTGATGATTATTGGAATTCATGTGTGATCCCCTCTTTGTTCCAATTTCCATGTTTTTCCACGATTTTTTTATTTCCACATTTTTACTAACTCCCAAGATAATAATTGTGTGCTGCAATAAATTGCCATTTTATTCATGACAAAATCTAATTTTGCAACCACTCCAGCTCTTAACTCAAACAAGTCGAGGTACTCTTTTCCTTAATTTGATCAAATGATAACCAAAACACCTCAGATCAACATGAGGTCACACAATTTTCAGACGAAATTAAACTAGATAAGCTCCAAATCGAAGTTCGGCTCAGTATGACTTGACGCTTCAAACTTCTCTCTCCTCTCCTAACTCATAGAGATAATTGAATCACTCTACGGTATCCCAGACATAAATTTTCACCACCAACAGAAGCTAAAGAATACTGCTGTAAAAATTCCTAAAAGAGGTAGTGTTAAAAAGGTAAGAGTACCAATGAGAATCTCGATGAAATTGTTTCATCATTTTGATGGCATGCATCATGTGATTGAAAAAGCTACTTTTGATATTTAAAGTGAGCCAACCGACAATGACCCAGCTAGTCTTGGTCGTCTTTACCTTTTACTGGCGAAGGTTCACACGTTATTAATTCATATTGAAAACCTCTCACTTAGTTCTAGCCCCACAGACCCACCTTTCTCTTTGGAGTCTTTTCCTTTTTGGTCTTACTCAATCTCTCACTATTGTGTATCATAAGTGCACAGTGTTGTATATGCATAAAAATTAGAAGAATTAGAAATTTGCCAGCCTATTATAGAATTAATTACAAATCCCATCCCCCAAGTTACTCTTTACATTCTAAGTCTAACGTCTTTACATTTGTTTGTCATAATAATAAGGAAAAAAATTACAAAAAAAAAAAAAAACCAAAATCAAATCAAGCTTATGACACATTTAATCCAAACTTATATTTATGTGACACATTTACCCTTCTCAAAGTTCCATTAGATGATTTTTCAATCAAACCAACATCATTTTTATCTCATTTAAGCCTCGCGTGCATCATATCAACATTGTTTACTTTTGGCATCTATGTAGCGAGAGTTTTAGCAATTCTCATTGATTGAACTTCGATGGGCGGTAAATGTATCACACAGTTACGAGTTTCGAATTTTTGGTGTTACAAAAAAAAATGTTTAGAATATATGTGTCATAATAGACATAATTAGACGTTTGTTTGTAGCTTTTGCCCTAAAAACAACTAGCAACACTTCTACATATCTCATAGTAAAGATAATCCCATATAATTTGGAAAAAGACAATAAGTTTTGTGGACCATACAGCCATTGTTGTCACACACCTTCTAAATACTATTTACATATCTCTCCTCCTCGGCCACATAGTGTCTTGTTGTTACCCTCTAGTGACGCCAACCCCTGTTGAAGCCATGATGATCACTGCCATCATCTATCACCGTGTAAGGATGAGCATGATTCCAGAGTTGGACAGAAATCAGAGTAATCGGATCTGTGAGAACCGATCCGATTCTAGGTTTTAGAGCGAGAGAGTTCAATTTTCGGTTTCACTTTTTTAAGAACCGCCAGTTCCCGATCCGGTTTGGTTTTATAGAAACCGAACCGAGAACTTGAACCGGGAAGGGAACCGGACCGGAAACCCTGAATCCCTGATTATATAATTATACTCTCCCGTTCCCCAACTCAATTCCATTTCTCTCCACTTTCACCTCTGTCTCTCCTTGCACGACGTTGAGCCCTTGTGCGACGCTGCATCTCATCTCTGTCACGCTGCTTCTCCGACTCACTTCGTTTCCACTTCTCCATCGTCGCTGTCGCGCCGAGCCCTTCGTTTTGCTGTCACCACTGCCAGCCGCTGCTCAGATCCGAGGAGTTCAGGGAAGTCACAGTGAGTCTCAACTCACACTCCCACTCACCGAGTCGCAGTGAGCGAGCGACCAAGTGGGACTGGAAATTTAAGCCCTTCTCCATCATCTTCTTCTCTTCTTCTTTTATTCCCCACGCTTTCTTGTCTCTTTTAAGATCGACCTCGACCTCCATTAATTCCTCTCCCTCCTCAGACCAAAACCACGAAAATTGTGTTACCTGCGCCCCTCTTTCTCTTTCTCACTACAGCAACCATCATCCAGCGGGTAAGCTTGTTGCTGGATCTGCTCGATTTCGTGCTTAATTCGATTGCTGAATCTGCGTGTGTGCGTACAATTACGCGTGTGTTTTGTTTTGTCAAATTGGCTTGAGGCTGGTTGTGTATGTTGCCGGCGTTTGTTGCTGCTGATTTTGCGTTTCGATTGGTTCTGAGTGCTCGGGATCAAGGCCTGAGCTGATAAGCTTGGAGTTATTTCGATTTTTGCCTTCTTTAGCTCGTTGCTTGGCTACGATTGGTCTAGGGCTTTCGTTAATAGGCTCAATCGGACGTGTTGCGTTGTTAAGATGATTGACTGCCCGATTGCTGGTATTTGGATATTTTTGAATTCATGATGAATGACCAACGTTGAGCTCGAATGAGTACTTCCTTAATGGGTGCTATCTGGGAATTTGAGCAACTAATTTCTAGAACCTTGGGGTAATGGTATATGAGGTTATCTGCTCAACATCTAGTGATCTTGAGCAACTGACTATTCGAGTGAAGCTCCCTGATTTGGGCAAGAGCTAGGATAAGAGATGGAAGGATCTTGGTCATTTGCTTGTCATGCATTACTGAGTAGATTTCTTCAATAAGTTTACATTTTCCTTTCCTTTCTGATTGTTGTTTGGCTGGTTTTGTGGGCTGGATTCACCTCTGTCCCAAGGCACAATTTGTCCTGATTGCCCTGGAGTTTCTGGGATGAAATCATTTTCATGCTGTAGTTGGTGTATTAGATGCAAGAAAATGCTACATTGGCTTGAAATTTGTTTTGCTGTTTTGTAAATGTTTGATTTTTATTTTGAAATTTCTAATGATGTTGTGCATATGTGAAGTTGACATATCAAGATAACATTCCCTAGTATCCCAAGTATCTTTGTTGTTCATGGCGTCCAAACTATTGTCACTGGATTAGGATATCAGTCCACTTGATGGATGCTTGTTGAAAGGTACCCCAAAAGCTGTTTAGTTCTCCTGCAGGCTTACTTCTTGCTGTCATATTTCTTTCCTTTTTCCTGCATCCCATTTTATTCGTTGTCCTGGATATTTTCTTGATTGACATGTTAGTCCCTCGTGAATTCTATTGCGTAAGTTTAATGTATAATATCAAACCACTTGGTTAAGGAAGACACTAAGTTTCCACGAGATAGGACTTGCCTATCACTTCGGCAACGTTTTGTTTGTTATACTTTATCTTGTTATTTTATCTTCATTAGCCAGTACTTTTGTTTTATAATCTTATAGGTGAAAATTAACAATATCTTTCAAGAATGTCACGACTTCTCATTTTAATTGTATTTATTTCAACTGTAATGCCAGGAAAACTAGTCTTTGTATTCTCTTTGGTGAATGACGAGCTTGTTTAGTACTCAATAGACCAAAAACGCTCTAGAGGTTCCTTATTTGGTTGACTGAATCAATAAGAAGCTTTTATTTTTATTGTTGTGTTCATTTTTGTTTTGCTTAACAAAAAAGGAAAAAAAGAAAAAGAAAAAAGAAAAGAACTTGTTAGATCCAAGATCTATAATAGGGTAGGTTCTAGGTTTAAACGGGTGGGTTTTAGGTTCCAAAAAATGAGGAACCTGTACCCGATGGTAGGTTCTAGGTGGAATGTTAGATTAGAAATATACAAGTAAATTTGATTTTAAACTGAGCCAGCCAAGTTTAAGGTATTACTACTCATTTGCCTAGTTCATATCCAATATCTCGGCTCATTTCTTAGCTAGGCCACGCCACACTAACCTCATTTTCTCTTCAGGAAAGAGAGATATCTGGAAATTAATAAGCTTCCTAATTATGGCAAACTCAGAGGCTGGAACCAGCAATGATGCTGTACCAGCATCAGGAAGTGAGTACCAAGTGTTCTTGAGTTTTAGAGGGCCTGACACTCGTCATGGATTCACAGACTTCCTCTATCACAACTTGTTAGATGTTGGAGTCCATGTATTCAGGGACGATGATGAACTTCGCGTTGGCGAGGTAATTGGTGAGAACCTATTAAGTGCTATCAATAACTCTATAATCTACATACCTGTCTTCTCTCGGACTTATGCTTCCAGTAAATGGTGTCTGTGGGAGCTTGCACATATAGTGGACAATGTGTCTAAATCAGAAGATGAAAAGTGTATCCTTCCCATTTTTCTCGATGTGGAACCTGACGATGTTAAACTTAAAACGCCAATATATAGCAATGCTTTATTGGAACATGAGAGGAAGTTTCCTGATAAAGTTGAGGCATGGAGAGCGGCTCTTGCAGCGGTAGGAAAAATCAAGGGATGGAACGTGACATCAAGGTGAGATCCCTGCTTATTTCTTCTTCTGTTCACTTTTTTTTTTTTTTTTTTGGCTGTTTTGGAGGATACAACATTGGCCTGTCAAATGATTTCTTTTATTCTTTGTTGGCTTTTTAGGGAATATAGTGAAAACTACCCTGCACTCATTCAGCTCTACATCCTCTGCTTTTAACATCTTCCCTGAAATATTCCCCCGTGGTGTCAATACCTTCAATGACATGGACCTCCATATTCCTTTTAACCATTTTTTCCACTTCACTGTCTCGTAAGACTAGGAAATATTCAAGAGCACCCATTTGCATTTATTATTTGAGATGATTACCAAAATCAAGTTCAGATTTTGCATTCATATCAGTTTCCATTTCCCATTAACGGGGGGAAAAGACAAAAAAAAAAAAAAAAATTCAGAAACGGCATCCGGTGCCGGCTTTTTTTACACATTTCTTGGTGCTTCTCAAGAAACACCAAATATCCGAGAAAATTGAGATTCGATGAAGAGAAATCATGTTTAAATATTCAATAAAAGCAAGAGCATTTTGAGATAAAGGATGACGGGGCTTTCGTCCCGGGGACTCGAGCTCTGCGGAGCTTATGGGAGGTCCAAATCGAGGCTGGGCAACCTTGATCTGGACCAGGCCGGAGGCGATGACTGTTGTCAACCTCTGACATGAGGTCGGCGGCCACACAGGGGCCTTCGAGGGGTGTAGCCTCGCGAACAGAGGGGTGAAAGAGAGAGAGAGAGAGAGAGAGAGAGAGAGGACACGCGGCGTAGGGAATTTTGGAAGTTCGGAAGAGTGATGAGGATCCTTTTTGATAAGAAAGTTAGGGCAACATGTGCAATTTCAAAAGAAAACGTAAAAATTGGGGATTCGATTTGCATATCGTCAAAATATGGAGATGCGAGTTGAAGTGCGTGGAAAATGGTTTTAGGGATCTATTTTTATTTCCGTTTTCACCTTTCTTAAGAGTTGTATCAGGCAAAATAAAAAGCGGTGAATTAGTAATCACCCATTTAATCTAATCCAAAGTAATAAAAGGTGGAGATGAATAATGGGCCACATGGCTCGAACAATGACCTATTTGATGAGTTGCAGCCCAACGTGGCAGTGTCGTGGCCGCGAGTCATTTATATCTTGTTTTGGGGGGTCATCGCATGGTCTTTATATTAACAAATTAATATGCTTACTATAATTCATCAATAACAACACATAATTCGGCTGTTCAATTGATAAATTTAGATCTAACACATATTTTATATTAACAAACCAACTGTGTGCTTTTATACCATGCGGGCGCCCCATTAGCTTCTCCAAAGTAAATGAGCTGTTTTTGCAAAATGTTTTAGAGTGGGCAAGCTTTTGGGGTTACGTGTGTGATCAACATGCCGCTCTAGAATTCCGGATTTTTAACCAAAAGATGGAGTTATTGGATAGCAAACAGACAGGGCCTCCATTTTGTTTTAATATTGACAAAGAAGTCCACCTTAGCTAGGTTAATTACGAATCTACGACTCATGCTTAGGTCTATGACTAGGTAAGATTCACAAGTCAATTCAATAAAAATATTTTGGGCTTTTTTTCGGGGATTATATTCTTTTTGTCAACCAAACTACAAAGTTCAATAGATGACGATGCATTTGTTTACATTATCTCGAGTTATGATTCTCCTGTTGCAATTGCTAGACTTTGGTCTAGGCCTAGGTAAATGCTAAAATTTTGCTTATGCACGATATGGTAGACACTTGGTAACTGGGGCCATCGTGTAAGTCAATACTATTGTTTTTGGAAATTTATTTAATTCATATCAAATAAGTTCTACTAATTTAGCCTATAATAATTATTATTTGTACATAAATATCATTTTGATGTACTTCAAATCTTTTCAAGATAAGATTTTGACAATCCCACATGGTGCGTGGGTATGAAATTAATCTAGTAACTAAAGAAAGCACTTTTATGCCTTGCAGCCAAGCAAATATTGTCAAATTAGTTGTTAAAGAGGTTTTGGGGAAGCTGAAGATAAAACAAAAATCAGTGACTAAACATTTAGTTGGACTTGATGGTCGGATAAAAGAGTTGACAAAGTTATTAGATGTCAATCACGATGATGTGCGGCTCATTGGAATTTATGGAATGGGTGGCATCGGTAAAACAACTATTGCCATGGTCATTTTCAATCAATTATGTTCCCTCTTTGGGAAGTGCTGTAGCTTCCTTGAAGGCGTTCGTGAAAGGTTGACTAAGGAGGGCATAGTCCCATTGCAGAAGAAATTACTATCGGACATTGGTGGTTCTACATCTGTAGGAGAAATCAATGATAGTGAAGAAGGAATGAGGAGGATTGGAGCGACACTCAACAAGAAGAAGGCCCTTATAGTTTTGGATGATGTTGATGAGAAAGTGCCCATTAAGAATCTAATAGGAAATTCAAAATTATATCGAGGATCTAGGATCATAATTACAACAAGAGACAAATTGGTTCTAAAAGTTGAAGGATTTGAAGATGGGACTCGACAGTATGAGATGCTAAAGATGGATGTTGATTATGCACTTCAGCTTTTTTGTCGGCATGCCTTTAGTAGAGACTCTCCTTTGGATGGTTATTGTGAGCTTTCAAGTGACATTGTCTTAAGTACAGGAGGCCTTCCTTTGGCTATAGAAGTGATAGGTTCATTGCTTAATGGGAAAGACCAAGAAATTTGGAAAGAGACGTTGGATAAGTTAAGGGAAGTACCTGAGAAAAAGATTCTAGAGAAGTTGAGGATTAGCTATGATGACCTAGAGAATCATCATAAACAAATTTTTCTCGATATAGCATGCTTCTTTTGCAATGAGAATAAGACCGATGCAATTTATATGTGGACTGCTTGTAAATTTTATCCCAATAGAGGAATTGAAGTCCTTACTAATAGGTGCTTGGTAAAGATATTGGACAATGATCAGTTCCAGATGCATGATCAACTTATAGCATTGGGAAGGCAAATCGTCCGTGAAGACAGTCCACATGACCTTGAAAAGCAAAGTAGGTTGTGGATTGCAAAAGAGGCTCTTCAAATCATGAGAACCAATGAGGTAAGTAAGAATTCCCTTTTTTTTTAAGGACCTTTATTAATTTTTTTCTCACCTATTTGAGTCATAAAACATAGTGGTTGAAAATTGACAAACTTCTTCACGTCATTACAAAATTTCACTTGCAGGTGAAGCACAAGGTTCAAGCACTTGAGTTATTAACAGATGGTCCCCCCATAGAAATTAGAAATGAAGACTTTGAAAGGTTACCAAACCTAAGAATCCTTGATTTAAAATGGGGAACTTTTGCTGGGAACTTTACAAGTTATTCAAATTTGAGATGGTTCTCTTGGTATAACTTAAAGAAGTATCATACCAACAGCAACTTCAATTTGGATTTTAGGGCAGACAATTTGTATATGGATCAGCTTGTTGTTTGTAAACTTAATTGGATTGACTTCAAGGATGATTCAAAAGCATGGGACTTGATCAAGGTAAATTACATGTTTTAAATTCTAGTCTAATAGCTCCCCTTGTGTACGATGCGATGGTTCTTACACTTGACATGTCATACATTTTCACAGAGAGCACAAAAATTGAAAGTTCTATCTATTTCCTCATGTTCTGGCATAACAACAATCCCAGACATCTCTAGATGCTCATCTTTAGAGAGATTGACTCTTCATCATTGCGACAAGCTAAAGAGAATTGAAAGCTTCATTGGAGATCTACAGTCATTGATTGAATTAAAGATCAAAATGTGCTTCAATTTGACGAATTTGCCGGAAGAAGTGGGAGCACTAGTGAAGCTCAAGCGTTTAACCTTATCAGGTTGTATGGAGTTGAGAGAACTTCCAAGCTCACTTGGAAATTTGACATCATTGATGGAGTTAAACTTATCAGGTACGTGCATTGCCAAACTTTCAAATTCCATTGGAATGTTAAAACTTAAATATTTGTAGTCTGAAACATGAGAATTTTTCTCTTGACAGGCACGAAAATAAGAGAACTTCCCAACTTCATTGGACAGTTAAAATCATTACGGATCTTGCGCTTTCCACTTAGCTCAGTACAATTCAGTGAGCATCATGATTGGCAGTTACCTAGTGGCATCAGCACTTTGGTAAATCTGGAAGAGCTGGATCTCTCTAGGCATAATGGAATGAAAGGAGAAATTCCTGTTGGAGAACAAACATGTTTAAGAATCCTAAATTTAAGGCAAACCGGTATTGGCAGAATTCCAAGGACAATCAACAAGCTCCATCATCTCCAAACCCTAGACTTAACTATTGTAAAAGATTCAAGAGTTGCCAAAGCTTCCTACAAGTTTGAACTATCTATTTTTCGATCCATATCATTGCACTCAGTCCCTAATCTGTCGAAACTGACTAATTTGGTTGAATTGGTACTAAGCGATGGTGATCCCAATTACCGCAAACCAAAGCTATTCCCAGGATGTGACATAAGATGGATTGGGAATTTATCTAAACTGGAATGGCTAGAGTTAGATCTGCTAAACGTTCCTGTACCTCCGAGTTGGCTTCTCTTTCTCTCTAAAAAGGTTGTTTGACACGCATGGACTTAAAACCTCTTGCCCCAACTTCCATCCTCATGTTGGAGTTTGAGAAATTTGTCGACTCTACATATCTTTTCATGTGAAGCGGAAGACATTTCCCTTGATGGACTTCCGCAACTGAAGTCAATTAGGTGCAGATGTAAACGGCTTAAGAGATTATCCATTCCTTCGGAATTAAGGAAGCTACGGGACATGATAGTGTCACATTGTCCAGAGCTAGTTGAGCTACGAGTTGTAGGTCTTTCGAAATCATTGAAAAACTTGTCCTTCCATCATTGCAAATCTCTGACAAAAATAAGTGGGTTGCAATATTTGAAGAATCTGAAGAAATTGGTACTTCGACATTGCAAAGTTACCGATATTGAGGGCCTTGACGAGTTAGAGTCTTTAGAAAACTTGTGTGTCACAGAGTGCAGGTCATTGAGAAGGTTGATTGGTGCATCTCGCACAAAAATACCTGATAATTGCAACCTCTATATAAGCGAGTGTGGGTACTCTATCAAAGATTCTGAAAGGGAAATGCCTTTGAAGCGTTACAAAGAGGAGGTTCTTTTGGATACATCGAAAAAGGTGCGACATCTTCTTCATCAATGTGTGGGACTTTTGTTTAATTCCTTTTTAGGCCAAATATCCTCCTTTCTTTAGCCACACAATATCCGCCCTTTTAAAGTTGCCATTTTTTTTGCATTGTAATTTCTTAGGTGGCTAATTTATTTCCGTCGTTTTCTAATGCTGAATATCTGCGGTTCCTAAAGCAATCTTTCCTCTCCCTTTTGAGGTTCCCATTTTGTGTTGTGCTTTAATTACTTAGGCTGCATTTTTTTTTTCTATCTTAGTCACTTATCTTTGCTTGCCTTTTGGTATTGGGTCGTTTTAATTTTTTAATATTGCTAGTAAACTCATTTCATCATTCTTTAAATATTGATCATCAAACGTCTTCGTTTAGCAAACTCAAGGATGGCCTTTATGTATGAGCTGAAAAGGGGGTATCCATAGATACCGAGCTAGAGTCAATTGACATGAATTTTTCTTAGACAAGAAATTAGATAATCGATCACCAATTATAGATTTCAAAAGCATCATATAATGTTTTTTGTCTACTAATTTTTTTTTTTTAATTATTTTGCAATAGGATGGGGATTGAAAAGAGCAATTGATAGAAGGAACAAGTAAGAAAGAAGCGTCGTAACCCTTTCAAGTCATTGGGTTTAATGAAAAGAAACGAGCTAGAAATAAATCGTCAGTAACATTTTAATGATTTGCGCCTGTGACTGCAAGCAGATTTAGACATTAAGAAGGCAACCCTACATGTAAGGTAATCTACAAATAGGAAGTATAAACAAAATAAATAATATCGACCCACTCTAGCCTACCATTAAGGGACTAAAAGTAAATACATTACTTCACTAAATCTAGCATTCATGTACCAAAGACAATCTTTTGACATCATTGTACAATTTATTAAGTTACAAATAATTTTATGCAATAAAGTGTAAAAGACTGTCATGTATCGGCCATTTAATGAAATTTCAATTATTGTACCATCTTAACTACAATTTGTTAGCATCCATATACAAAACAATCTTAGGAGTGACACCTGACAAGATGTGGTTTTAAGTTTTTAAGTACGTGGATTCGGTAGTTTATGTGTATCGATAGGAATTAGTCAAGCTAAAATGCACTATAATATTCAAAAAGAAAAAGAAAAATATTTCTATTGATGCCATTTTTGAATTATTATAGCAGTATAAAGAAAATGTTTCACTACTAGCGACCTCATCTACCCTTGATATAATGGCTAGTGAGAAAGTGAATAATTACTGTTCCCAAATCCATTAACTTATATTTGTGCTGATTGGATTTTGGGTAAATATGAAAAAGGTTTAGCGTATATCCAATAAATATGTTGTTTGGCTCTCCCGCTAAACTTGTTACATCACAGATATCCATCACAATCCGATTCCACCTTGGAGTAAAGAAGTCCAGTGAGAGGTTCGAGTTTGTTGGTGGAATAGAGAGAGAAAAGGAAGGTGTCGACCCCTATTTATTGACATATGAAGGATTGGTTGCTGACCTGAAAAATTTTGGCTTTGGTTTGAAGAGAATGTGGCACAGCAGCAGTTTCCTTGATATTGATATCAAGAAGAGAATGTGGCACAACGGTTTCCTTGATATTGATATCAAGAAGAGAATGTGGCTCAGCCCTTTCCTTGAGATCAAAAGTGACGAGGAAGTGAATAGAATATTTAAACACTCCTCTATAAATGGATTCTTAATTCATTTGTTCGTTGAGGGATGGGTCCACAGTGAGTGGGAGGGAGAATACGATGATGAGATGATGGAGATGTTAAGGGAGCAACGGAGGATGAAGACTGACGTGTATTCCGATGAGGATGAGGTCAAGTGGTGGGGCGTTTCATGTTCAGACGTAGACTCAGACTCAGACTCAGACTCAGACTTTGATTCCATATCCTTTGCTGCTCTTGTTCCGTCACCGATTTCCTTCACAATCCGATTCCACCTTGGAGTAAAGAAGTCCTATGAATGGCAGATGGGGTGTATTGGTGGAATAGAGAGAGAAAAGGAAGGTGTCGACCCCAGTTCAGTGACATATGAAGGATTGATTGCTGACGTGAAAAATTTTGGCTTTCGTATGAAGAGAATGTGGTACGAGATTCCTTGTGGAATGCGAAAGGGGATCACGAGTGATGAGGAAGTGAATACGATGTTGGGATGCGCATCTAGAAAAAGATCACCAATTCATTTGGTCGTTGAGGGAGAGGTAGACAGTGAGTGGGAGGGAGAATACGATGACGAGATGATGAAGATGTTAAGGGAGCAACGGAGAATGAAGACTGATGTATGTTCCGATGAGGATGGGGCTAAGGGGGGCGCTTCTAATGAAAACTCAAACTCTGCATCTGTGGGTGGTGAAAGCGAAACTCATGGCTCATCCTCCGTTGATGATTTCGAGTTAGAGCGGGACAATACTGAATGTTTTGATGCTACGACATCAATTGCAGAAAAAAAATTTAGACACCGTTAAAAACCAGGTGGAGCTTCACGAAGAATCTAGAGATAAGAAGACAATAACTTCGAAGGGCTGCGGAGAGGAGACTTTTCTGAATATATTAAAGAAGGTACGATATCTTCTTCATCATGGGATTTTAGTTTAATTCCTTTTTAGGCCAAATCTCTTCCTTTCTGTAGCCACACAAATATCCGCCCTTTAAAAAGTTCCCATTTTTCGTTTGTTGCGCTATTAATTTCTTAGGTGGCTGATTTGTTTCATTGCATTAGTCATTTATCTCTCAACTTACCTTTTTGGAGTGGGATAGTCTTAGTTCTATAATATTGCCAGCGAACTAATATTATCTATCTATGTCTTACTTCGTCAAAATTGCTTTCCAGATGACATGCTAGATAATAGATCACAAATTATTGATTTCAAAAACATTATATGATTTCTTTGTCCACTATTTATTTTTTAAATTTGCAATGAGCATGATTAATGCCCAAATTATATATCGTACATATAATAAAAGTGCTTATGGACTATTTGATTCTATTATTTCATTAATGCGCTATGGAGAAATTAATGTCCATTTCATAGTTGTACTAAAGCTAAAAAAAGCACAAGAAACTCATTAGATCCTACCAAATGTCATCACATGGGAAAACGAATGATGATGATAGATAATTCGTGGCATATATATTTAATATTATGATCATTTATCTCCTATGAATTTGTTATTTTCCTCTCGAGTAAAAGTAATTGGATCATTTGTTTTGCCTTTTTCTTTATTATTTTTGTTAAACTATTTATGCAATTTAATATAGGGCTAATCCATCCACTTGCAGATTAAGCAATAACTGTGTTACACATTTGTTTGCGGTTTTGCCAGTGCATGTGTATACAGTGGGCTTGACCACCTTTCTACTTTTGTTCAACAATGAGCTTGACTAGTTGACTATGCGTTTTTAGTTCTATAGCATATTACTTCCATGCAGGATTCCTGTCTTTTCATACTACATAACTATGTCAAAGTAAATTAAAGCACCTACTGCTTGAAAATAATAGTCATATATTGGGTTAGGATGTAATTTTGAACGAGTGAACATATTATTTCACTGATGACTGTGACTTATGATGAAAAGAGACACTATTTAATTTCGAAGCATATTACTTTAGAATAAGGAAGAATACAAAAATATCAAGACTTTCATAAACTAATTTGAAACAACGTGTCACATGGTTATGGATTTCTCATTCAAAAAGTAGAAAATAAAACTCCTTTTTAGTTACAAAATGCAAAACAATTGAATATATTTTAGTATTTTAGCTGAAATAAATAATCAAAATTAGAGGATAGTAGTACATGAAGTACCACGTGTAATTAAAGTGAAAATAAGAAGAAGAATTGAAGTTTACTAAAGTAATAACATAAATAATAGAAAGAGGAATGAAACTGGATATAGATTTTGGCAAATTACAGTTTTGGTCCTAAATCTATTGTGTGGATTCCGATGTAGTCCTAAATCTTCCAATAGTTCCAATGTAGTTCTAAATTATTGCATGAAATTTTAATATAGTCTTTCCGACTAATTTTTGCCTAAGATTCTTGACTTGGAATGGTTCAGTCATTACCATCCTAACACACGGTCAACGATCTGACATGGAAAATGTCAATTAAAACAACGCCATTTTGTTTGGAAAAACGTGTGTGACGTATCACCGAAAAAAATCAGCTAAGCTACAATAATCCCCAAATCAACTCCCCCAATTCGTTGAAAAGGAAACCTCGTTTTCCATTAGAATCCCCAATTTCCTTGATTCGAACCCTAGTTTACCATCACAATCCTCAATTTCCACTCGACATCATCAAACTCTAGAGGAGAGATTAGCTACCTTGAGATTTGCAACAGGAACGATAAAGATCGTTTATGTTCGGTGTACATTGAAGTCAATTGTATTCAATATTTTCACAAAAACCAGAAGAAATAGCCTAAGAATAGTCTAAAAGTAGAAATATTATTGTGATCCCTCTACGAGTGTTGCCCCCGTTTTTTTTATAATCTATTTGTGTTGGGATACTATTGCTGGTGCTGCTAGTGAGACTATGTTGGCTCGTGTTGATGAGACTGTAAGTAATGGTTTTGTTTGAATTTTAGTTTTTAGTGGCTTTTTTGGTTCAATGTGATATCTAGTCATATCAACTTAAAGAGTACAAGTGCTAAACAGGGCAAGAGGCAAAGAGATGATGATCATGCAAGCCACACCAACACCACAACTAAGAAATCAACTGGTGGCCAACAGAGTGGTAATCCCCAGCAAGTTACAAGAAGGACAACAAGACAAGCAGCAAAAAAACAACCACCAGAAGCAGCAGGCCTGTCAAGGAAAAAGAAAAAGAACGACAGCAAGCAAGTCAATCCTATAAGAAGAAGTGCCAGGCTTATGAGAGGCCCAACTGGAGGGACAAGTGACATCATGCATCTAGATTGATAGTCACTTGGGGTGTTTCACTGGATTGTGCGATCAATAAAGTGGTGTGGCTTTTTCTTTTTTCTTCTTTGGTGTGGATTCTGGGGTCAGTGAACTAGTATGGTTGGATTGATAATAGAGTTATGATGTATTGCTTGCAACTGTGTTGCTTTCAGCAACTAACATGACTATCTTTTGTGATCTCTCTTATTGCAATGAAATATGTTTTCTGCTTTCTCTGCTCCATTGCTTAACACAATATTGCTTGCTTGGCCTTATCCTCCTACTTATACCAAATTAGATTGTCATACTAGATTGTTATAAAACAATTGCCGTTGCAAGCCCCGTAATTTGTGCAAAATACTCATTTTTTTAGCACAGTCCAAGCTTCACTATACCAGTTTCTAAAACTTGGGCTCAATCTGGTCTGACATAGAGGAACCTGCAAGTCGCATGGATGCAAGTCCAGTAATATGTGCAAAATGCTCATTGAATTTCATGTATGCAAAACATGTCCACTATTAGAAAACATGTATTACAAAAGCTCAATCATGCCTAAACACAAAACAATGTCTACTAACATAGTTTATGGCGGACTCAACACATCTTTCCTTTTAACCCTTCCACACATGAGAGCTAAAATAACTGGGAACACTCAACATGACCAATATTCTCTTCAATCTGGAATTTTCTTCCTTTAACTATGCCCCTTCTGGTTTCAAACATTGTTTGTACTTGTTTCATGCTTCCACCCTTTTGCATAATACTAGATTTTTAAAATGGGTTTTTCATTATAGGAAAAACTATTGATTTGAATTTAATCAAACGGCACATTATACCATATGAGAAACACTCAATTAAGTATGATACTCGTTGCCTTTCATTAGTCATAGCTCGTTTATTTGGTCCGGTGCTTTAAAAGGCAATCACGACACCGCTTGTAGCACCCTCCCTATAAGGAAAGTGATGGGATTAGAAAAGTAGTAACATGTAGAGACTCAAACTGAATTGATTCCACATTCGATTGTAACCAAAATCCATTCACTTGAAATGATCCCTCGCCCACGGTTGCTGAGGAAATCGGTGGTGCCTCAACATTGCACCTGCACAGGACTTGCAGCTATACCTTATTAAACCAGCAAATATGGCTGCTCAAATTTTCAGATTGAGCATCCCCTTCTTCAACCAATAATTAGGAAAAAAGATTATTACCTAAAATTCATTTTGTAAATGATGATATATGGCGTAAATAAAATTAAATATTAGAATGATCTCGTTTTTCTTATTGTTCGACGTGAGCTTGATGACATCTCAATAAATAATTCGTTGATTTGATTAATATGTAATAAACAATACTAATAACCTCACTTACTCCTCTTCTTGAGCTAGGAAAATAAAATTCTCTCAATCTTGGACCTTTTTATCAAGGATTTCCGTGACTTTTCTCTCTTTCACTCTAGTTTTCTGGAGTCTACTATCTGTCTCGCTCTGTGTACTCCTACATGAAATTGATCCCCTGTTGGAGGAAGAGCACGATCATCATCTTCATCATCAGCATCCATGGCTTTTCTCTCTGGTAAGAACCATTTTTCAAATCAGGTTTGTCCATCAACGATGAAAAATCTCTCGATCCCTTTCAGTACCTACAACTCTTTTGTCCATTGTTCGTCGTCACTTCCTCTTCGAATTGACCCATGTTTCTTTCAGTCCGCAAAAAGTGCCTTCGAAATTGAGCCTCCAAGTCAAAAGAGGTGAAGAGAGCGCGGATAGATCAATCAAAAAGCCAGCAATGTCTCTGCATCGAATCCCTAAGCACCGCCATTGCTAGTGCCATGATCCTTTAATGAATTGGCCATTTTGCTCAAGGTATATTTACTCAGAAGTGTAAACAGAGATCCAAGTGCTCGGCAATTTTAATTATTTACGAACTCACGGATGGCTGCCGTTGCAAGGCTGACATCAACTGCATTAGTGATTGCCAGTCAATCCTACAACGGACTTACTGTCAGGGAATTCACAATGCAATTAGTACAGAAGACAAACAGCTAAAACCATTAGTAGAGCTGAGCACGAAGGCTTGACCAAACTCTCTATAGCTTGCAAACTCAAGTTGTCGCATGCACTATGCTCGAACATGACTCCCACGGCTCAATGGATAGGTTTCATTAGGTTGGTTGGATCACAATGTTTCTCTCCGTGTGGAGAATGAAACTTGGACCAAAAGAAAAACACTGTGGAAGAAACTTCGAGTGTTGTGTGAGAGGAAATCGGGCAACAACAAGCCTTATTGTAACAAGAAGCTTGGCACTTTGAAATATCAAGAGGGAATTCCAATGGTGGATCAATTGAAAGAGTTGCAAAACTCGATAAATGATGAGCTACAAGCATCGTTCTTCCTTAGTTTGCTTCCATATGGGATATCGGTGACACCTCTCATCCCATAAGCATCTAATGGAAAAAGTGAAGTTGGATGCAGCGAAATCTAGCTTGCTTGAGTATGAGATGTGGAGGAAAAGTGCCTTGACTTCTATGAATCACAACCTGTTGTCTCAGAGCATAGAGCAAGGGGTACATCTCGAGACTCCTACAACTGTGATAGATTCAAGGGAATATTTAACAAATCTCATACATCGCTCATTCTAGCAAAGATGGGGAATTGTTGTGCTCTTTTCTGCATACAAGCTAAGGTTTGCAAGGACCAAATTCATGTCGTGTGAGAAGTAGCGACACCTGATCTATGGAATATGAAACTCGACCTTATGAGCAAGAAAAGCCTCCTAATCCTGCAAAGAAGCAAAATTACTATGTTTAGTCGAAAGTCACGAGCAATAGGATCTCCAACTTTGCAAGAAAATAAGAAAACATACTATTATTTGAGGAAAATTACAATTAGAAAAAGAAAGGTGTGATGAGTGGAGCAGACAAATCACAATAGCTATAAAATTATCATCATTGGAAGAACGTTGCAATGTACAACAGAAAATTAGGATCAATGATAAATAGGAGAAAGAAACTTGCAAAACCATAGGAAAATTATGTGGAAATAATGATAATAGTCACTAACGAATCACAATGCGTATAGAAGTTGCTTTGAAAAACAAAACCGCAGCAACTTCAATGGATGTAAATATTTCATTGTTCGTAAGTAACGTGCCATTTGGATTCATATAATTTTTGTTGATAATCACTGAAAAATCAATCGACTTGTTTACTTATTTATTTAGATGTTTCTTAGGAGATGGTAAATTTGGTTACATCACTTCAACATTAGGTTTGAGTGCTAATTTTGTACTCAGTGACCTTAGCAGTCTACATGAATGTTGTTAAATTGCAAGTTCCTCGCAGAAAAGTGGCATCGTTGCCTACCTACTAATAAATGGAGTTTCTGATAGGAACAAAACAACATTGTCTCACAGATCGGACCGTCCGATAACTTTCAGAGCCAAACAAAATCGTCATTTAGATTATCCGTTCCCTTGTTATTGCTTCTGCTTGGTTGTGCTTGTGGATAACGAAGGTAAAATTGCCCCCTAGGGCGCATATATGAAAAGTGTCTTATAGGTGTATAAGTACACGTGTTCCTTCATGTGCCTTTCCTCGGTACCTTTTGATATCTCCGCTGGTAAAGAAGGAAGCGTAGCGTTTTTGCTTTCTTCTTCGGGATCCCAAAGGCATTAACATCTCGATTTCCTCCGCCAATTCCTTCGATCGGAAACAAACCATGCCCGCATGATTCACACCACTCTCCTCTGTGCAGCGACTGAACTATAGTGACGAACATGGAGGTCAACTTGATTTGTTGTCATGTTCCCCGCCAACTGTTTGTCGAAATTCCTGAGTAGCTTCGTTCTTGGAAACCCCATTTTGCGTTGCTCTTTTCGGGTGCCAGTTTTCCCCAACAGACCTTTGTTTCGAGGGGTGGAGGGGTTTTTACGCCCAATATGTTGAGATGGTCTTGCAGGAGATCAACAAGTTTCGTTTTTTTGTCGAAAATAAGGCCATTCATTCATTCACAAGTAAAACCAGAACAAAACAAAGAAAAGTTCGTGGACAAAGGATATTCCAAAGAGGCCCCTGTGGGTTAGCGATCGAGTAGGGAGGACTTAAAAGAATTTTCCGCCGATAAGCTTTGGCAACCCAGTTTGAATTAGCGGACTTCAGATTGGCCAGCGTCATCTTGCGATCATCCACAACAGGATGTAGGGCCCACGGGCTTCCTACTTTTCCGGCTAAGGAGCTCCGCTACAACTCTACCGTTGGTCTCCATCTCTACAAAAAGCTGATCCGCTTTCTCCTTCTTCAAGTACAGAAGAGCTCGGAAGACGGCTAGGGTTTCGGTGGTCAACGCTGAAGCGAGTTGAAACGTTCAGAAATATTGAGAGAGATGACGGACGCGATGCAATTAGCAATTAGCAATCTGCCGGACTCGGTGCTCCTTCATATTCTGTCCTTCCTGCCCACGAGAGACGACGTCAGGACAGTGATGGTCCTGGGGTTCCGTTACCTCTGGACTTGCACCCGCCACTTATCTCTCGATCACTCTCCTTACCACGATTGCCGATGACAGATTCGTGAATTTTACCGATCACGTGCTAACTCTGCACGAGAGCCCCACGATTGATTCGTTCTGTCTTAATTTAAACTGTGCATCTAAGGTGGACCCCTATGATTCTGAAAATGAGGAATACCTAACTCCAGTGAGAAGAAGGTCCAACAAACTGGATACGTGGATTCGTTTTGTAGCGAGGAGAAAGGTTAAGTTCCTCGATTTGGACTTCTTACGGTGTGCTTGGGAATTCCGACATTGTCTTTACTTCCCACTTAATCTTTACGTGCTGCCCCGCATTATTCTTGGGTGTAGCAGCCTAGTAGAGCTGAAGCTGGCTTCCTTTGAGGTCAGACCGGTGGCGGGAGGGGTCCAACTAAGGTTGCTTAGAAAATTGTTTATGAAAGATATTCACTTAACTGACAGAAAGTTGGCTGACATACTATCCGGTAGCCTGTTGCTGAAAGAATTGTCTATTGAAGATTGTCATGGCCTCCACGAAACTAAATTCTGTTGTGGCCCATCCATTGAAGTTTTAAATTTAAAGGAATGTGGCAGTCTTGAAAAGCTTGATCTTACACGATCAGATAGCAAACATTTAACCATTGATCAGTATGGGGATCTGGAGTTAGTTTGTCCTAATGTGAGGATTCTGGATATTGCTGTGTGTCTAAATTATGTCAAGGCGACTGATATGTCATCACTGGTTGATACGTCCCTCAGCTTCAGTGATTATTTTAGATATCCTTATGGGAAATATTGTGAGTTCAGATTTCTTCTGGAAAAGCTCAGCCGCAGTCCTTATTTTATGCTATGCAATTTGTGCATACTGGTATGGTTTCTCTGCTTTTGCTCTGACCTATTTTGTCTTGCTTTGAGGTACTTTTCAATGATTTGGGTTCTGATCCTTCAGGTGAGGAGTATTACTATTTGTTTGATTGGATGTTCTCACATTTTAACCGTCCTAAAATTTGTAGAATAGAAGTTGGGTGAACTGATTTCGGATGGGTCTTACTTGAAATGGACAGTGGCTGTGCCGTGTCTCTGTTTTGGCTTGTGTTCTGTTGTTTTTTTATACTTGAAATGTCCTAGATGAAGAGTAAAAAGAAAATATTATTTACTTAGGCTGGGTTCTTTTATTTATGTCAACCTAAACTTTTATAAGGTGGCCTTCCTTGCATCTACTGGCCTATGAACTTTGAGCAATTGTAAACTATTATTATCCACAGCCCACTCATGTAACTGAAAACTACAGTTTATTAGGTGCCTGTCTTCCTTGTGTCCCCGTTTGTTTTCAATTTTAATGTGACATCTATCGCTATTTTAAATGTGCATGTCCATGCTCTTGTGATTTGTCTTTCTAATATTCTACATAATCTGATGAATTTCCTGACAAGACTCTGAATTCAACGGTATCATACTAATTCATTTCAGTCAGTCCATACATACACATGCTCTAGAGCATCCACAATATATGTCCTGTACTAATTCTCATTTAATGTCGGTCCAATTAATTCTTTTTAAATTAGGTATTAACTATGTGGGAGTTGACAAATCAGCCATGCCCATCTTTTGCCTGGAAACATGTGACACTACAAATGCTTCTGAGCAAGCAGTACGTCCCTGGCATCTGTAGCATGTTGAGGAACTCTAATTTTCTTGAGACACTCACTATCTATGTTTATCCTGGAAGAGATGACAATAAAGCCAAGCTGTAAATGCTCGAACTGTAAAATTTTATTGGAATTTTCAAATTTGGAAGTGACGGAGATTAAAAAGTTGCTTTAAATTGCTAGCTTGCTGAAGCAGGGTGGAAGCATGCATTTGAGTTCAGTGGCTTTGGTTACTGGAGTTCAATGGACGGCACATTTCCCTGCCTCCTCAAGCACCAGCTTAAGCATGTTAAGATATATGGTTATGTACTGGAGCCTGAGGTCAGTGAGCTCATTGAATTTCTACTCAAGAATGCACAGGTCCTGGAGAAAATGGAGATTTCTACCAAGAAGACTCTGCAGCGACAAGTAGCAAGTACTTCAACCAAAAAAAAAAAAAAAAAAAAAAGAGCAAGTAGCAAGTAGCAAGTACATGTTCTCCAGAGACATTGGTCGTCCATCAATGGATTATTGGACATCGGATACCCTGCTAGAGTTTTCACAGAAGTTGTTAAGTTTCCCAAGGGCCTCAACACGTGCAGTATTACACCCGGGTTAGATACTGGTATTGGAATTGTATTCACCCCTTTCTTTTTGACAACCCTCGATGTTTCCATATCAGGCATCTAACATCTGGTAGACTTTACAAAAGTAGTCGGCCTTTATGATGAATTCGCCCTTTTGCCTCAGATCTACGAATTCGCCACATCCACGACTTAGTACAGGCAGCTGATGTGCCCTTTTTTTTTCTAAAAAAAAATGTTTTTCATAACAGCTTTTATTTTCATATTCCCAGCTCTTGCAAATAGTTTGGCTAAAATTTTTGCAGTATAGACTTACTTGAACAATCTATTGACACCAGTTATAAGCTGTTCGTTAGTAGCCTTCGCTCTTGCGGCTGCTGTCTCTCTCTTGTTTTTTCATTTTAGTGGGTGCCATTTTTTTGTCGTTTCACTTTTCAGTTTTACCTACCATTTCCTTATCTTGAAACTAAGTCGACGCAGTTCAAGATTCTCGAGTGCTGCCCCCGAATGATTAGTATATCGACATCAATATCAATACAATCATAATCTACAGTGCACCATAAAATATTGATTTGTGCAGTCCTCCAAGTTCGTATCTTTTCTTAATGTCTACCCAAAAATTGCTATTATATGTGCTCCTCTTGCTAATTAACAATATCATTTTGTCCCTTATTAAACGCGTGAGAGTTCCCTTTTCTTTATAAAAAACATGAGTATCCAACTTTGTATCTTAAGGTAGTTTGGTGATCAATCCCTTATACCCTTATATTGTGAATTGCGTGAAATCAGTTCAACTTTGTATCTACTTCATCCCCTCTTGACATAGGTTTCCGAGGAGACTTTTCATAGTAACATGTTCGTAGAGCATCGTTCGGTATACACACTTCCTTTGCCCCCAATTCCACGATAATAAGTGGTGTTCTAACATGGGATTTTACAAAATGAGCACTCCCACGTTGTTTTTTGGAAACCTGACAGGAACAATGCCAAATTTGACCAAAAGTGCAATTGAATAGAATTTGATTTCTAAACCAAATAGAGAGTTTTAACTTGATCAGGCCGTCTCGATTTGGTTAAACATTTGAATTCCCGCTCCATCTATTTTGTCGTAGTTTGGGTTGCTTCTTCACACTCCTCCACTTACTTCCCTTGAATTGGTAATCACAATATCATGGGAGCTCCCATATCGGCCATGTCCATCTTTAAGGCTTCAACTGCTTCTGAGCAAAGCGACGCATCTCTAGTATTTCTAGCTCGTATGGGAATTCTTATTGTCTCAAGACCCTCACTATTTATGCTCATCCCGGATCTCATTGTATATTTATGTATGAATTTTCATTCAATATATCATGAGTACTAGAGATGAAATAACGGCTTGCATTCAAATTTCAGCTTGCTAAAACAGGCTGGATGCAAGCACATGACATTGACAGTGAAAACCAATGCCTCAACCAATAGCTTAAGCAAGTAAAGGAATAGGGATATGTCATTGAGCTCATCTAGTTTCTACTTGAGAATGCACTATTCTTGGAGAAGATGGAGAAAATAGTAATTTAAGTTTCTAAAATAGTTGAAAAAAATGAAATACATTTAAATTGTGAAAGCTACGGTATCTTTTCAATTAAGTTAAATTAAAGTTAATAACAATGTCTGCTCTTTTTTTCCCATGAGTTAACTGAACCATCCATGTTATCGGCTACTTTTTACCATTCTTGCTCCTCTTTGATTTCCCCAAACCAAAGACAATTCACAATTGAATCATTTGAGCACTCTGCCATGGGCTAGAATGGAACTGAAAACGTTTGACAAGGGGAAGACGAATCATCCATGTTCCCGGCACACAAAAAACCGAGATCAAATTTTCGTTGAAAGATAATTTCGCTTCTCGGATAAATTTTCATTTTCGGTGAAACAGAAAGTATTGGCATTTATTATTATATAGGAATATGAACTCTCAACGCTCAGTTTGATTTTCATGAAAATATCTGGATATAGTTTTTTTTTTTTTTTAGCAAAAAATTAAAAACTGCGGCATC
Source organism: Eucalyptus globulus (assembly GCA_014182545.1). NCBI lineage: Eukaryota > Viridiplantae > Streptophyta > Magnoliopsida > Myrtales > Myrtaceae > Eucalyptus > Eucalyptus globulus. The sequence goes on from CM024719.1 coordinate 50,853,129, forward strand.
TCTCCTCCCATTGCTTTCTCCTTATCTCGATTTCATTCCCAGCGCATTCGCATGCTCAAAGCATTTGCGTCTTTTGTTCTTGCTTTTCCCGAATAGATTTCCTAATTTCGTTCCCCAGTGGAGGATTCGGGCGAACTTTCGAACTGCGCATGGCGAATTGGGTCTGAAATGCCTGTCGCTGCGTTCGGTGCGCGGGGTATGCTTTAATGGGGAACGCTGACGATCCATTGATTGAAGGACGTTCTTGTGGAATGCATATATGCTGCGGTTGATTCTGTTTTGCCCGTTCCGTGCTCTCTCCGTGGCATTTGTTCATCGATTTGATCAGAAGCGGCCACGAGATAGAAGAAAGGATTTAGAAGGAAATGGCGGGAGGGAAGCTCCACACATGGAGGTTCTACAATGAGTGCTCTCAGGCCAGGATCACCAGGACAGAGGCATGATGAGGCAACAGACATTCAGCTTTGCACCGAGAAAGTATGGGCGATGTTGGCTATTGTTTTCCACTGCAGTTCGATTTTCGGGTCGGCGGATAAAATTAATTTTCGTGTCTTCGTAGATGAGATGGGTTATTGCCATCAAAGAATCCTACTAAGGCTGATGTTGAGGAAGCACAATTCGTCGAGTTTTAACCAGCTTTCTATTGCTATAGCACTCGAGCTGCATACTTAGTGCTTGTCCCGGCGAATGCTGATTGGGTTTCCGTTGGTAACTTCTCAGCTCGGTTCGATAACAATTAGAGCATGCGAGTTCAGCCAACGGCGAGGGGTGCATATTTCTCCGGTGGTGTTCTACGGGTCTCCAAATGGGGTGCCTCCAAAAAGACCATCTAGTTTGCTGTGACTGCTGAATGACATACAGGTGGATTTTGTATGCTATGAGTTGATTTCACGCGTAGAATGGACTTTAGAAAGAAAGCATCTCTCCACGCGATTTGTCAATTAATAGTTTCATGGGGATGCGTTATGATTTTCTTCTTGATATCTATTTATCTGTTATAGCCAAATCCAAGTTCCAACTCTTGATTGTTTAGAGTGTCGAGCAATAGACTGAATCAAAAGCCATAAGTAGAAGTAGGAAGTAATAAGGACAGGGTAACAAAATGGGTGTTGTTTGTAATGTCATGTAGTGTATAATAGCACTAGTACTTAAGCATTTGGTGACATTACTTGGAACTTCTGTCTAACACTTAATGTAACAGTATCTGCTTGTCATTTGGGTTTTTGAAATCTAAGTTTGGCTCGACCATCGATGAATTCTTTGCCAGGGTCTGCCTTGTCACTTATACTTTGCTTTGGAGTTCCATAAGAGGGAAAATGCTGATAAAATGGAGACGAGATGGATGATCTTCTGATATTGGTTGTCTTGGAGGTGTTGCTCGACAAGTACTCAATCCAAGGAAACCAAGAATGGGTAGTGAAGCTCGATTCTTCAACTGAAGTTAGGCTGACTTTGTATCTCGCTACTCCTATTAACTTTCATTGCATCAGTAGTCACGGGTGGTGTATGCAATACATAGTCACATACTATGAGCTTCATCTTTATGCCGTTGGATATCTTTACATAAATTTGTGTAGACACCCCATCAAGTGAAAGGCCGTCTTGTTCTTTTTCATGGTGCCTTCCAGCTACAAATTTCCATTGTTCTTCTTGAGACCTTTCACATTTGATGCGAGAGAACCGTGTTAGGTTTCTTGAACAAAAGCAGCCTTAAATGAGGTCTCTGACACTTGTGTGGTCCATCTTTGTTTGAGTAGTGACTTACCTTAACATTTCATTTTTGAGGAATATTGCACCTAAAAGCAGTTATGAAGGTGGAAATCAAAAAATGTTATAACTTGGAATGATGTACCCCTTTTGGAAGTCGAGACAATTTTGATTTCATGGATGGGATTGACGGGGAACATATTGCATGTTGTGCTTATCTTAGATTGAGCTATTTAGGCAACGTTATTCAATTGATCTTTTCCATTTTGGGGACTAGTTTAGTATGATACTTCTTTTGAATGAGCATCAAGTATTGGAGCTGCATTGAACACTACCTAGATGCTTTCCTTGCTGCGATGATTTTCTTTTTTTGCCCCTCTTTGAAGCCAATTATCCTACCTTAAGTCACAATTTGTAGGCATAATGTTAGAGAGAAGGGCAGCTGAAGACTGGTTATAATTTCACAGTGCCAGGTCACTGGAAAGTACGGGTAGAGTGATGTTGATGGGACAGCTAAGATGATTTATGCATAGTACACTAGAACTATGTGTCAGATTTGAAGTGAATTTGAGATTCAGGCAGGGAAGAATCTGCGACTTGATGAGTCAGCATGTGCGTTATGATTACTACATCTGCCTATCAATAAAACACTGGGAATATCTCGCGTTATACCTTTTTTTCCCTTATATATGTTAAATCTTTCCAGGGAATATGACAAGTTTACTATGGTATCAATAACAGCACTGCTTGTATGCAGAAAAATTTTCTTGTCGTTTGATACCAAAGACTGCTTTTGAGGACTACTCCCATGTGGGTGCATTAATTTCAGAGGTATGCTCTGACGAGAAGCTTTAGTTATTGTGTGGTAGAGACAATTGCAAATTCAATTATTCTGTGTAAATATTATTATTGTGCCTTCCAAGTTAGCCACCTGTTTTGAGATAGTTTACACATCTCTCAAGATTAACATATATCTTTGATGCCTGCATACTTCACTTTACAGCAATTCTCACAACTTTACTGAACTATTGGAACTGTGTGTGTGGGCGTTTTCCTTTGTTTATTATTATTATTATTATTATTATTATTATTATTATTATTATTATTATTATTATTATTATTATTATTATTATTATTATTATTATTATTATTATTATTATTATTATTATTATTATTATTATTATTATTATTATTATTTTTTGGGTGGGGTTGTGGGTGGGGTTGTGGGTGATATGTTCATGCATGCACACCTTTTTGGAGAAATATAACATTGCACACAACCATGATGTTCTTATGATGAATTGACAGGTATGTTCGCGCATTTCTAGTGCAAGGGAGACAGACAGAAGATATGAAAAGTTGTTTGTCGAGAAAGATTCCAGCCCATCGACAGGTAAGATATTTGTGGAATCTGCTGTCTATTCAAGGAATTGATGCTTTTCTTTGGCTCTATCATCCAAGGCAGGCAAGAGTTCTGTCCTTCTGCCGATTGGGCATTTCAAATGCAAGGACATGGTACGTTACTCCTTGTAATTGAGGTCTAGAGACTCATGAGGCATCTTTAAAACATGGGTGTGATGAACTGTTCCTAGTTCACTCAAAATGTTCCTCAAAACTACCAGCAGAGGGTTCTTTTATGCCTTTGTATCATTTTAGAAAGTTAGATTAACACATGAGAAAATGTGCATGTGCACACAGAGAAGAGAAATTATTGCTATAGTGATTGAAATAGTGATGACTATCCCATTTGCTCTTTAAAGGTTCATGTGTTCATTGACATTCAAAATGCGCCTACTCTCTCGTGACAGTGTGAGGAAGACATGATCATGGCTTCTTTGATCTTCATTGTGGATTTTGATTGTCAGAAGATCCTAGTCTGCAAATGGAGTTAGATTGTGGAAAGAAACTTCAATTCGATACGGAGGTAGTTACAAATTTGAAATTGTTCTTGTATCAGGTCCCTTTATGAACTATATTCATATGATTTGCTGTACTTATTATTATCAGCCAAAATATTAATTGTCTTGAGTTGGTGGAGCTAATTTCTGGGAACATCTTTGCATGGGTAGACTAGTGTGCTAGAACTCTGTGCGGTGTCTCATGTGATGGACTTTTTCTCTCCTGCACAGGTTAATATTGATTTGGGAAGATACGGTCTTGCTTAGCAAGAACTTAATTTCAACTCTTTTGTTAGTGATAGTTCAGTGAATTACTTAAATGGAAAGTCACCTTTCCCAATGTTGGATAAATTCATAGAATCTGTGGCCTCCATTGGAACCGTATCGGTGATCACTATAGTTTTATTTTCAGATAAACAGAGTGATGAAACATTTCAATTGCTTCATAGTTCATAGAATTCTACCTGAGACTGTGTAGGATATTAAAGTTGCTAACCTTACCTGAAAGAATTTTAATGGGACTGATATGACCTATTTGAAAAGAAACTATTGATTGGCACTTTCCCCTTTCATGCAGAGTAGAGTCAAGAAAATGATCTGGTTTTAAAGGCCTATCGTTTCTTCTCCTTTTCTCATGTAATGCTGATGAGTCTGTCATAGTTTAGGTAAAATTCAAAGCTGGTACTGGTTCTCAGAGCATGAACTCATGGTTTCTAGCATGTCAAGGAACAGGTTCTGTGAGTGGATAAGCAGAGAGCATAGAGCATTTGCGGAATATGCTATTTCTTTGCAATGGAAAATTTCTTGTGTTGAACCGTGCTCTTTAAGTCTACCTTTAGTAGAGACCAACTTTTTTTTTTCCCTCTATTTGACTGGCCTAGTTATCTAGTTGCGGACCTGATCCGGGCTGTACATTACCAGAAATGTCACAATCTTGATTGCAAAGGTACAGAAAATTTCTGCCCAACATTTATCCATTTTTTTCTTTTATGTGTGAAAATGAAGGTAAAGTGAGCTTAGTAATAGGCCAGGTTACCACTCTCTGCTGCGTCTGATCCTGGAGGATACTGTGCCTAATTTATCAGCATTCTTTGATTCTGGCAAATCCTTCTGATGTAACTAATAACGTGGTTGACATTGATGAAAGCTCGACAAATTGCTCTCCTATGGATGCTTGGTGGCTTGAAGCCATAAGAGTCCACATACTGTAGAAAACCAACAGGCCATGGAGTATGACCACAAGGCAAGGCAAGTCATCCACTTTACTTATCTCTGCAAATATTTTAGGATCTTTCGACAGGTCATGGAAGACGAGGACTGGCGGGTGGATTTAGAAATTAATACACCTCAGGGTGAGCTCTGAGCTTGAGTTCGACCATTCAAACAGCTCAGAGTTGCAATTATTTGGGAGGAAAGTCGATCCAGCTTAGTTCTTCAGCTTGCAGACTTGAACAAGGGTAGCACTTCATGGATCCTTTCAATTCAATTGCATCAGAAAAAGAACATCAGACTGAAAGTAATCGCCGTGAAGATGTGATTACCAACCAAAGTACTCTGAGCTCCGATGTTTGGTTTGAAAATTACTTTTGCTTGGCAGACATTAGTACCTCAGAAGAGCCATGTTATCCAAGACGAAACATTAGGCTGCGAATCCATTCCGACTGCTGACAGATGGCAAGAGTGTCATTTTATGGAAAATTCTTGGTTTATCAGGCCACAAAAGTTGGAACTTGAAGATTTTTCATTTCAGAAACCTCTCTGTTCTCGCTCGCTACCTCGGGGTCACTTCACGCGACGATCATTGGTCTGACCAGAGGCTCTTATTATTCAAGTTTTTCCATTTTGCGCCATATTTAAGTAGGTGCCTTGACGCTTTTATCATGGCACTTATTTTAGGTACAAAGCAAAGTTCTCCGATTAGTGGTACAATATCACCCCGGCACCTCGCGAATTTGTTCTTTCTATGAGGTTGATGGCTACAACAACTTTTTTGTATGCACTCATGCAGGGTGCTCCATCTGTTACAAGGATAGCATCCAGTCCAATGCAAAAACATTTTAAGGATAGGTAAAATGTATTCTAATGGAAGCAACATGTATTGAACCGTGACCTAATTCCTTTGTACATATACCATTAATTGCGATTTAGGTGTTCCCAGTATATAGGGCCCAATAGTGAAATGAGACATTGGACAACATAGATTATGGCCTAAGAATAGGCGTTCACAAATATGAGGAGCGGTAATAACTCAGTCAAGACATCGTACCCTATTCCAACGTGGAACAGAAATAGAAGTGGTAAGATGAGTGGCACAGTAGAAAAATGAGTATAATGAGAAGCGCAATTCATAGTACGAGTAAAACTCACAAACATGCACAAAAGTACAACGTACTCAAAGCGCATAAAACTCCAATCTTATCCTCAAAGTTTAATGAGGCTTTGAAACTTTGTTTCTTCAATGAAATCAGACTCAAAATATTGCTCTTTCGAGAAAGATTCTCGCACTAAAGTGGCCATGGCAGGGTGCCCTGAGGGGATTTTCAGCCTGTTATTGGTGTGAAACTGGACTGCAGCTCGTAGTCTACCTAAGCTTAGCTAATCTGGTGCATCAACATTTTATATTAATTCTCTAAAAAAAATACTAAATACTATCATGCTATTATAAAAATTAGGGATAATTACATAAATGGTTTATAAACTTAATCTTAATATGTAATATGATCCCTGAACTTTAAATTTATTTAATGTGATTCTTGAAACACAATGCCGTGATTTCTCTATGAAGTCGAGGAGTGTTGACCTTGCCCACATAGGTGCAATTAATAGATGAAACTTGAATGACCTTGGATAAAGTACAACAATTAGTTGTCTACCAAGTTCTTCGTCAAATCATTGGCTTTTCTCAACCTGAAAAAAGAAAAACTCGCTAGAGAGTGGTAATAATAGCAAATAAATTAAAAAGAATATCAACAGAAATGAAACAAAGAAATAAGTGCAAAATCTTCATAATTGACTAATCAATTAAGGGTTGGATGATTTGTAGAACAATACATTTGAGGTAGTTCGTTGGTTGTTCAATGATAATAGTAGGATTCAAATATAAAGAAAAACAACGTTGACGGAATTTTTATCCTATACATGGAGTAGAGTCCAATAAATTTAATGTGGTAGCACGTTAGTTTTAAAAAGAAGAAAAAAATGCAAATCACGTGGTAAACATACTATCCAAAAGCAAACATAATCTAAATTGCTATTGAAAAATTAGATACATGTGTCGATTTCAATCATACTATTTAAAGAAGAGGTGTCTACATTTGAGTTCGAGTGTATCTCACCCTCGAGTGGCGCCCTCCTCAGCTCTACGACCTTGTATGACGCCAGCACCCTTCTCAGCCCCTCCACATCCCCCTGCTGCACCCCCGCCATTGGTGTCCCCACCTGGCTATTGTTCCGCATGTGATACATTGCTGGTCCTGTGCATGGAGGCACTAAAAAGGACGGTAACTGAGGGAAGGGCACTCAGCGTCGGTAAAATAAACTAACAGATGACTTGTACCATATTGAAAATATGTCAGTGTACACATGGATTAAATTTGGCATTAATTCTTGACTATTATTATTTTTGTTTATTAATGTCGAATATATAATTATAAAATAATCATTATGTCTTATTGAAACAGCTTAGAGTTGTGATTATTTTTTATTATTATTTAATTTCAAATTTATTATTTTGCCTAACGGTTATTAGGTGCTCTTACAATCTTTGAAAGGTTGAGTGTATTCGAACATAGCTTCTTACCCTTTGGAAGGTTATGTCTATTCAGACATAACTTCTTCATCTGTGAAAGATTGGATCCGTTCAAATATATTTATTGAACATTATTATTGAATACTTTTCAGAACTTTCGATTCTCCTTTTTAGGATATATAGTCACTATTTTCAATTGTTTCCCTTTGGGAGTTCTTGAAAAATACCATAATTGCTTTATAGTATTCTTATTCGAGGCTTTGTTGTATTTTGGAAGATTTTTGCCAATAACCATTAGCAACGTTGTAGGTAGAGGTGTGTAAGAGAAATACGAACTGCCTAGAACCAGACTAGGCTAGCCCAAAACCAACATTTCCCATGGGGACTAATATGGTTTTCGGTTCCAATTTACTAGAATCGATGAGTACCAATTCGATTTCTGGTTCCAGGTTGCCTATTCGGACCGGACCGGTGTGTGTCTACATATATATATATATATATATGTAGTTTCTCCATCAACTTTTTGTTTGTTAATGATCCATTTACTTACTTTCTCAATCAAAATAAAATAAAGAAACAAAGAGTATGGATGAGACTAATTGGAAATATCCATAAATGTTGTGGCGCTTTGTCCTCATGATATAAAATTAAGAGTCAATGGCTCATTTTAAAAATATAACTAGGTCTCTCCTTAGCTATCCACATGATTAAATTATGTTGACGTGAAAAAAAGATGGATCAAGCGATTAACATTGTGAATTCTATGGAGTTAGTACTTCTAACATAGAGTCTAATTCTCAATATGTTCCTAGTGTCAGGAAACCCTAAGAGGACTACACCATGACTTTCGAAGAAATTAAGTTCCTAACTAATGAGTATTATTGATTTATTCCGCCCTATAGTTTTCAATCCTTAATCAAAATCCATGGCTTGCAATTCAACCAAATTTAAGGCCAGACAAGCTTTAGTGCTCTACTTAAACACTAGGTTTGTCATGATATTAATTGATGAATGCAATTTTGTAGGGATCGTGAACTAGTTCCATGGACCGACTCGGGAATCGAACTAGACTGAACTGGCGGTCCAATTTTTAGGTGAATTCATGGAACCAATGGGCAATTCCTGATTTCAAATTTTCAAATCTGGTCCTTAATAGGTGGCTCCTAGTTCTAAGGTAGGAACCACCCACCTAGACCATGCTCACCCTTAGTTTTTTTTTTTTTTTTTGGTTGACCGAGGAACCGCCAGAGATCACCCTTTGAGGATCACACAACCCTCTAGTACCCAGTGGCACCATTGGGCCTCACCGCAAGCCGCTATTTAGACGTAAACCTCGGGGGAGGCTAGCCCAAGACTCCAACACTAGGGCCCCCCACTTCAGACACTTTAACAACGAGAGGGTTTGAGCCCTCAACCTTTATGATGAGGGAGAGAACTCACACTAACTACACTACCCGTGGTTGGGTTGCTCACCCTTACTTGTCGGGCAAATAATTCCATAAAAAAAGTGTTATCATGCCTCAAAGTTTGATTCCATTCTTCTTTCCCAGTGATTTTTTTCCCCAACATCCAGTGCATGTTGAGTGTGTGGAACATTAACCGAGAGAAAAGAAAAAAAGAAAGAAAGAAAAAAAAATCAACATAATTTATAAAATTTCTCACATTGACATCATTTTGAGTAGAATCCTACACGTCATATTGATGGTCTTGACATAAGACGGCTTGCGTTGACTAAAACTCCACATCAAGTTTTTTCGATCTAAATGGGCTAATTAAATAACATTAGAAAATCGTTAAAAGATTCAAGACTACACGAGTCAAGTTAAAAAATTTATAACTGAATTAATATCCGCACATTAGGTTTATGACTTTCTAGGTAATTTCTCCTAGAGAAGCATACCTTCATGCAATAATACATTCTATTTTAAAAATAAAGTAACACTATCTTCTTTTTCTTTTTGTCAAATAGAAATACCATTTCATTCATTCAAAAGCTATACATGAGCAAAGTTGATAAGAATCAATACATAATAAGTCCCAAAGAGGTAGGGGTTGCCTAGACATATAATTGGAGGGGAGGTTCCTCTTCAGTTGGTTTTGGCAATCCAGTCGACGATTTGGTTAGCTTCCAAACACCTTCTAATTGGGCTAGTAGTGCACTGCATTCCTCAAAGAGACATCTCAAAGCCCATGGGCTCAAACTCAGTTCAACAGTGAATCTAATGGTAGATTAATTGTCTGACTGAACATTCACGTGCACCACAGATTCGTCCTTCTGCTCATACGGGTCCCGTAGCCAGAGCAATGCTTCCATCACCGTTAGGGCTTCGATTTCGAGTGGAGAAGAATTTCATATGAATATATGCCAGGTGTAAAAAGATTTATTTTGTTAAGGATTTGGCAATAAATGCATCTACTACTATTTCAAATTTCATAACAAAAGTTCTATTAGATACTTAATAAAGGCTTCTCTTCTTTATTCTCTCCTCATGTGACATTTTCTTGCTCTCTAATTTTTTCTTTCCACGTCCTTTAACCTATTTTTTTCTTCCTTTTTTTAATTATCTGCACAGAGCTCACGTTTGCCTCTTCCTTTGGCCCGCGAAACGAGTCAAAAAAGCTCAATGAAGGTTACCAATTTTCAAACCACTTGAGAGTACAGAATTCTGCAGAAACTTGTTGGCATTTTGCCACGTTGGAGGCAGATTAATTGATTAACAGGTCAAATCCAGCCATGGCTTTCTCTTCGTCCCAAGTGCATTTAACTCGAAGTCCAAGTACAAAAAACACGGTTTTGATATATCCTCAGAACGACGCATCACTATAGATCTTATATCCTCCAGGATCATATTGAATGGTCAGCACAATTGCGGTAGTCAGCTTTTACTTCAGCTCTTGGAAATTACGCTCGTACTTGTCTGTCCACACAAACTTTTCTTCCTTCTTTAGGAGTCTAGTTAACGGCAACGCTAATGCTGAGAATCTCTCTACGAACCTTCTATAATAATCTGCCAAACCCAGAAACCTTCTAATCTTTGTCACTGTAGTCGATCTTGGCCAGTTGATCACGACTTCAATCTTGCTCGGGTCCACGGAGATTCTTTCGCTTGAAATCATGTGACCTAGGAAAGCAACGCGAGTCAACCAAAACTCGCATTTGCTAAACTTGGCATACAATTGATGAACTATCAGAGTCTGCAATACTAATCTCAAATAACTTTCATGCTCTTCATCACTCCTCGAATACACCAGAATATTAGCGATGAACACGATCACAAACTGATCCAAGTATTCTTTGAACACTCAATTCATCAGATCCATAAAAGCGGCTGGAGCGTTTGTCAAATTGAATGGCATTATCGTGAACTCATAATGGTCATATCGAGTATGAAACGCTGACTCTGGAATGTCCTCATTCTTGATCCTCAGCTAATGATATCTTGTCCTTAAGTCAATTTTAGAAAATATCGACGCTCCTTGTAACTAGTCGAACAAGTCGTCGATCCTCGAGAATGGGTACTTGTTCTTGATCATCACCTAATTGAGTTGACGATAGTCGATGCACAAATGCAACGAATCATCTTTCTTCTTTACAAACAGAACTGGTGCTCCCCAAGGTGATGCACTAGGACGTATGAATATTTTATCCAACAACTCTTGCATTTGTTCTTTCAACTCAGATAACGTCATCTGGTAAGGAGCCTTAGAGATTGGCTCTGTCCTAGGTGCTAGTTCGATCACGAACTCGATCTCTCTCTCTAGCAGTAGAACTGACAATTCTTTTAGGAATACATCTGGAAATTCTTGTACCACTGCGATGTCGTCAATCTTCAGCTCCTTAATTGTCGTATCCACGATAGTTGCTAGGTAACCTTGACAACCCCCGTTTAACAAACAGGTTGCCTCGAGCAACGAGATCAAGGAAATCGAGGGTCCTCCTTGATTCCCGACAAACTCAAAACTCTTACCCGCAAACGGGTTAAACTGAATCACTTTGTGATAGTCCATCTTAGCTCGTTGTTTAGTGAGCCGGTCCATGCCAATTATCAAATCAAAGTCATACATGGCTAGGACTAATAAGTCTATTTTCCCCTCTCGCTCACCAATCGCTAACTTGTAACCAAAACAACTCAAAGCAGCTAACACCTTATCTTTTAATGGTGTAGATATGCTAACCACTGACTCCAATAATATAGGACTTAATCCTATCAGCTTAACATACTGCTCGGCAATAAAAGAAATAGTTGCTCCTAGGTTGAATAAAGCGTAAGTAGGATGGTCGTTCAACGAAACCATACCTGTAATAACATTAGGCGTGTCCTTTGCCTAACCTCGGGTGATGGCATACACCATTCCTTGAGCTGAGGGTCTGAGCTGTTCACCTTGCGGTGCATTCTGTGGCACGTACCCTCTGATCTGACCCATCAGTGGTAGTAGTGGCAACTGTTGTGGTCTCCCCTGTCTTCTGGGACAGTTCCTAGCTATGTGACCCGGCTGGCCACACCCAAAACAAGTACTCGACCTAGATTGGCATGGGGCTGATCTGTGTCGTCTTCCACACAAACAACACACACCATTTTGATTAAGTCCTGACTTCCCAATTCCACCATTCCTGTTGGGTGGAACTTGAAATCTTCCTCCGATCATAGGCCTCTTCCCATGTCGGATCCCTTCTCTATGTGAACTAAACCTCGATCCAGACGAGGTGGCTTGCTCACTCAAACTTCTCTCTAGCAGCTGGGCTCAATGGTAAACTTCTCGATAGTCTTTCAGATCCAACGGCACCAGCAGTTGTTTCAGCTCTAGCCGAAGGCCAATCCTGAACCTTCGAGCTTTTTCCTCTAGATTCTCAATCAACCTCGGAGCATATTGAGAAAGCTCTGCAAGTTTGACCTTGTACTGGTCAACAGTCATCGTCCCTTGGCGGAGACGCTGAAATTCTTCCATATTTTGTTCTTGGGCACTTCCCAAGAAGTACTTGTCATTGAACACTCTGAGGAAGGCATCCCACAGCAGGACTTCTCCTCTCAAAAATACTGTCTCTTTGGCGACTTTCCACCAGGTATTGGCATTACCTTGCAATTGATAGATTGTCATGACTACTTTCTCCTCCTCATTGCACCTCATGAGTGCAAACGCCTTATCCAAATCCTGAATTCAAAGAGATGTGGTCTCTGGATCTCCAGTACCCGTGAACCTCGGCGGGCTCAGCTTCAAGAGTTGTTCCACTAACTTGTGGATCGGTCTCTCTCTATCCACGACTATGTTCCTAGCTCGAACTTCAGCAGGTGTGGCGACAGGTGCGGTGACGGCTGCGGCAGCAACAGCCGCATTGGTAGCGGCGGAGTAGCGATTTTACAACGGCGACGGTAAAGGCGACAGCTTGATTCTGGGCCTGTTGCCCCATCGTATCTCTCATTGCATCTAGAGCCTACATGATCTCGATTGTTCCCGAATCACCAGGGGCTGCTACCCCAGCACCAACGAGAGGTGGCGCTACTCCACTGGCGCTAGCCTGTGCCGGCGCCATACCTCGGCCCTCTCGGGTACCGACCCTTGTCGGCGTCCTACCTCGAGTCACAAGCCCTATCGTACGCTTCCTACGAGTCCTCTGCTCCTGATCGTTCATTCTGAAGGTTCTTTAAAGAAGCCTGCTTCCAATTCCACATCGAATTAGAAGCTGAACGATCCACACAAACAAACAATTCAAACAATCAGCTATCACAGACATGCACCAGCATAAAATAAAGGTCTTTCCTACTACTATCCCATAAACTATCGCACCTTATCACTCCAATCACTAACCTTCGCTCCGATACCATTAAATGGGGATCTCACACCCCGATCCCCAAAGCGCGTGCCCATCCCTACTTGGCCGATTAAATAGCGACGTTCCAGGACGCATCGCCGACCCATTCATTTTAATACGTATTCGGAAGCAAATAATAAATCCCTAGACAACAACAACAAGATGGGATAGAAAAACAGGGCCATAAATTTTTAAATTGAAAACACAACCAAATTAATATATATACATAACAAACCATATCATATATAATACAAGCTGGTCTATTTATAATGTCTACAAAACATGGGGAATTTCACAAAACTACGGGTCCTTATCCTCCTCTTCACCTTCATCCACACTCCAACTGGAGCCTATAGCTGAATACATTAGGGATCTTGGATCTGACATTCCGGCTCCACGTCTATCACCGAACCTCCAAGAGGATCTACTATGCCTTTCCCAAAGGCCACTTCTAGCATGTACAGGGGAATCTCAGACTCAGGTATGGGACCTTCCCTCTCCCCATCTCAAGCCTGACGATACCATGCCTTGTATTGATGGGACACCTTTTTGGGTAAAGCCTCATCAACCCATACTATGGACTTCACCAGCTCATAGGTCCATCCCCTGGGGCTCTCATGCAGTGGGATAATATACTTCTGCTCTGTCACCTTCTTAGGTTGACCAAAATGCTCGGAAGGAGTTGCCATCTATGGACCTAAAATGTTATCCCACAACGGGGTGAGACGATGTCTCAGCAAGTTCTACCCCCTAAGACCCGACTAGGAAGAAAATACGCCATTAGGGTTGCCTAAGCACAAACACGAGTCAGAAGACTTACCTTGACTTCAGTTCCTTCCTGCAAGTCAATATAATTCAAATAACTATCAAGTTATTTCAACTAGTCATTTCAATCATTCAGATCGAACCATCGATCAATCGACTCAATCGATTCCATGTCAACAAGACCATTACATGGTCATTCCAATTACTCATTCCAACCACTAATTATGGCCACACTCGGGCACGACCTATTAAATGTTCAGCGGTGAATTACGGCTCAACAGGCATATCATGTTCCAAATTCGGCGGTAAATGACGGCCCAATAAACACAGCCATACTTTGGCAGTTAATTACAGCCCAATAGGCATGGCCATACTTCAGCCGTTTTTTTGATCAAACTCACAACATCACACGGTTATTCACCCACAGCCAACGACATTGCACTTCACAATTAAATTCTTCAATTAACATAATACTTTGGCCTATTTTCCTCGATTTAAAAATATCCGATAAAAATAATCGTGTGTGGGTACACAGTCGACCTCAGCCAAAAAAATAATACCTTTACTTTCAAAACTCCCACCAGTTATATAGTCAGTAAAAATATTTTTGGCGCTGTAAACTAACGCTCGGTAATTTTCTAATTAAATACTGAAATTATAAAATTTTGGGATAAAAGTCCCAAAATCACAAATCACACTCAATTTGCACAAAATAATAGTCAATTAAATAAACAGATCACATCACTGCAATCAGCATAAAATTTCGGTCATCGGCTATCCCGGTCTAATATCCGGAAAATAAATAAATAATTAATTACGAAAATTAATTATTAAATGCCAAAAATAGCAACTTAGGCCCGTAAAGCCTAATTGAAAGCCGATTCGGGTTCAAAAAATTTCCGAACCTCTCTAGATAAATACTAGAGTTTGTCTAAACTCTAATTACACTACTCTAACCACCTAACATGCATCAATAATTAACTAATTCACTAATCCATTCTAACTAACCACCTAATCCTAGCTTATCCTAAACTAATCAACCCTTAAACGTCATCAACTTACTAAGAAGGGATTAGTGAGTTAAACTCACTTGTTAAGCGATCCGCTCGGATCAAAACGACGGGGACGCGGAGGGGCTTGACAAACTCCAAAGCGGGACCGCCGTTCGAGGTCCGGAAGTGGTCCAAAGCGGGGCCAAAATCGTGGCTAGAAACCCACACGATTCAATTTTGTGGCTAGGCCGAACAAGCTGGCCGGTGGTTCAGCTGAGGTGGAGACAAGCAAGGAAGACCGGCAGAGGCTACTACGGGTTCAAGAAGGGCCTCACGACGGCTTGACGGGCGGCCAGGCGGCTCCGGTGACAACAGGGGAGCTGCGACTAGCTCTAAGGACGTCCTAGGGTCACGGTGGAGGTGGGACGGTGGCCTGGGATGTGTTGGTCTGGCACGCGAGCAGGCAGGGCACAACAACGTTGCGGCGGAGCTCCAATGGCGTGCAATGGTTCGAATAGAGAATGAGGAGAGGCTAGCCAATTTTCTAGGTTGATGGGAGCTTCACATGGCAGAAATGGGGGAGAGGAGTGCTTGATCGGTTGGGGAAAGGAGGGGGAAGGGAACAACTTGGCTTTTGTGGGACCACTTGGCCTTCATTCTCATCTTCTTGGTCCCTTTGGCTGGTCCACCATGCAAGCTAGCTTCCTCTGCCCATTTTCCAGCAGCCAACTCCCTTCTAGAAGCCTTGAGATGGTCCAATTGTTGTGGGCAAGGGGGACATACGAATTTGCACAACATTTGGCTCAATTTGGATTAAATTCTCACTTGATTCAACTCAAATCGACCTCTAAAAAATTCAACCATCATATCATCAATCATATTGGCATTTTTCCTCGCCAATTGAAACCACTTGCATCCCAATTTCGCGATAAAAAATGGTCATCTGCATTTTCCGGTCGAAAACAGCTCTATGTCGACTTTTTCCGCAAAAACCTCGGTTTGCAGAAAAATCTTCGGAAACTGAGTCAACGTTCTTAAAACACTCGTTACATGACAGAACTTTCAATTTTTGAAATCAAATTCAAATTTGCGGTTAATTTCAATCCGGCGCGATGTTAGCGTAATCCTGGCTACCGTATTTCTGATGGTTTCAGAAATTTTTAGTGCAAAAGACTCGTGGTCGATTTTCTTCCAGCCATAATGAACCTCTTCGACACACTTGTGACTCTCGGTTGTCGTGAAAATCTCGATAATTCAAATACGGACACGGGGACCATCAAAACAACAAAAAATCAATTTAGTCCAATCGACGAGAATTTTGTAATTTAGTGGAATCACCCATTTAGTCACACATCTCTATCGAACCAACCTATCTCGATTTCTAATCAACTTTTAACTATTCTCAGAATGATCTCGCAGATGAGACACGGTCAGTGTCGATTCCTAGTCGAATTCCCAAGTCTATTGCATTAAAATTCCTTAGTGACTTCCCCAGATAGTCTAGTTATCTCAGGAGTGATCAACTCTGAAAACAGCACTATAGGCGCGCCGATGAAAGGCCGTATTAATTTAATTGAAAGCAGAACTGAAAAATTCAGGATATCACAACTTTTGATCTTAAAGTGAACCGACCAACAAAGACCAAGATTAGTCTTGATCGTCTTCACTTTTTTCTTTTTCTTTTTGTGAGGGTTCACACATTATTTGTTCATATTGAAAAATGTTGGCACCTATCATTTCATTTCTTTGCTTTACTAACACTTTATCTTATTGCATTTCATATCATATTTCCATCGATGAAATTGTTTCATCATTCTGATGGCGTGCATCACACAGTTGATAAAGCTACATTTGATCTTTAAAGTGAGCCGACCGACAAAGACCAAGTTAATCTTGGTCGTCTTCACTTTTTTTGCTGGTGAGGGTTCATACATTATTTGTTCATATTGAAAAATGTTAACAACTATCATTTTCCTTTGTCAGCTTTACTAACACTTCATCTTATTGCATTTCATATCATATTTCCACCAGTGCAATCATTTCATCATTTTGTTGGCATGCAACACATGATTGATAAAGCTACTTTTGACCTTTAAAGCGAGCTAACCGACAAAGACCAAGTTAGTCTTGGTCCTCTTCACTTTTTTTTCTTATGAACTCACAATTGGTTCATATTGAAAACCTCCACTCAGTTCCAGCCCCACAGTCACAGACCCAAACCCATCTTCTTTTTTTTTTAGAGAGAGAGAGACTTTTCTTTCTGGGTCTCACTCAATCTCTATCTTTTGTGTACAATGGTTGCATAGTGTTGCCATGCACATAAAAGATAAGAAAAGTAGAAATTTTCGCCCCTAATATAGACATAATTACGAATCCCATCCACCCGGCTTACTCTTTACATCCTAACTCTCACATCTTTACATTTGTCTGTCATAGTGATCACCAGCAATACTTTCACCAAGTTCAAGACATCTGTAGATAAGAGCAACTAAGATAAAGTGATAAATTGAGCGTGTGACCACTGAGAGAGTGCTAACAATCTCATAATAGTGACAATATAATTTGATAGAGATTACAAGTGGCTGGACCATAAAGTCATCGTTATCCGCAACTAACACTATTTACACATCTTTTCTCCTCAGCCGTATAATGTCTTGTCACCACCCTCTAGTAACGCCAAGCGATCGTCTAATCCATGAGATAACCACCACCACTGGTCCCTAGATTGAACCGACCACTGATTCCCTATCTCTCGCTTGCATGTGCTTGCGACTGACAAATCTGTTAAAATCCTTTATAATACTAAGGGTTTTATTTCTTATGATAAAGTATATGATTTTTTTTTTTTGGTGAAAGGTAAGAAATATATTGAGAAAATGCCAAATGTACAAAAGATCTCGACACCAAAACTTACACTCAAAATGAGAAAACATTAAGAGTGGAAAGATGTCGAGATGTAAAAGCCACCCAACGCTTGGCAACAAAACAAAACAAAACCAAAACTAGCACGGCATGAACAATCGGCTACCAGACAACAAGCACCCCAGTGAGGGAGGAGAAAGCGCACGGCTTCACTATTATACAATTTTTTTCCAATGTTGAACAAAATGTCAATTGCTACTCCATTTTTTTTTTTTGGTGAATAATGCCAGCTTGTCCATGTTACAGTGCACAACAGGCCAAAATAAGAAGGTAACAAAAGTATTTTTCCCGTATTTTTGACCATTTTAAGCTTAAGACTTGCCTGTATAGAGTTGCATTTTTAAAGCACGAGAAGCGATTTCCCTATGAAATCAAGGTAGGGCAAGATGCTATTACCCAAACAGGTGCAATTAAGGGATGGAACCTAAATGACCAAGGAGTGGTGAGATACTCTACCAAGTCATTCCTGAAATTGATGGCTTTTCTCCATATGAAAAGAGAAACATTCATTAGAGAGAGATAATAGTTAACAAAAAAAAAATGAAAGAAAATATACCAAGACAATGAAACAAAAGGATAAGTGCATAAACCTTAAGCATCGACAAATTAATAAAGGTTTGGATGATTTGTAGAGTGATACGAGTGACGTAGTTTGTTGGTTATTGATTTAGAAGTAGAATTCAAACATAAAGAAAAGATATGTAGATAGAATTTTTATTTGGTCTATCGTCAATATAAAATATAATTTACTCTTCATTGTATGATTAACATGTTGAAAAGCTATCTCAAAACACACATGTCACATGTTGAATGTTAAATCCATTAAAAATTACATTGGTATTAAAATAATAATAATGTTTAGCAAATTAGGCAGATGCTCATTTAATATTGATATATAATAAATATGAAGGGAAATGAGAATGTCGTGAACTCAAAGGTTGTTGTGAACTCAAAGGTTTGAGATACAAGCTTCGTCTTAAGCAAGCAAAGAACTTTTTGTGTATGAGAGATCATTCTATACATGAAGTAGAGCGTAGTAAAATTTAATGTGATTGCACAATTTATTCAATTTTAAAAAGAGGGGGAAATGCAAAATACTTACTAGCCATACTATTTAATAAAAACACCATCTAAATTACTATTGAAAATAGAAAGAAATTTGTCTATTAGAACATAATATCTTGAGAAGAGGAGTCTGCATTTATTTTATTTTAAAAACATATTCATCTCTACGGTGCTTGTTCCTTATATTTGTCAAGTTATATTTGGTGGTTGGTGCTTCTAGAGGGTGAGACGAAAAGAGAATAAATGAGAAAGAATCTTTGTTACAATGCTAACAATTTATTCATGCTTATCTTTAATTGTGTTTCTTTTGCAAATAGCAAAGAGTACTGAAAATTGCTGTTTTTTTGTGATGAAGGTCTTTCTTGTTCACCCCTTGTTTATGTTGTCTGAGGTTCTCTGTCACGCAATAGATAAAATATCTGAATTCTGCATTATGCCATCTGAGAGATCTTATATTGGGCAGGCTTATTCTTTTGTCGGTATTTCTCATGCTAGGATGCTTCTGCCTCTTAACCTGGTAGAGGCAAAAGGGCCCGTTCATGTAAATGCTAAGCAGTATCATGAGATTTTGAGACGAAGACAAGCACGTGCTAACCTTGAAAAGCAAACATCAAAGTTAGAAAAGTGAATTGTCTTTTTTATGCATGTTGATTTGGAAGCCCCTTCCGGACTTTGCCAGTTATAAAAATTAATTTAAAAAAATTAATTGAAGGTGTTCCGCTTGTGTTTGCTTCCATAGCTACATGCTATACTGTCATTGGATGCTATTTTTAGGAAATTCTATTTCGTGGGAAATAGTCTGACTACATGCTTCATCTTCGTTATAGCTTTTGCCGCTATCTCAGCATTTAATTCACTGGGGATAAACTTAATTGATATCTTTTTTTTGCTCGTTCTCTGACATGGTGTCATTACTCTCTCTTGTCTTGGTTTAGTAGGATCTACAACCATATCTTCATGAGTCGCGGCACCAGCATGCCATGAGAAGAGCCAGAGGAAGTGGAGGGCGGTTTCTTGATCCAAGTAAAATCAATGCTTCGAATGATGCAGCTGAAGAGAAGGGCACAAATTCTGCTCCTGCTCTATCTCCCAATCTGCCAGTTCATTAGGTTCTGTTTGGCACCTGACTCCTCTGAAATCTAAAATTCATTTAGTAGTCACATGGCTGGAAGGTCGGTGGTGTCAATAGTTCAATGTGATTCAAGTTTTCAAGAAATCCGAACCGAACCAAATTATAGGGGTGAGCGGCTAAATCAAACCAAATCGCAAGCTGAACTGAATATGACCCAAATGAAAACCTTATTCGATTTGGTTTAGTTTTCTCTTCTTCTTTTCTTTTTTTTTTTTTTTAATGAGAAGAACTATTGACAGGAATGCATTTTAGTCTATAAGTGAGCAATTACCATTAAAAATAATTTTTCCCTCAAAAAAATGAATATATGTAAAAGCTATGTATGTGCTTCTTCTTTTTTCTAGTTTCCTTTGGCTCATGAATTTACTTTTCTTAACAAGAAATTTTCATACATGATAGTAGTATATATACTAGATTGAATTTTGGTATGGAAATAAATATGAGTTACACGTGAATCTTGCTCCACTAAATTTGACAGCCCGATTGACCTTTAGTAAATGTATTAGCCACTTGAAATACTTGCTCATGTTGGTCCATGCTGCTTTTATTTACCGTCCTTGGAATTCCATCATTTATGCATCACGTGATGTTTGTACTTATTTGTGGAATTTATAGTTCATCTTTACCATTTCGTACACAGTGGACTAGTCCACTCTTAACTTTTCCAAAACCTAATCAATATGTGGTCCCTTCCTCCATTATTTGTGTACCTCTTCCACTTTTTTATGGGGCCATCGACAATGGTTGGCAGATAACTTACAAAATCCAAATGCTTGAGGATGTAACTCAACAAATATCAAGAGAAGGATCAAGACCAAATGAATATTCGTTCAACAGATCGATCAGATCAGTACTTTGAAAGCTCGATTGTTTAATGACGATGCTATGAAGGACTAACTCAACATTTATTCTTAATTTGTGCATAGACATGTACAAATCATGTGTCTGCGTCAGTATAGCTGCACATCACTCGTCAACGAGAGAGCCAACCCCATAAAACGCGTGAAGGACGAGGGGGGCCCCCGGAAGTAAATGAATAAAGAGGGACGTTCGTCACTTGCATTGCATTGCTTGACCTTGACTTGTTCATGCTATCACGGCCATTTAAATGTCTTATAAACTAAATGTTTCTATTGCATTGAATAATTTTTCTTTTTGTCGATATGAGAAATTTTCATACATGATAGTAGTATATATACTAGACTGAATTTTGGTATGGAAATAAATATGAGTTACACATGAATCTTGCTCAACTAAATTTGACAGCCCGATTGACCTTTAGCAAAAGTATTAGCCACTTGAAATACTTGCTCATGTTGGTCCATGCTGCTTTTATTTACCGTTCTTGGAATTCCATCATTTATGCATCATGATGTTTGTACTTATTTGTGGAATTTATAGTTCATCTTTATCATTTCGTACACAGTGGACTAGTCCACTCTTAACTTTTCCAAAACCTAATCAATATGTGGTCCCTTCCTCCATTATTTGTGTACCTCTTCCACTTTTTTATGGGGCCATCGACAATGGTTGGCAGATAACTTACAAAATCCAAATGCTTGAGGATGTAACTCAACAAATATCAAGAGAAGGATCAAGACCAAATGAATATTCGTTCAACAGATCGATCAAATCAGTACTTTAAAAGCTCGATTGTTTAATGACGATGCTATGAAGGACTGACTCAACATTTATTCTTAATTCGTGCATAGACATGTACAAATCATGTTTCTGCGTCAGTATAGCTGCACATCACTCGTCAACGAGAGAGCCAACCCCAGAAAATGCGTGAAGGACGAGGGGGGCCCCCGGAAGTAAATGAATAAAGAGGGACGCTCATCACTTGCATTGCATTGCTTGACCTTGACTTGTTCATGCTATCATCCACGGCCATTTAAATGTCTAATAAACTAAATTTTTATATTGCATTGAAGAATTTTTCTTTTTGTCAATACGAGAAATTTTCATACATGATAGTAGTATACTATATACTAGACTGAATTTTGGTATGGAAATAAATATGAGTTACACTTGAATCTTGCTCACTAAATCTGACAACCCAATTGACCTTTAGCAAATGTATTAGCCACTTGAAATACTTGCTCATGTTGGTCCATGCTGCTTTTATTTACCGTCCTTGGAATTCCATCATTTATGCATCACGTGATGTTTGTACTCATTTGAACGGATATAACTCTGCTTCCAGGCATTAAAAATTATCGAGTAGAATCTTTTTTTGGCTCAATTTTAATGTGTTTAAAGGGATCTACAACAAAAGATCTGGAAGAGTCATCCATCTCGACAATATTCCCAGTGTTTCTCATGAAAAAAATGATGACTAAATTATCTACCAAATAATTGGAGAAGTCACAATTGGCTACTTAAATTAGCGCTCTCCACCTATGAAGCTTTGACATTTATGTGCTTAAAGGTGGACAAGAAGTCCAAAATCTTGTATATGGAATACAATCAAGTCCTAAATTCAGTCAATTCAATTAAGTCCCAAACCTTCTTCAAAAGTGCAGTTGAATCTTTTCGATGGACAATATCTAAAATTGTCTCCCGTCGGCCGTCACTCAAAAAGTGTTTATGAATTGCACTTTTAAACATAATTTTAGGATTTAATTGCATTTTTCAATAGAGGTAGAGGAATTAATTTAATTAATTGGAAAGTACAGTACTCAAATTGCGTTGTTTGCGGACTCCGCCCATACCTGCTTTCTCCATAAGTTTAGGTCCATGCACTTACGAAACTTGAAAATCATGTCGACCTCAGTGTTTCAAATTCTTCTACTTCTGGTTTCCCTCACGTTGCAAGCATCAGGTGCTGCACCTGGACTTGCGAAGCCTAACTGTGCTGAAACATGCGGGGACGTCACCATTCCCTTCCCCTTCGGAATAGGAGCCGGGTGTTTCTTGGATGAATGGTACCAGATCGTCTGCCAACAAAACAAAACGGTTCCCATTCTGAAGAAGATTAGATTGCGAGTTCTCAACATTTCACTCCCTGATGCAGATGTGGATGGCATGATTAACGTTAGTCTTCCTGTAATTTACTCAAATGCAAGCTACGGGGGTGACGGACGTGGTGCGGGGTTAAGCTTGAAAGGAAGTCAATTTGTCTTCTCCCAGACAAGGAATGTCTTTACATTGGTCGGTTGCAACACCCTGGCCACAGTGGATACCACAAAATCAGCTGTTGTTGGTTGCAGGTCGAGATGTGCTGGAACCAACACCAGCATTAGCTGGAATAGTGCTTGTTCCGGGAGGGATGGCTGCTGCCAGACTATGCTCCCCCTTAACCTTCAGGACTTAAGTGTGGATTTCAAAGAAGAAGGTGGACATCAGGGGTGCAAATACGCTTTCTTGAGGTCTGACTTTACAGGTTTATATGATTTGAAAATGAATGAGACAGTTCCAGTGGTGCTGGAATGGGGGATTGCGAACAATACTGACGATGGACGCAAGCTTATCCAGCAGTCGAAGAAGACTGATTATCCTTCTATATGTCGCACACACAGCGTTGACAGCAGTGAAATGCTATTTACACAGTGCTATTGCACACGGGAGTATGGTGGTAACCCATATCTTATGGAAGGATGCAAAGGTAACCCATTCCATGCTATCACGTTCCATATTTTTTATTTTGATATATACTAGGGAATATGCTTTCACATTCCGTATTTAGGGGCATCATACAGTGAAGTGGTTTGTTCATTTCCAGATTTTTCTTAGAAGAACGCATTCACACTGTATAATGATTGTATACATGCCTTTCTACCTTCTTTTTGTTAGTTTTTCTGCCCAAGATTACACAAAGTGAATGCACTTTCAAACAAAATCGATCAAATTATATTGATAATAATTAACTGGAATTACAGGGGAACAGAACAGTCCTTTAGTAACAAGCACAATATTTTAGCCATGGAATTAACAATTTATGAGGAAATGTGACCTACTAGTTTTGGTAATTTTACTCAAGGAGATCGGTTTTGCTGTTAATATATTTGCTTCTGGTTTCACAACCATCAGGAGCTGCACCTCGATCATCAGGAGCTATACCTCGACCACAAAGTGACTGTGCTGAAACATGCGGGAGCGTCACCATTCCCTTCCCCTTCGGAATAGGAGCCGGGTGTTTTTTGGATGACTGGTACCAGATCGTCTGCCAACAAAACAACACGGTTCCCATTCTGAAGAAGATTGGATTGCGAGTTCTCAACATTTCACTCCCTGATGAAGACGTGGATGGCATGATTAACGTTAGTCTTCCTGTAATTTACTCAAATGCAAGATTGGGGGGTGACGGACGTGGTGCGTTGGTGAGCTTAAAAGGAAGTCAATTTGTCTTCTCCCAAAAAAGGAACATCTTTACAGTAGTCGGTTGCGACACTCTAGTGACAGTGAATAGTACAGAATCAGCTGTTTTCGGATGCCGGTCGAAATGTGCCGGAACCAACTTCACCATTAGCAAGTATAGTGCTTGCTCCGGGAGGGACGGATGCTGCCAGAGTTCGCTCCCCTTGAACCTGCAGGGCTTTGGTGTTGATTTCAAAGAAGAAGGTGGACATGAGGGGTGGAAGTACGCTTTCTTGAGGTCTGACTTTACAAGTGTTTATGATTTGAGATTGAGTGATACGGTTCCAGTGGTGTTGGAATGGGGGATTGCAAACGATACCAACTATGCAATTGACCTTATCCGGCAAGATTACGATGATGAATCTTTCTACTGTATAAGTAGTTCGACCGGTAGAGGAAGAAGAAGTATATATTATAGATATAGAAGCTCCAGCGTCAATAGTGGTCAAATGCTATTTATGCGGTGCCATTGCACTGAGGGGTATCGTGGTAACGCCTATCTTATTGGAGGATGCAAAGGTAACATATTTCATGCTATCACATTGGGAATTTAAGTGTACCATACAGCGAAGTGGCTTGTTTATTCCCAGATTTTTCTCTAAAAAGAATTCATTCATGCAGTTCAATGATCACATATATGATTTTATTTTTATTTTTTTGCCCAAGAATGCACAAAGCGAATGCACTTTTAAACAAAATTGAACTTATTATATTGATAAAAAAAATTACTGGAAATAAAGGGGAACAGGACAGTCCTTTTGTTACGAGCACGATATTTTAGCCCTGGAATTAGCAATTTATGAGGAAATGTGACCTACTAGCCTCCTTAATTTTACTCAAGGAGATGGGTTTTGCTGCTAATATATTTATGATATCATTTGTCATCAGATATTGACGAATGTGAAGATTCAAATAGGTGCCACGGGACTTGTGTGAACGTACCGGGCTCCTTTCGCTGTGTCGGTGGTAGAAAGACAACCAAGTTCATTCTTATTGGTAAGCACATCTTTTAATCTAGAATTTTAGACCGCTTCATGCTAGAGCATTGCTAGAAAATGAACAGCATAGCATAAATTATGTTCAGAAAAGGTACATAGATAAGATTTACCTTACCATTCGTTCTAACATGATTGTCCATTTGCTTGGTGATGATTATAGATAAATTTCCATCAATAGTATCTATCAAAGCAACCTCAAAATTTTCTTCATGCACTAAAACTTACATTTGGTAGCTAAGACAACACTTAGAACTTTTCTAATGTTGCCGCTTCAAATCTATCAAAAGACAATCAAAGTTCTACTTACTCTTGTCATATTCTAATTGGAATTATTACAATCATAATCAAGATGAATGCTGATAAGAATATTTTCACTTTCATTAATGGTTTTCTAAGTTTCTAGTAAGGGAGGTCAGTTAGTACAGTCCAGATGTATATATAAAAATATCACCTGATGGAACTTAGCAGGAGACAAATTAATTATTCAAGGTTGTTAAGAAAAATCCACATGAAAGGAGCCTAAGTTAATCACTCTAATATGATTTCCTCTTAATTAGATTCACTAAAATATTTTATGATAAGACCTTATAGATACAAGAATGGTGCATTTTTTGGACTTTTGCCCCTTAATTTTTTGTAATGCAGGGATTGGGGCAAGCCTTGGGGCACTACTTTTGTGTCTTGCCTTATGGGGGCTGTACAAATACATCAAGAAGAGAAAAGAAATCAAGCTCAAAGAGAAGTACTTCAAACATAATGGCGGTCTTTTGCTAGAAAGTGAGCTATCTCCAGCCAAAGGCCACGTCGAGAAAAACAAATTGTTCAACTCCAAGGATCTAGAGAAGGCTACTGACAATTTCAACAATGATAGAATACTTGGGCAAGGTGGACAAGGTACTGTTTACAAAGGAATGTTAACAGATGGCAAAATAGTTGCTATTAAGAAATCGAAAGCAATAGATGAGGGCAAAGTCGAACAATTTATAAATGAAGTCCTCATTCTCTCACAGATCAATCATAGAAATATCGTTAAGTTATTGGGGTGTTGCTTGGAGACAAAAGTCCCACTTTTAGTATACGAGTTTATACCAAATGGGACTCTATACCGATATTTGCATGACTCAAATGAGGAGTTTCATGTATCATGGGACACACGCCTACGAATTGCAGCTGAAATTGCAGGAGCATTATTCTACTTGCACTCAGCAGCCTCGATTCCCATTTATCATCGAGACATCAAGTCCACCAATATACTCTTGGATGAGAAATATCGAGCCAAAGTGGCAGATTTCGGTACTTCCAAGTCTATTTCCCTCGATCAAACTCATGTAACCACGATGGTGCAAGGGACTTTTGGCTACCTAGATCCCGAGTATTTCCAAACAAGTCAATTTACAGACAAAAGCGATGTGTATAGCTTTGGAGTTGTTCTTGTTGAACTATTAACGGGACAAAAGCCAATCTCATCGCTGAGGGAACAAGAAGGTAGAAGCCTTGCGACTTATTTCATAATTTCAATGGAAAAAAATCAGCTGTTTGACATTGTGGATGCTCAAGTTTTGAAAGAAGGTAAGAAGGAAGACATTGTATCAATTGCTAACCTTGCAAAAAGATGCTTGAACTTGAATGGGAGGAGCCGGCCTACAATGAAAGAAGTGGCAACAGAGTTAGAGGTGATGAGAAAGTTCCCAAATCCTTTGAATATTCAGCAAAATCAAGAGGACCAGGGAGCAATTGAATCTTATGATGCTGCATGTAAATCTAGCAAGTCAAACATCGACATGGAGGTCACTACATTTTTGGATGTGCAGCCATTCTTACCCAGTGAGACATGGTGAAGATATGTTTTGCCTCTTATACTTATGAGTTATATCGCTGTGTTTGTCATAATAATCAGTTTTCAGAGCAAAAGATAGAGAAAGGAGGGAAGGGAGGAAAGCTTGTTAGTTTACTAATAGGAGGATTTTGGTTAGTTATTTATTGTTAATGAACTTATTCTCCGGGTTTGGGATCAATGAACTATTAAGTCATGCAAATCCCAAGTTTATTCTAGTCCTGTAATTAGCATGATGATGTGATTTTAGTTCAACTTGAGATCTTTGAATACTTGCTGTCAATTCGATTGTCGCAAAACTTACATCAATCATGCAGTGGACCAGCCTTTGCAATTCAATTAGATTTGTACTTGCTGGGAAGGAAAAACAGGAAAGACGTTTCCCTTCCGGGAAAGAAGGCGAACTTGCATCCGCCTTCTTCGTCCGCCTCTTCCCTAAAGATCACACTAAATTGCTGATGGCATAGGAGGATTGTCGCCAGCTATCGATGCTTCGGCTGCTTAGACCTCACTACGTGATGTATCAAACTCACCACCCAAACGACATACATCAACATCAAAGAACCCCACTAGTTGCAGAATTATCTCTCCCGATCCTAGCCAACCTTTCTTGACTGAAGATTGCATGACAAGAGTCAAGGTTTAGCTTCATAGGGAATGGTGACAGATGCATGCAGCAAAATCAACAGACACATCAGCTCAAACAGCTAAGATAAGACTACGGTTGGTTTTGTGAGATAGTAGTGTTTGATTAAATGCCCTCATGTTGTTTGTAGAATAAAATTCATAAGGATCATAAATTAATTTTATATCTTCATTATTGATGTTGACATTCGAATTTTTGTAGACATTTTAAATATTCATATATTTTGCAAAAATACAAAAATTTATAAAAATATTAAAAAAGCAAAAGAAAAATAGAAATCATGAAAAGATGATGATGATGATGATGATGTAACAGTGATAAAAAAATGTATGAGAATGAAAAAAAATATGATGAAAAAATATGAATGGGAAAGTCGAGTGGGCTGGTGTAGCACGGCCCATTCTTTTATTCTTTTTGAGCCCACCCTTTTATTTTTCTTACAGCCCATTCTTTTGGCCCATCCGAAATTAAATAAAAGAGAGGCCCAGCCCATCATCCCATTTCTCTCCACGCGCACACGCACGCGCACGAGGGAGGGGGTGAACCCAACGGCAATTAGAAAGTATCAACACTTTTTGGGAGTTTTCGTGTCGTGTTGGATATTGTGACACATATCCGAGACTCTCGGACACTCTCCAACATTCGGCCAATATGTATCTTAAAATCTGATAGTTGATCAACTTTTTCGACACTCTTCGACACTCAAGTCGAAATTTCGATATGCGAGTTTTCAACATGTGATTTTGATATATAAGGTTAATTCTAAAAATTTTCAATAAATGAGGATAAATATATATATATATATATATATATATATGAAAAATAAAAATAGAGAAAGAAGCAAAATCTAATTTTCTATTCTCTTCTCACTCTCACTTCTCATAATAAACAATTCATCCCCAAGTTGTTTTCTCTTTTCTTCTAACAAATCTGACACGTGAATCCATAATATGAATTGATTGTTTTTTCCCCTTCAAATTTTATGAATTATTAGAATGGAATTGAATTTATCCAATTGAAACAAAGAATGATATTAATAAATGATAGATTAATATTTTTAGTGTAAATTCATTCTAGGCTTTTTATTATTTATTTATTTGTAAAATTGAATTAAATTAATTTTAAAATGATAATTTGTTAAGTACAATATGTCCTGGCGTAGCGGAATTTTTTTTTTTTTTTTTTTGAAATGAGGTATCGGCGTGGAGGAAGGAGGCAGCGAGAGGGGCGTGGGCGTGGGCGTGGGCGCGGGCGTGAGGGGGTGTCGCGCAAGGCAGAAATAGAGGAGAGAAGGGCTCAGTTTGTGGGGGGCTGTACAGAGGAAAAAAAGAAAAAACACGCAAGGGAGCACATTCTTTCGGGGAGAAAGAAGAGAGAGAGAGGGAGGAAAAGCTGAGGAGAGAACGTTTTTGGTTTATTTCTAGAGTGACAAAAGCGAGGTCGCCGGAGCTCATTCCAAAGCCGATCAAAGGTCCATCCGGCGTTGTCCTTCATCATTTCAATTTTTCTTCTGTAGCCTTTGAGTGGCTTTAGCCAGAACTCTCTCGCCATCGCCGACCGAGTTTTCGACTCGTCTGATATACCAGGTAAGATTCCCCTTTCCCGAACCCCCTGTCTCGTCCCGGTTTTTGGCAAAAAAAGAAAAAAGAACCGCCTGGGTTGATTCATGCTCTCGGCGAAATCTTGTTAAACCGGAGTAATTTCATTCGAGCTATAATGCTTTGAAAGTTAATGCGTCATGTTTATACCGATAGGTGCTTCGGATTTGAACTCAGAATGCAAGTTCATTAATGAACACCAACTACTCGATGTATTGCTTAAATGAAACGCAGAATGTTTGAGAAGCCCAAACTCGAATGGAGAATTTTAAGTGATTCGTGATAGACTGAGATGGGTTTAACATGAAAATGTGTTGATTCCAGCCTTTATGCATCATGTTCAGTCCGTAGGTTGCGATAAATTTCGCCCCACAATGCATGCTTCAAATCGCATATCAACCGTTTGATAAAATGGCTGAGAGAATGCCGAGTATTGATTCATCATTGAATCCCGAGATCTGTTCGTGTTCGTTTCTGGGTTGGTTGAATCTGCTCTGTTATTCTTTTTTTCTCTTTGTCTGGCTATGTGATTCTATGTTTTTTCTCTTTGTCTGGCTATGTGATTCTATGGGAACGATCGATGACCGGCGAGCGAGCCGAGAGTCCCCCTTTGGCCGAAGCTCTCACTCCACATCGGCGAATCCCTCTGTCCAGGGCTATTCTAGTTAGGCCATTATCTCATATTCGTGTATTTATGTTCGCTTGTATTTCTGACTTGCTGATTTTAGAAACCATGGTTCGCGTAGTTTTTGTTTCGGTGAATTTGTTTTGGGTCGCCGGAGTAGAGGGCCGGGGATGGGCCGGCGGCGGTTAGGGGTAGACGATAGGCTGGTGAGTGGTGGCCCGAGTGGACGACCATGGAGGGTAAGGGCTCGGCTGCGGCCTGAGGTTTGGTTGAGGTCCCCTGGTTCGGTGAAGATGAATTTGCAGGCGGTGGAGGAGATGTTATCGGTCCGCGAAGAAGAATGAAGGTGCAGGAGAAGAAGACAAAATAGGGAAGAAGACAAAATGAATAAAAAGAATTAAAAAAGGAAAATCAATAAAAATTCCAAAAATCTAAAAATAAATTTAAAAAATCCTTTTATAATCCGAAGCGGGTCGGATTCGGATAGACGGGTCGGGACAATGGATCGGATCAAGTAAACCCGGTCTGAACCCGTTGACCAAATATAATAATAATAATAATAATAATAATAAATATTAAAATTTAGAAAATTCAGAAAATCATAAAAATTTCGGAAAATTCAAAAATCATTAAAAATATTAAAAATATTTAAAAATTCTGAAAAATCATAAAAAAATTATAAAAAATTCCAGAAAAGTACAAAAACTATGAAAATTGGAAAATTGTTAAATTGAAAAACCAAAATTGGACAAGTTTTTAGGACTTTATAATTGAGTTCTTTGTTTTGAATTGTTTTCTCTTTTTTAGAGACCATTTAGGATATTTATGTGTTTTCTTTGCGATTATACTTGGTAGTGCTTCTTTAATACCTTGGATGTTATTTTCTTTGTTTTAAAATGTTTGGATGAAACCTAGAATTCTCCGATAGATTACCATGGTGTTAGTTAGCATTCAATCGAGTTACGCACTAGAAGGACATCAATTTTAGGATAAGTGTAATCAAGTTCTCGAATCTAAAATTTTTGGTTGCATAAATAGTAAGATATCCTCCCCTATCTTATTAGATTTCTAGCTGATCACAAAAGATTAGCAGCGGCTCTTATAGGATTAATTGATCAAAAAATAAACGTGTGATGTCGCATGAGATATGAGCTTGGGAGAATTCATGTTTATCATTGATGAGTCTTTTGCAGTGTTAAGAATCAAATGGTCCATCCATGATCATCATTTGTATGGACCATTCGATTCATCTCATAAGCAAGTATCTTAAACCTAATTTTACCCTCATTGGAAGGGGTTAGTTGCGATAGCTTGAATTACAAATTGAGCACAAAATTGTGAAATTTACACTATGAATTTTTCCGTAGTTCGAACAATCCGGGACACTACTTTTCAACAACATAAGATCGCCTTAGATATGCTCCTTGGATTGTCTAATTCTTGTATTTTCATCTCAAACTTCACAGTTACCAAATTCTTTGAGCAAGAACTTTTCTATTAAGATGAACGTATTAGAATATGAATTTGGAAGAGATAATAGAAGCAGGAGTTCATTTTGGTAATTTTATTTTCACATAGGCATTAGATCTGTTCCATGAAAAACATCAAAAACTGTGGTTTTTCAAAATTTTATCTACTTTTCTAGTCAATTGATTATAGATTCTATGTTTATTTGATAATCACCTTCAAAACTGCAAGTAAGAAAGAGGGATCATGACCAATATCGGCTTCTCTTTTTCCGATGTTTTTCTTTTTTAACTCTGGCATATGTTTTTTCTTTGTGAATACTTTATTTTTTCAAAAGTTTGGTTTATAATGGAAAGTTTCATAAATGGTCTCACAGCTCGTAGTATACTTCTCTGAAACCCAAATCTTCCTCCCACAAAAGTTCAATATCCAATTAATTGGGCCTCTCTTGCAGCCAGGCCCCCCTTAAGCCCAGATCCATTCGCTAGACGTAGAAACGACAATGAAAAGGAATTAGCAAAGCGTGGCCGACCAATGGGCATAATTGGGAATCGAAATCTCAAATTGGAATACAAATTGTCCACGTTCATGCTTCTCTCTCTCTCTCTCTCTCTCTTTTTCAATCCTGCTCAAGTGTGTATTTTAAAAAGCCTATTAAAAAAATACAAAGCAGTTTAACTTAAAGGATTTTGAGCACATGCAAATGCCGTTTGATAAACTACACTTTAAAAAATAATTTTGAGAAAAATGTTATTTGATAGAAAATATATTTGAAAAGCTATTTGGGTGATTCATATTAGTTTTTTAATATTTATTTGTTTAAAATTGAAAAAAAAAAAAATAATGTATGCAACTTTTAAAACATAAAAATTAACAATAATGCTAAAAAAAACCAAATATATACAATTTAAAAAAAAATTATAAAAAGGACCAAAGCTTTCGCCGAACGATTCCCAGTGAGCTGATTTGGCGACAGCGGCCATCGGAGTCACCTAACCTCAGGCATCCCTCAGCAAGGGTCATGCGACCAAGTAACGTGCGACCTAGGCGACCATTGCCTAGGTCTCGCGAGGGTCACTCGACTAATAGCCCGGGTCGCACATTGCCTAGGTCATGCAACCTTCGTGCGACCCTCGCCAGGGTTGCGCAATGGGTGACATCGACCGACGATAACCATAGCTAGATCTAGTATGCCAACAACCATAGCCCTTCACCGATTCAATGAAGGGTTTGGTTATTTTTTAATTAAAAAAAAGTAACAAAGGACAAAATTGAAATTTTCAAGAATTGTTGAGAGTAATTTTGGAAGAGAAAATGAGTTTCAATATTTAGTCAAATGTTGAAAACCCAATGCTAGTAGGACTAATATTGAGTTTTCAGTATTGGAAATACTGACTTTTACTTGAAAGCTCCTTAAAAATAATTGCCAAACAATTCAATATTTCTCCAAGGGCCTGGCCGCCAAGAATGCTGAATCAAACGCACTTTTTGAAAAAAGAATATTCCAAAGAGGCATCAATGGGTCTTTGTGATCTCCTGAGGAATAGAATTTTCTGACCTTTCAACACAGTTTGAATTAGTGGAGTTAAAATTGGCCAGCAATACCTTGCAATCATCTACAACAAGATATAGGGCCCACGGGCTTTCTACTTTTCCGGCTTAGGAGCTCCGCCAAAAATCTACCGTTGGTCTCTATCTCTACAAAAAGATTATCTACTTTCTCCTTCTTTAAGTAGAGGTGTACACCAAAAACCGCCTGGACCACATTGGACCGGCTGGTTTTGGACAATTTGGATCGGCCAGTTTTGGGCGGTTCCCATGGTTGGCGGTCTGGTTCCCAGTTCCTATTCTTGAAACCGGTAGCTGGTCGATCCGGTTCCTAGTTCCAAGGTTGAAAGACTGGACGAGACCAGACCAATTTTATATATATTAAACTTATTGCAACCGAAATTGCAATTGAGGTAGCAACTTCTCATGTGGTCAAAAGACCAACAAAATTCTTCTTGTGACTCTTTATTTATAGAGAAAACTTACTTATTAATTTATTATTCTACCTAGTATAGGACTAAGGCTCCAAGAGACCTTCATTCCTCATGCTCTCTCTCTCTCTCTCTCTCTCTCTCTCTCTCTCATCACTTGCATAAGAAAAGGCATCCAAGCCTCCAAAAGTCCCACATCGACTAAGTACTTCAAGAATAAAAGAGAGATTGTAAAGTCCATGCCAAGCACAACCTCTAGTTATATTGCTCATGACTTTATGGTTATGCGTGAAACACATGAAATGTGATTGATATTCACGCAAGTTGAATTTTTTGCACGTAAAAACATGTACAATTAGTATTAACAAATCGCCCAGGAACTGAATTTTAAAAAATAATGCTGGTATTTTTGGACCGGACCACACTGATGGTCTGGTCTGGTTCCTGGTGGTTCCAGTTCCATGGGGAACCGATCACCTTTATCATTAAGTGAAGAGCTCGGAAGGCAGCTAGGGTTTCGTTGGTCAACGCTGTATCGAGTTGAAACGTCCAGGAAGATGGACGGAGACGATGGACACGATGCGATTCGCAATCTGCCGGACTCGGTGCTCCTCCATGTTCTGTCCTTCCTGCCCACGAGAGACGCCGTCAAGACAGTGATGGTCCCAAGGTTCCTTCACCCCTAGACTACTACCCGCCACTTGTCTTTCGATCACTGTCCTTACCACGACTGCAAAAAGTTGGAGACTCCTTTTGAAGTGGACGAAAGATTCGTGAATTTTACCAACCATGCGTTGACTTTGCACAAGAGCCCCACGATCGATTCGTTCCGTCTTAATTTGAACTGTGCGTCTGAGGTGCACCCCTATGATCCCGAATATGAGGACTATGCAACTCTAGAGAGGAGAGAACGTGGAACAAACTAGATATGTGGATTCGTTTTGCAGCGAGGAGAAAGGTTAAGTTCCTCGATTTGGACTTCTTACGGTGTGCTTGGGAGTTCCGACATTGTCTTTACTTCCCATTTAATCGTTACGTGTTGCCCAGCATTGTCCTTAGGTGTAGCAGCTTAGTAGAGCTGAAGCTGGCTTCCTGTGTGGTCAAACCGGTGGCGGGACGAGTCCAACTAAGGTCGCTTAGAAAATTGTTTATGAAGAAAATTGACTTCTTTTTTTTTTTTTTTTTTTGCCTGAGAAGAAAATTGATTTCACTGACTACAAAATGGCTGACATACTATCTGGTAGCTCGTTGCTGAAAGAATAGTCTCTTGAAGATTGTTATGGTCTCCACGAGCCCAAATTCTGTTGTGGCCCATCTATTGAAGAGTCAAATTTGGAGAGATGCGGTGGTCTTGAAAAGCTTGATCTTACACGATCAGATATCAAACATTTAATTATTGATCACTATACCTATTTTGTCCCAATGTGAAGATTCTGGATATTGCTGGGTGTCTAGATTATGTCAAGGTGACTGATATGTTATCACTGGTAGATATATCCCTCTGCTTCAGTGATTATAAAATATATCCGCCTGGAGAATATTATGAGTTCGGACTGCTGCTGGAAAAGCTTAGCTATAGTCCTTATTTTATGCCATGCGATTGGTGCATACTGATATGGTTTCTCTGCTGTTGCTTTGACCTATTTTGTCTTGCAATGAGGTACTTTTGAATGATTTGGGTTCTGATCCTTCAGGTAAGGGCTATTACTATATGTTTGATAGGATATTCTCACGTTTCAACTGTCCTATATTTGTAGAATAGAAGTTGGGTAAACTGATTTTGGATGGGTCTTACTTGAAATTGACAGTGGCTGTGCCTTTTCTCTCCTTTGGCTTCTTTGTTCTGTTGCTTTTTTTATGCTTCAGTTCATCGGGTAATGTCATAGATGAAGAGTAAACTCAAGCTGGGTTCTTTCATTTATGCCTAGGGGTGTCAAGAACCGAACCGAAAACCGAACCGAACCGAATCGAACCGAAAAAATCGGTTTTTTCGGTTCGGTTCGGTTTTCGGTTTGGTTCCCGTTAAAAACCGAAATATCTTTTATTGGTTCGGTTTTTATCAGTTAACCGAACCGAACCGAACCATGAACTGATAAAATCTCTTTTATCGGTTCGGTTTATTCTCTCCGTCCCATCGGTCCCAACTCTAGGTTTTATTCTCTCGACTCTACGGCCCTCTCCTCTCATCTCGTGTCTCCTCTTGGTCGGCTTGGAGGTGCAACGGCGACGGCGGGCAGGGGACGGCGACGGCGCGGGGACAACAACTGCAACGGCGACGGCGATAGCCATATAAAAGCCCTCGCCACCTCCACGTCCGAGTCGTCCACCTCCAATTCCTACTCCGGTCGCCGCCGCTTCCTCGCCCTCTTCCTCTCCTTCTCTCTCTCGAGCCATCGAAGGTACCTCCTCTCTTTTGAGTTCACCTCTTCTCATCCATCGCTTCCGTGATCGTGGGTCGTCGTCCTTGAGGTTCCGGTTTTGCTCTCGCATCTCTAGCTCGATGTGCCCGGCTTTGTTTGGTAGTTTTCGGTTCGCCTGTTTCGGTTTTGCTGATGCTTGGACTTCGAAAGATGCGATTTTTTTTTTTTTGTGTGTGCAGATTGACGTCCTTGTGGTTTGCGAATGGTGTCGGATCTCCGGTCGGTGGTGTTGGTGTCTCGATCTTGTAGTTAAAGGGACAAAATTACACTGGGGTCGGATCTTATTTTCGTAGGGAAGCATGGCGTTGGCTGGAATTGAGCTTGTTGATGGACTAAAGGGTCCTTTCTTTTTCACGCTTTGAAGGAGATTAGATGGTCGGAGAGGAAAGATGTGAAGTGTCTGCCCGTTTGTCTCTGAAGTTGGGAGGAAGCGATTTGTGGGCTCGGGGAATTATTTAGTTGTTTTGTAGTAGCATCAGTTTGCTTCCTCTTTTTGCCCAAATGGAAGGAAGTATTTCTCATAGATCAGTTCTGTTCACTTTAATCCAAGTCTTTCGAAGCAATGATTGGTTGGGTGGAGTCTGGCGAACGGAAGGGAAGTGAAGCTGTTTAATTTTATGTTATTGCCTCGATGTAATGTGACTTCATTTTGATTTGCAGGGTTAAGTTACCAAGAGGAGTGAAGATGGCTTATGCTATGAAGCCGACGAAGCCGGGATTGGAGGAACCTCAGGAGCAATTTTATTTCAATTGTTTTGGTCATGGTATACAAAAGAAAGGAGCAGCATTGTGGTTATTGGGCTTAGCGTGCACACAACTCCTGTGGAGATGCGTGAGAAACTTGCCATTCCCGAGGCAGAATGGCTTGAGCCATTGGAGAACTCTGTAGTTTGAATCATATAGAAGAAGCGGTTGTAATATAATGGAGATATATGTTGTCGCTTTGTCTCAGCATTGTGGGGTTAAAGAAGTGACTGAATGGATGTCTAATGTGATTTACTTTTGCTCCTTGCCATGACTATAATTTGGATTCTTGCAATAATTAATTGCCCAATGATACTTGTTTTATGGATGAAAAGCACTAGTTTTCTTTGAGTTCTTGTTAATCCGAGATTCTTTCTTCTTTTTCTCTTCTTCTTTGGTGAACAGAATTTCTGTTTCAGAGCTTTGTCAACATCGATTTTTG
This sequence comes from Eucalyptus globulus, assembly GCA_014182545.1. Lineage (NCBI taxonomy): Eukaryota > Viridiplantae > Streptophyta > Magnoliopsida > Myrtales > Myrtaceae > Eucalyptus > Eucalyptus globulus. Next base: position 50,890,279 of record CM024719.1, read on the forward strand.
TTGTACAATGGGGATGCTACACAGCATCTTTTTGAAGTCTTAGCAGGTCTTGATTCTCTTGTCCTTGGAGAAGGACAACTTCCTAGACTAAATGGGTATACTTGTCGAGTGAAATGTGATGTGAGGCATAAAAACTATAGTAGAACATTCGGATGAAAAGATAAGTTGTTAGCATACTTTATCACGATTTCATATGCTTATGGTTGTATTTACGAATCACTAGTGTAAAAAAAAACACTTCAAATCGCTACACTACATGTAGGACCAAATATTCCTTCCGGGAACAAATTAAGATTGGAAAAGCTAAAAGCAAGGCAGTTTTTGATCCAAACCAGTTGCCCATGAAACACAAAAAGTCAAAAAGTGAAGCTTTCGCTTCCTTTTGAAACCCAACTAGATTGGAAGCAATGCAAAACTCGAGCCATTTCCAGGCTCAATTGGGACAAGCCCACAAAAGAAACCACATCTCGGGACACCATTCTCCTTCCAAAGAATTCTCACACAACATTCCGAGCTCCCGTCCTCATTGTCGCTTCTTATCCTCCCTGGTTTCTTCTTGCTTGACTTCTCTTTGAAGAGAAGTCATCTCGCTTCTCATGATGTGATAATTTCAGGAGAGTGAAAGGGCTGTAACAAGGGAAGAAGGAAGAGATCTAGCTCAAAGACATAGATGTTCGTTTCTTGAATATAGCACAAAAACTAGAGAGAACATCAATCAATGCTTCAGGAGCTTATATAGAAGGTAAGCCGTCCCGAAAAAAAAAAAAAAAAAACCAAAATTTGAAAACCGAACCGGGCCGAATAAGTCTCGAACCGAACAGTTCGATTCAGGACTTATTCGGTTCGGTTCGGAAATTTTCTCTAACGGTTCGGTTCGGTTCGGTTTTTTTAAAACCGAACCGAACCGAACCGTTTACACCCTATTTATGCCCACCTAAAGTTTATAAGGTGGCCTTCTTTGCATCTGCTGGTCTATGAACTTTGAGCAGTTGTAAACTATTATTATCCACAACCCACTCATATAACCGAAACTATAGTTTGTTAGGTGCCTGTCTTCCTTGTGTCCCTGTTTGTTTTCAATTTTAATGTGACATCTATTACTATTTTAAATGTGCATGTCCTTGCTCGTGATTTGTTTTTCTAATATTCTCCATAATCTGATGAATTTCCTGACAAGACTCTGAATTCAACAGTATCATACTAATTCATTTCAGTCAGTCCATACATACACATGCTCTTGAGCATCCACAATGTATGTCCTGTACTAATTTTCATTTAATCGGTCCAGTTAATTCTTTTAAATTAGGTATTACTATGTGGGAGTTGACAAATCAGCCATGCCCATCTTTCGCCTGGAAACATGTGACACTACAAATGCATCTGAGAAAGCAGTATGTCGGCATTCGTAGCTTGTTGAGGAACTCCAATTTTCTTGAGACGCTCACCATCTATGTTTATCCTGGAAGAGATGACAATAAAGCCAAGGAATAAATGCTTGAACTGTAAAATTTTATTGGAACTTTCAAATTTGGAAGTGATGGAGATTATGAAGTTGCTTTAAATTTCTAGCTTGCCGAAGCAGGGTGGAAGCTTGCATTTGAGTTCAATGGCTATGGTTACTAGAGTTCAGTGGACCGCACATCCGTTGACATGTACGGTGCCGTTTGGATTCACATATTTATTTTGTTGATAAACAATGAAATCGATCGCCTTGTTTATTGTCTTCACCTTGATAGGTGAAGACAATAAACAAGGCGATCGATTTCACTGAAGACAATGGGATAAGGATTCATATATGGCTTGCTTGGGGTATGTATCAGAGCTGCTTGCTATTTTATCTTGAATTGAAGAGACCCAAAAGCAATTTATAGAAGTCCATCCCCAGCAATTTGTCTCTACTTACTCTTGAGAAGTGAACTTTGTGCATGTACATGCGTGTATATGAATATGTGAATATTACTAGCTAAGGGATGTTGACATCATTAATCATTATCGATAGATCTTAGACTAATTTGATTTCTAGAAATGTTTCCTGATCATCTGTTCCTCAATTGGTGAACTATTGATTGAGCTAGCTAGGTGTTGCCACTAATTTGCTCAGGAAACATTTCCTCTTTTTATTAGTCATCTCAGTTCTTGTTTTGGCATTAGTGCAATGTAATTAATTTAGGCTCTTAATATGAACCGTGGACCATATCACCTAATTAGCAATTACCCCATAGTGGCTATACAAAACTAAGAAATGATTGATTGACATTCTTTAATTTACTGTGAGAATAATAATTTGTTCTTTGTTAAATTTTATAATACCACTGTCAATTGTTTTAAAAACTTAAGCTCTTAAATAAAGGAGTGGTTTAATATTTTAATTATGCTAATACTCCCTCTCATGCTTAGTCTGGTTTTTGGACATATTTAATTGGGGGAAGGTAAATGAGGCCGTAAATATTTGAACTTAGGACCTCCAATTCTGATACCATATGAGAATTTACTGGAAATACAGTCGACTATTTTAAAAGTTTAAATTGTCAGATAAACGCATGATTTAATATTTTAATTATGCTAACAAATACCTCATGCTATGATAGCAAATGAGATTTTGTACAACCACTATCAGCTATTTAAAAGTTTAAATTATTAGATGAATGTATAATTTAATATTTAAATATTCTAATAATATAGACCTTGTTGATGATAGAGAACCCATCAAGATTTAATTTATTTTTCCTAGTTGAACATCAAGAAAGAAATGACTTGGTCGTTATTCAGGACAAATAGTAAATTACCATGCATGGCTTGAGAGGTCAAACACGTATTCATATTCAATTTTATATGGACAATTTCTTCTCGTAAAATTTTGATTAGAAAATTTGAACTTAATCAGTTCGCTAAACTTCATTGTCCTAACTTTCAGAAAGGAAGTTTAGGAGATGACTCTCAATAGCCAGTATCGAACACTTCTACTAGAATTGGAAGGATAAAACCAACTTGCAAAGAAACAAGCGGTGTGAAAGTGTGTATACAAAAAAATAACAGACTCTTTGTTATCGATAAATGATGGGACATGATCGGTTAATCATAAGTGATACAAGAGGATATTTGAAGGACTTGAGTTAATCAACACCTACACCAAAGGGTAATCGATAACGAGCAGGGCATGATCGACAAGTACCATGGCTTAGCTACAAAGCAAAAGTGGTAACTCGTCATGAATTTTACCATGTGTTGGGCAAAGAGAATACACAAGAGTGCACGCTTAAGTAAAATGCCGAATGACAATACCAGAATCAAGTGACAGTTATCTCCGTGAGATGGAATATTATAATTGCTTATGGATATGGGTTATTCACGTATGAAAATAGAGACTAAAATATCAGAGAACGCAATTGTAGTTATTAGTGGGGATAGTAGCCACTTATATGTAACCATTACTTTGTAGATTATAAATAAATACCCATTGTATGTATTGTAATATCTCTCTCTGAACACCCTAACACCAAGTCAATTAAGGTTATTCGTTTGTTCACGGCAATTCCGTTTTGTTCCTCATGCATTTACTTTTTCTGCACCTTAAATTTATCTGCTCTAAAATTTCACGCCTAGTAATTCCTCGTTCAAGATTGACACGAAATCCATTTCACAAAAAATCAAGGTCAATTTTTCAATGAAAGATATTTCGCTTCTCAGGTGAATTCCCATTCTCGGTGAAACGGGAAGTATTGCCTTTTAAGGTCCGGGAATATGAACACTCCCTGGGGGATTTTAATGCTTACTTTGATTTTTCATGAAAATATCTGGATATTAGCAGCAGATATTGTTGACTCTACTGCTCAATTTTATCGATCTACATTTGTTAAATCTAATTTCTGCTTTTCCTTCTTTATATTTACTATAAAAAAATATCATAAAAAATCTTAAAATATATCTATTGTAACACAAATACTTTCATAAAAAATAAAAATATGCACTACAAACCCCAATCTTATATCTGCGTAACACATGATTCTGTCACTATGACTTATGTGGACAACATAACGCGAGACGAGCTTGAGACAGACCTGGCTTCATTATTGGACATATATCTTGCCGAAGATGGCCACGAAAGTTATCTTCTGATTTCGAAATTAAATATTAGCTCCCTTTATAAGATATCTCATTAAGTTGACATAGGAAGTCCATTAAATTTGTGGAACACTGTATCATGGTACACTCATAATGAAGGCGGAATTTGCTATCTGAGGACGTCAATCAAGACTTCGATTAAATTATCTGTGGAACCTATGCATAGTCTCTGTTTAGAATTTAAATAATTAATCAAAAACACATATTACCGATATGATGAAACAAAGCCTATGGTTTTCCTTCATAACTCATAGCGTAAATCTCATCCTACTCTGTATAACACTTGACCTTCACAGCTCCTTTTTGGCCATTGCTGTCGTATCTTCGTACTTCAGCCAGCATATCATATGGATGACTAGAGTGATTTGGAAGATCATTGGCGTGGAAAAGTTGCATCACTCTCTCAAGTCGCTGTGTGATCAGAGCCGTATGAATAAAATATGTGAAGACTTTATATAAACTTGCTATCAGGAAAGTTCCCATAGATAGGCCTAAACCCAGGTAGACCTTGCCTCAAAACTTATATTTGTAACGTTGACAATAGTTGTTAAGTCAAGTCTTCGAACTAACTACCGGGATTCGTTCAAGTGGCCATCCTTCCAACATGGAAGAGGGAAGTGAGGGGTTCAAATCCCCACCTTCTTAAGGGGGATGGGGTGGGGACGCGTAAGTTTCAGGAGTGAGTTTCGACTCCCATGCCCTACAAGAGTAGGGGTGAGCATGGTTCCCGGGTAAAACCGGGAACTGGAGAACCGGACCGGAGGGTACGGTTTGGTTCTGGTTCCCTTTTCCTTGAACTGGAACCAGAACCGAAACCGCCAAAATTAAAAAAAAAAAAAAAAAAAAACTATTTCCCCTACGTTTCTTCCCCTTCCCCTTTCTTTTCCCCCCTCTCTCTCTCTCTCTCTCTTTTTCCCCACTTTTTCCTTCTCCCGTCACTTCCTGCCCCCAATCTTTTTATTTTCTTCTCTCTCCTCTCTTTCCCCCTCTCTCGGCCGAAACCCCACCCCTTCTTCTCCCCTTCTTCTTCTTCTTCTTCTTCTTCTTCTTCTTCTTCGTCACTCGCCGCTTCACCCCTTCTTCTCCCCTTCTTCTTCGCCGCCCCACGCCCTACTCACCACCATCTCTTGGCCACTAAACCACCACCACCCACCGCTCGTCTAACGAGCCATCTCGCTGTTGAGCCCGACAAGCTATCCACGCCATCCACGCTGCCCCTCGCCGCCGTGAGCTGCCGCCTCTGTCCCCAAGCCACCGTCACCACCTCTTGCCACCGCTCGCTCAGCCGTTCGGGCCATTGTTGCTTCGAACCGCCACCGCCAGAACCAAGCTCTTCCCCCCTTGGCTGTGGGTTGAGCTGCAACTGCTGCCGTCTTCGCCACGCCGTCCGTGTAGCCGTTGGTGTCATGAGACTCGTGTCTTCGTTGCCGTCGACGGACCTCCCTCGACACCACCACTGGATGCGTCACCCCTCACTCGCCTCGCCACTCAGCCGCTTGCCGTCGACACTGCTCGTCCCCCAGGTGGAGGCTACTCACTCGCCAACCCCCCGACGCAGCTCGCTGCTCGCTACTCTCCCAGCCGCCCAATCAACCTTAACTCCACACCCCTTCACCTCCGCCCCAACGAAGCTGCTCTGCTACGGGCTGCGATCGGCGGCGAAGCCGAAGGAGGAGAAGCTGGAGGTGGCAGCGGCGAGCTCTTCTTTGTCTCAGAGGTTGGTTTCGCCTCGACCTCCTCTCCTTTGCTTGTTCGCGGCTTTGACGGTTTTTCTGTTCCTCAGCCAGTAGTTTAGGGTTTCTATGTGTACATGTGAGTGAGTGATTTTCGAGAATCGGACCAAGTCGAGCACGCGTTCGTCACGTGCGAAGATCAAGCTATCATTTGCTTTTGCTTATTTCGATTAGGATGTACAATTTGTGTTGGTTTGTGCAAGGGCACAAAGAATTTGATCTTTGTGTTACCTCGTTTGTGAATGGAGTGCTGGATGTGTATGTCATGGCGTGTTATGGAATTGCTCCTGTGCATGTCGCACCCCCACTATGAATTTAGTTGTTTATGGCATGTTCTAGAATTGCTCCTCTTTATTGGCAGGTATTGAAAATGGAGGGCCAACTATTGAATTATTTCCACTTCTGGATATTCGCGCCCAATACGAAAATGAAAAAAAAAAAAAAAAGAACCTGTGGAACCTGGAATCGACCCTGGAACCTGTGACAGGGTAGGTTCCAAGTTCTTGGTTCTGACGGGTAGATTCCAGGTTCCAAAAATTGAGGAACTTGTACCCGAGGGTAGGTTCCAGGTTCCAAACGGAACCGAACTAAAACCGGAAACCGCTCACCCCTATGCAAGAGGCATGACAAAAGTCTGAGAGTGAGTGTAGAGTAGGAATAGAGTACGACCGACAAAAAAAAAAAAAAAAAGTCTTCGAAATTATATTTATTCAATTGATCCTCCCAAGGCTCTTCACTTCATGTGGAAGTCCGAGCTTTGTAATTTTCCTGTCTGGGGGCCTCCTTATGTGGGCTTGGATTCCACTCTCGGGCTTGCATTGTATAAAATGCGCCAGGCCCTAATGGTTTGTTGAAGCACTATGTACACTCAGAATAGATTCAATTTGGGTTCCGTTTTTTATTCGTTTAGAATGTCGAGTTTTAAAATTTTTTATTTTTTATTTTATGAGTGTTTCTTAAGCAAAAATAGCATTTGATTTGGCCGAAACATAAATTTTCATTAAATATAGATATTACGGACTTGTTTGTTTAATCAAGAAAGGGCATAAATGTGACATTAATTTTTTTATTTATTTGATCAGCACTTCCTTCTAGGGAAGTTCCCTAGAAGACTTGTTTGATTTGTTTCCTTGTGATGATGATTGTTTGCGGTAGCAGGAGTTGGATTGGGTCATGGATGGTGGTGCCTCATGTCTTCCACCCCACGTTTGATTTATTTGTGTCTTGTAAGGCGTGAGATTATAGTTTTGTGAAGATGGGCAATTCTGATGTTGCGAAAATTGTTTATGTTGTCTAGAAACTAGCTTGGGCAACAAACTAACGCTCAAGCATGTGAGGCAAATTCCAGACATTCGGACGAACTTGATTTCTACCGGAAATTTAGATGATGACGGATTGAAAAGTCGGTTCAAGGATGGGAGTTGGAAGCTTGTCAAGGGGCGTCTCTCACTAACAAGGAGGAAGAAGTGTTGTAACTCTTTACCGCACACAAGCTAAGGCGTGCAAGGACCAAATTCATGCTGCGGGAGAAGAAGCAACACCTGATCTAATGGCATATGACACAATGTATACTAAAGTTGCTTTGAAAAAACAAATTCAGCAACTTATGCTTAGTTGAATCATATTTTGAAAATATATAAAAGGAGAGACAAATCAAGAACTTATGCTCCAACAGACTTGCACACATAAATAGAAGTTTAAAAGGAAACACAATATTGGAAATAGCGAGAAAATGGAAGTATTTATAGATTATTTAATGAATAAAAATTAAGTTACTCAAAGCTATTCCACCTATCAAAACATGACTTCTTATGGCACTCAAAACCAAGTTAACACATCATGCATCATGATGCACTAGGTATACAACCAGACAAGTCCGATCATCTAGTCTAATCAAGCATAAAAAAAACATGTTATGATGAAAGGGATAACGAAAGGCACAAATTTCCGTCCTAATAGGTAAGCAACATAAGAATCCACTTTTTGCATCCAACATTAGCTCATGGAACAACAACTGATCGAAAATGAAACTCACGAGAAAATAGAAGTATCGGCGGCTTGGAGAAGAAGACCCTTCCACTTCTGTTTATTGACTTGGTTTCCTCGTTATTCAGATATCGGCCCACTAGAGAAAGGTCAAAACATAAGGCCTACAAAATTCATTAAAGCCCACAAGCAGCGCTCGCATTTTCGCGCATGCTCTCTCTTTTGAAGCTTTCACTCGGACAAGTGTTCATGATTCTCTCGCATATGAGGCTCGATGTGGCTAATTCAATCTACAATAATGACCTAAACTCACCGACCGGCCGAATGTCCCCAGGCCCAACGTGCGAGCGATTTTTACTGCTACCGGAACGTGAATTCTTTTGTCCAAAAAAATTATGAACAAAAAAATTGCAAGACTCGCGATTAAGAAAAAACCCAATTTATTTTTTTCTTCTTTTCTTCCAGTTTTGCTACCTTAGAAGACAGCCCATAGCTACAGACCAAAAGAAAATAAAAAAATGCCATAAGCACGACCTCCTTCACCGTTACTGTCGGATCTCTTTAGATACTTCTTGACAGGGGTCCAATTCATCGCCAGATCTCTCCAGGTAGTTGCCGAGGAAGAGGTCGCCAAAGTGAAACCGGATCTCCTTTAGCCTCCTCAGCACCTTCGCGCACGAGATCCTCGCCAACCTTTCCCAGTCTTCGTATCTTCCTGTCTTCTTCCTTGCTTTACAATTGCTGCGTACCGACCCCACCACTCTCTCTTTGTTCGTAATTACACACTCTCACACTGAAACAGTGGTCTCTGCATCCTAACCGTGTAGTTGAATGCTCTTACGTCGGTAGTTTCGGTAGTTTCATTCTGCATTTTATACTAACAAGTACCGTATTTTAATTTGAATGTGGCTTTAACCGATTTGGCTCAAGCATACCGTTTTACTGGCAGCGTCTTTGACCCGAACACCTCTGGTCACGTGCAGAAACCGAAAAATATGGATCTTATGGAGGTTGAAAAAGTATGTGCTCTTCTGCTCTTCCTACTTTTGGGAACTATTTCCTTGGTCACTTGCTCTACCAGGAGTTAAGACTGCTGTAATCCTTAGAACTAGTGTCCTAATTGATAATTGAACGGCTTCAGAGTTTTATATGAACTATAAGACCTTTAAGATTTAGTGAGAAACAGCTAAACTGTGTGAATTGGAGGCTAAGCATTTTCGGTTCAGAGAACCCAGGCGTGAGCATGGATACTGGGTCAGCTTGACAACAAACTGTCTAAATCGCAGTCTGATAGCTGAGGTAGGGCAGCAATCACCGGCCACAGAATTAGACAGGAGACCCCAAGTCTTAAACCTTATTCAATATTCCTTCCTAATTTCTAGTTCACACTAGAAAAGTTGGTGCTACAAGTGGTTAAAGGAAAGGCTAGCTGTGATTCATGACTATTCTTTGCTTTTCCTTTTTCTTTTCTTGGCTCTTTTTTATGATAAAGACCCGATGCTTTAGTTCGATCAAGTGGGGGAGGGTGCAAGTATCCGTCGTTTATCCCAATTTATTAGGTGCACGAAAATGACACTCTCCACTGAAATTGAATCTAAATCTATTTATTATGGCAGAATGTGGCACCTGTGAATGATCCAAACCCAAAAGCAGTCGACAGTAGCTAATGGGAAAAGACTTGGAAAGGGTGGAGCATGTCTCACCCCCTTCATCTATATGCACTCACATAGCTGTAAGACATAATTGAACAATTCTAATCATGCACTGAAGAATAGAATTCAAGAATCGATTAGAATCACATATAGAAAACAGGACGTAAAATAGATCTAACCCCCAACCATTGTTCAAATCATCTCTCTAAGAAAAAGTTCAGAAATGCTAAGAAATCACACGAGGCGTGTCAATTTTGAATGCCTAAATAATTTTCAAAAGGTAGGAAAAAGTTAAGACCTCCTAGTCCTGGGTAGATAATTATCTAGATTGACTGATCTTTAATTCAACTTTACATCACATTTATCTTAAAATGTTGGAACTTGGCTAGATAAAGAAAACCACACAACTAGAATTCCCATTCCACTTAGCTCTGCTAGGACTTAATTCTCGATCTGTCTCTGCAACTAATGATTGCGCCGTATAAGGTTTTTGGTCATTGCATAGACAATATATGAAGGTGATCAGGGGATGGAGGATGTTCTTGCAAATAGAGATGTTGGAGGCACGACTAGAGTTGCTTCAAGCTTAGGGAGGGGCACTGCCTTGAGTTCAGGAAATGGCGTGGCTTTCAGCTCAGGAAGCGGTAGAGGTTCGAGTTTGCGTAGCGGCTTTGACTTCAGGAAGCAATTCAGAAAATTCAAGACTCCAGCATGCTTTAGAAAATTGTGAAATGGCGCGGCTTTCAGCTAGGTTCGAGTTCATGAAGCGACTTTGACTTCAGGAAGCAGTTCAGAAAATTCAAGACTCCAGCATGCTTTCGAAGATTGTGAACGTAATCATCCACACACAGAGGAGTCGTCAGAGGAGAGATTTCAGGACCAGCTACATCAGATTGAGAAGCTTGAAATTGGGGTTTCTTGTTATAGTTCTTCAGCTGAATGAATACTGACAATATATGAGCTTCCGCCATACTGTCACTATGCATTTTATGACTAGCTATTCTCTTTCTTGGTAAACATTGATCAAGTGGACGGGCAGAAGTGGTTTTTCAACTATTTCGTGTCGCAAATTGTAATAGAGAAAGCCAAAACTCGCAAGCGACTTCCTGCACTGTTCATCCTCTGCTCTCAAGCTGTTCGCTACTCTACTGTTCACTGGAAGTGGCTGTTGCTGGTTCCGGCCACTTCAGCCGTCCGTTGAGGCTCTCCTTCGAAGCCGACCTCCCCCCCTACCCAATCTACACTTCCTCCGAGCGATTTCTCCCGGTATGTCTCCTGCTATTGGGAATCGCCTGCTGTGTTTTTAGGGTTTTAGCTTGCGGGCTTCCTCTGTTCGTATGGCGTCTTCCTCCTCCACGTCGGTTGGCATTTTGGGCAAAGGCCCTCAAGAGGCCCCCAAGAATGATTCTCTTCCTCCCCCCGCCCATCCCCCCTGCTCGGTACTCCTCCGTCGCTCGTGGTGCCCGACGACACTCCCGAAGCAGAGGTCGCAGCAGAGCCCGAAAGGCTCGTGCGCCCGGGTACTCTTCCCCCCCCTTTCGGCCATTAATGCCTCTATCTCCACCTCGATTCGTCCTTCTAAGGATAAAGGAGTTGCTGTTGGTAGTTCCCCTGCTGTCCCCTCTCGTCCGGCTTCTCCTCAGCGCGAGACAAGGCATGATTTGCCTCCATCCGACGCCGGTAAGCGGGCACTGACCCACAAAGTCCCTCTCTCTGTTGATGCTCAGCCCCCAACCCGGTCTTGGGCTGCTGTTACTCGCTCGGCTGCTAAGGGTTATAGCCTCTCTTATATTCCGCCTGCTGTGGTTGATAACAAAATCATTGCTCACATCTCAGAAGAGATCTTGCAAGCTGCCCACCCTAAATGGGATGAATGCTTAGTTGGTTATTACATAGGAAAGAGGCTCCCTTTTCATTTGACAGAGGATGCGCTCAAACATGTCTGGGGTAACCACCTTGTTCAAGTTATTGCAACTGACTTGGGCTTTTACTTCTTCCATATTCCTGACAAAGACTTTAGAAGAAAAGTGCTGGAAGGGGTGCCAATCATTGTTGCCAAAATACCCCTTATTCTCCCAATGATGGAGCTCAAGAAAGATTGCCACAAAACAGTTCCTGTTTGGGTTCGACTGAGGAATCTCCCTGTCAACTTGTGGTCTGCTTCGGGCATTAGTGCCCTTGCGAGTGTAATCGGTAAGCCCCTCTTTGTAGATAACCGCATTGAACAGATGGCCATGGTTGCCTTTGCACGTATCTGCATTGAGATTAATGCTGCGAGCTCATTCCCTGAAGTTATTGATTTTATGCTGAATGGTGAGCCTCGTTCGGTGGATGTCCATTATGAATGGGTGCCAACTCTGTGTCTGAGTTGTTGTTCGTTTGGTCATAGATGTGCTGACCCTAAAGCACCTGGCCCCCCTGAAGCTGGTTCTTTACCGAGACAAAGCCCCTTCGGCACGTCCCTCCAGTGAATGGCGTCAAGTTGGTGGAAAGCGAAATTGACCCCGTCCTTTGAATGTCGCTCCGCCTACCTCTCGTACTTCTATGCCCCCTCCCTGTAGAATTGAAGTTCATTTACCCGCACCACAGATAATGGAGCCTACTGTGATTCCTCCGGTAAATGTTGGTGAGGAAGACCCCCCCTCCTCCTGATCTTATTCCCGGCACCTCCCTAGCTCCTCATCAACCTGGTCTACCTCAGGCGCCTATAAGATCGATCCTGGACTCATCATCATCATCAGATAATGAAGTTGTGGACGACATTAGTTCTGGAGGAAGTGATCCTGACTCCCCACTTATGGTCGCGTCTTCCATCCTTGAGGAGCCGTCCCCTCTCCAGCTCCCTCCTGAACCTATTGTGGCTGTCCCTAGCCGCCAAAAAGGTAATCCTCGCTTTGCCTCTGCTGATGCGGCTTGTCCTCTCAACCTAAAGCCAATGACTTCCTCTGTGAGGAAGCGAGGTGGCAAGAAACGGCAACGCCCTTCTTCCTTCTCTCTATGTTTTTTGGAGTCTGGAATATTAGGGGCCTCGGGTCCCCCCTTAAGCAGGCTGAGATTAGAAATTTTGTCAAAACCAACCACCTTAGTTGTGTTGGTATTTTGGAGACTAAAATTTCCCCTGCGGCATTTCCTTTTGTCTCGGGTGCTCTCATTCCGGGATGGTGTTGGAGCGCTAATAATGATCACTCACCTAGAGGAAGAATCTGGGTGGGTTGGAACCCGAAGACTGCCTCTTTTGCTTTATCTTCCTGCTCATCTCAAGCTATCCACGGCCGTCTGGTTTGCCTGAACAGCGGTATTTCTTTTATCATCACTGTAGTGTATGCGGAGCACTCCTTTACCTTGAGAAGACCCCTTTGGGCTGACTTAGTTCAGTCTAGTCTCCAAGTTGTGGACTCGCCCGGATTATTGCGGGAGATTTCAATGCCATTCGGTCTTCTTTCGATAGGAGCGTAGATACATCCAACTATTGGATCCCGCGTTTAATGACTTTGGCGATTGTCTTAATCAAGCTGGGCTGGATGATCTCAGATATGTGGGGAACAGATTCACATGGTCAGCCTCCTCGGGTCCTTCTCGCAAACTAAGGAAAATTGACAGGGTGTTGACTAACTCCACCTGGAACTCTATTTTCTCCTTCTCTGAGGCTTCGTTTCTCCCTCATGGAGTCTCTGATCATTCTCCTATGATGGTTAGGATTTTGCCTATTCCCAACACCCGTAAACCCTTTAAATTCTTCAATTTTTGGATGACCCATCCCTCATTCTTTGATCTTGTGACTCATGTGTGGGACTCCCCTTCTCTCGGAATGCCGATGTACATACTCGCTGCAAGGCGAGGGCTCTTAAATGTAGGCTTAAGCTCCTAAATAAAGAGGCTTATGCGGACATTTCAGCTAAAAACAGATGAGGCTAGGAGATTGCTCTCCTAGCCCAAGAGGCCATTCAACTGGACCCTCACAACCAGGATCTGGCGAATGTGGAAAAGGAACACCTTCGGGTTTTCTCCGAGTTGCGCCTCCAAGAGGAATCCTTTTTTAGGCAGAAATCCAGGGTTCGTTGGCTTAAAGAAGGACATCTAAACACTAAATATTTTCACCACTCAGTCAAGAGAAGCCACCTCCGAAACAGAATTCTATCAATCTACAATGGGGACACTCTAGTTTCTGATCCTCTTGAGGTTCATCACCTCTTTGTCTCTCATTTCCAAGCTCTCTTGGCGACTTCCCCCCCTTCCTATGTGCCCACAATTGAGGAGATCAGGGAAAATCTAAACCATACTCTTGATGATAACCAGATTTGGACTCTCTCTCAGCCTGTCTCAGATAAAGAAATCCAAGATACCCTTTTCTCTCTTGCAAATGGTAAAGCTCCGGGCCCGGATGGGTTTAATGTAGACTTCTTCAAGCGATCTTGGGAAATTGTTGGCCCTTCGGTCTTATTAGCGGTTCATGACTTCTTTGCCTATGGTCATCTTCTTAAGGAGATTAATTCAACCATCCTGACCTTAGTCCCGAAGGTCCCCAATGCTTCGTCTGTCAATGACTTCCGACCCATCGCTTGATGCAACACAATCTACAAGTGCATTACCAAGATTATGGCTAACAGGTTAGCCGTTGTGCTTCCTTCGATCATCAGTCTACCTCAGAATGCTTTTGTTAAAGGTAGACGCATTAGTGATAACATTATGCTAGCACAAGAATTGTTTGTTGATTTTCATCACAAACCTTACCGGCCTAAATGCATCATTAAGGTCGACTTCTGCAAAGCTTTTGATTCGGTAGACTGGAACTTTATTGAGTAACCTTATTAGCATTTGGGTTTCCTCCTGACTTCGTCCATCGAATGATGACTTGCATCCGGTCCCCCAAATACTCTATCTCCCTTAATGGTGAACTACACGGCTTCTTTTCAAGTGGACGAGGGATTCGACAGGGTGACCCCATGTCCCCCTATTTATTCACTCTTGTTATGGAAGTCTTTTCTGGGATTCTCAACACCCAATCTTGCAAACTGGGTTTTGATTTCTTCTGGAGATGTAAAGCAACCAGGCTCTCTCACCTCTTCTTTGCAGATGACGTTCTATTATTCTCGGAAGCTAATATGTCATCTTTGCGGCTTCTTTTGGATGGTATTCATTCCTTTGCTAGCTGGTCTGGGCTCAATCCTAACCTCAACAAAAGTGAAATCTTTCTTTCGGGTGGTCCTGAATCTCTAAGGAATGCTCTGGTACGTACCTCTGGATTTCAGCTGGGCTCTCTCCCTTTTAGATACCTTGCTGTACCTATTATCTCTTCTAGATTAGGCAAGGAGGCATGTGTTTCTCTAGTGAATACTATTACTTCTCGTCTTCAATCCTGGACAAACCGGTTTCTTTCTTTGGCTGGCAGATTGCAGCTAATCAAATCTATCCTTCATTCTATCCAGGTTTATTGGTCTAGTGTTTTTATCCTTCCCACCTCAGTCACTAACCGAATTGAACAGATTTTCCGGCAATTTCTTTGGAGAGGCCCGAGCTTAGGGGCTGGAGGCGCAAAGGTGGCATGGGTAGATGTCTGTTTACCTAAGGAGGAAGGCGGTTTGGGTATTAGATCCCTTCGGATGAGCAATATTGCTATCATGCTCAAGCACCTATGGCTCCTTTTCACCGATAAGGAGTCGCTTTGGTCTAAATGGATTCACTCCATCTTCTTAAAACATAAAAATTTCTAGATTGTCCCAAGACCTACCTATTGCTCTTGGGCTTGGAAGAAGCTGCTTGGCCTTCGTGACTTGATTCAACATCATTTTAAATGGCGAGTTGGTAATGGGCTATCTGTCTCTTTCTGGTTTGATCACTGGCACCCCCGTGGTCCCCTCTACAAGCTGTTCTCGACCGAGAAATCTCTTTGCTCGGTATATCAAGGCATGCTACGGTTGCTACCGCTTTTTCGCCTTTCCCCTATCTTCTGCTTTTGCCTCCTCTATTACCTTTTCTGTAAGACAAAAATAATTCATATGAAGCGGAAGCAAGGATCGTTTATAGACAAACCTCCAGCCATTGTTCGTATTTATGTTCATCGAATGTCCTGAAAAATCAAGAAAAACAATAGGGACACTCTACTAACCAAATTTCCTCACGTACTGATGGTGTATTCTAAATGTGAGGATTTTGTGTTAGACCTTGATCACCCGTCAGAAATGAACGTACGTCTCTATTTATACATCGTCTCCCATCAAGACGAACGGTTGTCAACGAAAAGGCACGAAGCGTGGAAAACTTCATGTCGAATAGTCGTAATCTTTAGGAGAAAATTTGGGTATAAATATGGGATCACTAAAATATAAATAACATTCTCCCACTTGATCCCATCATTTTCATCATACGAATCATTCAACTAATTCCACGAAAACTTTATGCTTAAAGAAAAGAAACAAAACACATGGATCATGGCGACATGTCCTCTAAGAGTGAGTAATACCTTCCATGTATCACAATGCATCTTATTTCTTTAATATCAGCCTATATGTGACAACATATCTTAATGAATAAACCTCATGTTTATTCCAGAATCAAGGATAAATGTTATTCTCATAAACAACAAAATGTGTACACAAAAATTGAGAATCAACATTACAACTGAATAAGAGTTCCACACAACAAAAATTGTTCATATGTCGACAAAACACATAATGGGACCTATTCCCATACTAGTTACATGATCCTTATACTTCATCGGTGGCATGCCTTTAGTTAAAGGATCAGCTATCATCAATTCAGTGCTAACGTGTTCAATGACCACTTTATTCTCCTTAACACGCTCCCTTATGGCTAAATACTTAATGTCGATATGCTTACTTCGACTGCCACTTTTGGCATTTTTAGCCATAAAAACTGCAGCTGAATTGTCACAATATATTCTTAATGGCCTAGAAATAGAATCAACAATTCTAAGCCCATCAATGAAACTCTTCAACCATACACCATGCGAGGTAGCCTCAAAACAAGATACGAACTCAGCCTCCATAGTGGAAGTAGCAGTCAAAGTCTGCTTGGCACTTCTCCATGACACGGCTCCGCCAGCTAACATGAAAATGTATCCAGATGTTGATTTTCGTGAATCAATGCAACCCGCGAAGTCCGCATCCGAATAACCGATCACTTCCAGGTTGTCAGTCCGTCTATACATAAGCATATAGTCTTTGGTACCTTGAAGGTATCTCAACACTTTCTTTGCAGCTCTCCAGTGGTCTAAACCTGGATTACTCTGATATCTTCCCAACATTCCCACAGCAAAAGCGATGTCAGGTCGAGTGCAAACCTGAGCATACATCAAGCTTCCAACAGCAGAAGCATATGGAATGTTGCACATTTGTTCCCTTTCTAGATCGTTCTTCGGGCATTGGTTCAAATTGAACCTGTCACCCTTCACAATGGGTGCTATACTTGGTGAACAATCCTTCATCCGAAATCTCTCTAGGACCTTATTGATATAGGTTTCTTGAGATAGTCCTAAAATGCCTTGAGATCTATCTCTATGGATCTTAATGCCAATGACATAAGATGCCTCACCCATATCCTTCATGTCAAAACTCCTAGAGAGGAATTGTTTCACCTCATGTAGCAACCCCTTATCATTGGTTGCAAGTAGTATATCATCCACATACAGCACAAGGAAACAAATTTTGCTCCCACTAACCTTCTGGTATATACATTGATCCATGACATTCTCTATAAAACCAAATGAAGAGATAACATCATGAAACCTTAAGTACCATTGGCGGGATGCTTGTTTCAAGCCATATATAGATTTCTTAAGCTTGCACACCAAATGCTCACCTTTACTAGAGGAGAATCCTTCAGGTTGTTTCATGTAAACCTCCTCCTCTAGTTCTCCATTGAGGAATGCCGTTTTCACATCCATCTGATGTAATTCCATATCAAAATGGGCAACCAATGCCAAAACAATACGAAGAGAATCTTTCTTAGATACAGGAGAAAAAGTCTCCGTATAATCGATTCCTTCCTTTTGAGTGAATCCTTTGGCAACAAGTCTAGCTTTATATCTTTCAATGTTACCCAATGAATCTTTATTAGTTTTGAAGACCCATTTACAACCAATGGCCTTCGTATCATTAGGTAACTCAACCAAATCCCAGACTTTGTTAGATGCCATAGAACTCATCTCTTCTTTCATGGCATTGTACCACAAATTGGATTTATCACTATCCATGGCTTGTGAAAACGTTTCGGGATCATTCTCAGCTCCAATATTGTAGTCAGACTCTTGTAAATACACAATATAATCACTAGGAATAGCCGATTTCCTTGTTCTAGCAGATCTTCTCAATGTTGGATCAACATTCTCTTGAGGAGCATGTTGCTCAACTGGTTGTTCAACAGTTTCTGGTAATTGCTGAACAACTGGATCTACTGGATCAATATCAGCAGGTTGTGGAACTTCAACAATTGGTTGTTCAACAGCCGGCTGAACTGAAGGGGCATTATGAGCAACAACTAATCTTAAACTTGAGGTGGAAAGTTGAGTGTCTGAATGATCTTCCTTAGGAACATGATCCCTTGGTCGATCGCTCCCACTGATCAAGTCATTTTCAAGAAATTTAGCATTTCTTGATTCCACAATCCTAGTGGTATGAGATGAACAATAAAACCTGTATCCCTTGGACCTTTCGGCATATCCAATGAAATACCCACTTATGGTCCTTGGGTCCAACTTCTTTTCTTGTGGATTATAAATTCTTACTTCAGACGGGCATCCCCAAACGCGCACATGATGCAAACTCGGTTTCCAACCCTTAAATAACTCAAAAGGTGTCTTTGGGACAGCCTTGGTCGGAACTCGGTTTAATATGTACACTGACGTCTTAAGTGCTTCAGTCCATAAGAATTTAGGAAGTTTGGAGCTACTAAGCATACTACGCACCATGTCTAATAAGGTCCGATTTCTTCTTTCCGCTACGCCATTTTGGTCCGGAGAACCAGGCATAGTATATTGGGCAACTATCCCATGCTCTTGAAGAAATCTTGCAAATGGACCAGGTGCTTGTCCATCTTCAGTGTATCTACCATAGAATTCTCCACCTCTATCTGATCTCACGATCTTAATTTGCTTATCGCATTGTTTCTCTACTTCCGCCTTAAATACCTTAAAGGCATCTAATGCTTCATATTTATTATGAATCAAGTAGAGATACATATAACGTGAATAATCATCTATAAGGAGATGAAGTATTTCTGACCACATGAGTCCATATCCGGACTACAAATATCCGTATGTATGATTTCTAATATTTATGTACTCCTCTTGGCACCTTTCTTTGTCTTGTTAGTCTGCTTTCCCTTTATGCAGTCCACACAAGTATCACAATCAGTAAAATCTAAAGTACCAAGTACTCCATCATTTACTAATCGCTTAATTCTTTCTATGGAGATATGTCCCAATCTCCGGTGCCACAACATAGAGGAATGTTCTTTCACAACACATCGTTTCATACCAGCTTTATCATGAACATGCATCGCATCATAATAGGCATTGTCTTGTAAATTAATTCGAAAAAGACCATCAGACAAAATACCACTCCCAACAATTTCAGATTTAAATGATAAACTAAAGTTTGAATCTGAAAAGTTAAAAGAGTATCCCAAAGGTACAAGTCTTGAAACTGAAATTAAGTTTCTAGAAAAACTAGGAACATAAAAGGTCTTTTCCAAATCTAAAACAAAACCACTATTGAGAACTAGTCTATATGTCCCAATAGCTTCCACATGCGAACGCATCTTGTTTCCTGAATAGATGCTTTGTTCACTTCCCACTGGCTTCCGGTGGTTTTGAAAACCCTGCAAGGAATTCGAAATATGGATTGTAGATCCAGAATCAATCCACCAAGTGTTGTGACTTACATCAGTCATATTAGATTCATAACAAACACAAGAGATTGGATTACCTTTCTTCTCGAGCCATGCCTTAAATTTGACACAATCCTTCCTTATATGCCCCTTCTGTCTACAGAAGAAACACTTGGATTCTTTCTTAATGTCAGCTTGGGGAGGTATTTTACCTTTTCCCTTATGCTTGCCATAGCCCTTATTCTTTCCTTGTGTTGCCAAATGAGCACTTTCTCCCAATTCCATAACCAGTCTTTCTTGCTCTTGAACACACATGGTCATGAGTTCATTAATAGACCATTTATTCTTATGTGTGTTATAAGAGATCTTGAAAGGTGCATACTGATGTGGAAGAGTGTTCAGAATATAATACACAAGGAAGGATTCAGATATCTCAACCTCAAGGTTCTTAAGCTGAGTTGCAATGTTCCTCATTTGCATGATGTGCTCACGCACACCTCTAACACTAGTGAGCTTCAATGATGAAAACTTCATAATCGGGGTCATGGCATGCGCCTTCTCAGAACTTTCAAATTGCGCATCTATGGCCTCCAATAAAGCCTTAGCATTGTTATGCTGAGCAACTGAACCACGAATACTAGGAGATATCTTAGCTCTTATAAACATGGCACAAACGCGGTTGGACCGCTCCCATTGGTTATAAAGAGCTATCTCAGCTGAGTGCTCGAATCGTAGGGAGCAGGTGGTTCGTCTTTCCTTATAGCATAGTCAATGTCCATCCACCCCAATTGAAGAAGAACTGACTCCTTCCAAACTTTATAGTTCTCACCATTCAGTATAGGAACATCAAACTTAAATTCAGAGAAATTCACAGGTTGCGAAACTGCATATCAAATAATCATGCTTATGTCACAAAATTTGAGGCAAATATAAATAAATCATGTTTTACCAATGTAAACATGTCACAATATGAATCACATAACATAAAAACTACCTGTGGGCTAAGTTTTTAATTTAAATAGATTCATAATTACATCATGAAGAAACTACCATATTATATGCATTTTCTTAATCCCTGTGGGTAAATTAAGAAAAATAATATGATATTTCATCCCAATTAATCATATTAATATAATGAAAATTCATGTGGGATAAAATTCATCATATTAATATAATTAATTACAATCAATGTCCATTTCTAAATATGATCCGGAGGCTTTTAATATATAATTTAATTAATTAAAGATGCTGTGGCCACTCCCTAATTAATTAAATATATGGACCATTGGACATTTAATTTCATGCATAAAATATTCATAACAATGCATGAAATGATATAATAAATAAATACATCAAGGGCAGAACAGTAAATAAATAAATTGGCCAAGGGTATGATTGCAAAAAATTTTAAAAAATTGGGGCAAAAGTGAAAAAAAACCGCGGAAGAGGGGACGTCAGGCGCGTGCCGAGCACGTGCGCGTCCAGCGCACGGGCGCGTGCTCGGCACGCGCTAGAACCCGCGCGAGGCGCGTGCCCCCCGCACGCCGTTCAGCGCGCGCGCGTGCGTTGCACGCGCCGTTCAGCCGCGCGCGTGGCCCACGCGCGCAGCGGTTGCGCGCGTGGCGCGTGGCGCGTGGGTCCACGCGCCTGCAACTGCAGCGCGCGTGGAGCCCACGCGCCTTCTCCCTCGCGCGAACAGAGGCTTCTCCGCCGGTTTTTCGCCATTTTCAGCCGCCATTTCTTCTCCGTTTCTTCTCCGGCAGCCCATCTAAGACCGAAATAATTGATGGGTTTTGAAGAGAACGTCGGCACGACCACAAGAGTACAAGTTTCAGCGAAAATGATAAAGAATTGGCCCCAAAATCAAACGAAAAACTCCACAAACGAAATCCTCAATCACCACGACTTCCGCCGCCCGATTAGCCTCCGGCAAACTCCGATATACCGGAAAAACTCATGGCTAACGTTCCTTATGGCGGTGCGACCGAATGGGTCCGAAATCAAGGGGTGGGTAGTGCGGATTTTGCCCGGAATCGTTGAGTTTCTCTCTCGGCCTCAAAATCCGAGTTACTGTTCATGTACATAAATGGCCGAAAATTCAACGAAAACACACCGAAAATACACCAAAATTTAACAAAACAAGGCAGAGGCTATAAACATGCTCTGATACCAAATGTAAGACAAAAATAATTCATATGAAGCGGAAGCCAGGATCATTTATAGACAAACCTCCAGCCATTGTTCGTATTTACGTTCGTCGAATGTCCTGAAAAATCAAGAAAAACAATAGGGACACTCTACTAACCAAATTTCCTCACGTACTGATGGTGTATTCTAAATGTAAGGATTTTGTGTTAGACCTTGTGATCACCCGTCAGAAATGAACGTACGTCTCTATTTATACATCGTCTCCCATCAAGACGAACAGTTGTCAACGAAAAGGCACGAAGCGTGGAAAACTTCATGTCGAATAGTCGTAACCTTTAGGAGAAAATTTGGGTATAAATATGGGATCACTAAAATATAAATAACATAATCACCTTGCATCCTTTTGGGCGGCTAAGTGTAACCTACCTTGGAGGAATCATGCCTGGAACGACAATCTTTTATGGGTTATTGAGCACCTTTCTGATGCATCCTTCCACCAATCACTGGCTCACTTTGCCTTTGGCGCCTTATGCTATCTCATTTGGAAAGTAAGAAATAACATTATCTTCCGCAATGAAAGATTATACCTCCCGGATTTAAAGGACTTCCTTCGTAAAGCTGTCAATGATAAGGCTTTATCATTTCCCAAGGTCCCGGACAACCCCCGTAATAGAAGGATTCAACTTAGTTGGGGCATCCCCCTTACCATCTTTGATTGATTTTGCGGCCTGGTTTCCCTTCTTGGTGCCTCTCCTCTTCTTCTCCTCTTTATTTCTTTCCCTTGTGCGGGCCACTGTGTTGTGCGCTCTTTGCCCTTGGCTGCTGTTTTTTCTGCATTGTATCTCTCTTGCAGCTCTCCCCCCACCTCCCTTCTTTCCTTTCTCTTGGCCCCGGCCCCCTCCCACTCGTTTGGATTTGTTGTCCTTCTGAGTGTGATTTGGCGCCGGTTCCCCTCCCTTTGCTGTACTTCTGTATAGCTTTTTGTGCATAAGTCTATATACCTATTACCCTTTTACCAAAAAAAAATATTGTAATAGAAGACAGTTTGTTCATTATAGTGTTCCTCTGATTCTTCCATAGACGTGAGCTAGTTGATGAACGTTGTTGCCTCATTGAATTTTGCTTGAAAATCGGAATTTGTCTGCTATTGTCTTCTTGCACTTCTGATTCTTCCCTAGGACTCGTGAGCAGCTACTACCCAGCGTCGTGAACCATTCCTAAATGACACAGTGACAATCTGCCAGTCCAAATAAAGTTGCATGCATACTGAAAACTTAGTCCAGCACAATGGTTTTCGATACATTCTGAGTGATGAATAGGATAACTTAAGCCTTTCCAATCTCTTTCTAAACAGGCTATGCGTTAGGACTTCAGGGTAGTGATCGCTTGTTCAGACTTCAAGGATATCAACAACTCTTAGCTAGCAGCTCCTGCATCTTGTCCACAGAAAGCTCTATCTCTTAAGCTCGCCAAGCCTCGCGATTTTGTTCCCAAGGCACAAATTAAGGATCTCCAAACCGTAACTCATTTCTACGTAGACTACCATACCGTAGACAACCACAAACATCCCAGGACAATATGCAACATTGACCCCAAAAAAGGAACAGTAACCTTATACAGCCTAACCGTTGAAATCCCCACTTGGTGCATGACCGTTATGTCGGAAGAATTTCCTCTCCCTCGCGAGGATCCCAAGGTTGTGGACTGTCTTTAACAGCGAAGTATCGCATCCCCCAGAAGAAGCAGAACCATGAATCCGATTCACACAAAGATTTTGAATCAGATTACCTTGTAGATTGAATTTCTTTGGTGAGATGGTGTGAAGATTACTATTGAGAAGACATAGGTGAGTGCTATGGACATAATGGTGACCCACATTATCACATAAGGATCTACACATAAATACTTTTTTGCCTTGAAGGAAGGTCGCTTACAACTGGCAAAATGATGCCGATGGACGGAATGATTGGACACACGTTGTCAAGCAAAAACAAACATAGTTGATTTGATAATAGCTAACGTGGTCGGTGGATGTCCCACGACATAGCTACTATTGATGTTGACAATTTGTGCAATTTATTAACATTATTTCAGAATTTTTTTTTCCATTTTTCTTTTGTGTTTTTTCTCCTTTTTTTTTTTTTTTTAAATGAGGCCATTGGCACTGGGCAAGGCGTTGCGACCTTTGCCTAGGCCCTCAACGAGATCTAAATGAGGGCATTTGGGCGAAGCCCTTGCCTAGAGGCAAGGGTAGACTGGAAACCTCACCCACCTAGACGAGAAGAAAAAAAAGAAAGGAAAAGAATAGAAAAAAGAAAAGAAGAAAAATAAAATAAAATAAACAATTCAGAATTTCCAACATCAACGCTAGTCATTGTATGTGTAACTGTGCCATGTAGGATATATAAGGCGAGTGACGCAGACTAGATTGTTATATCAATGACTTTTATAGGAGAATTAAATTGACAAATTGTCAAAAGGTTTGTGACTAAATTAGAACAATTGAAAAATTTATGAATAAATTAGCAAATAATTAAAAGGTGTTGGATTAAATTGGCACAATCAAAATGGTTAGGATTTTTGGACAACTATCTTGGGGAAAATTTGGCAAAGTTTGAGCATTCCCTCCTTCTCTATGTTCTTTCTATATATTCCCTTGGGATTTCCATTAGCAATCATTGGAATTCATGCGTGATCCCCTCCCTAACTGCACCAAATTTTCATGATTTCCTCTATTTCCATGAGTTAAATTACTCTTCGGGTAATCATGTGTCCTGTAACTGCCCCTTCATTCACACTTCAACTACTCTGTAACTGTTCAAGCTCTTCTGACTCAAACAGGGCGAGCTAGCCTTTCCCTTCCTCTAATAGAAACGGTTGGCAACACAACTTAGACCAATTTTTTCTACTTGGTTGATAATTGGAAGCTCTCCTCAATATCTGGGCCATATAAGTTCACCACCAACAGGAGCTAAAGAACAATGTTGTGAAAATCTCTAAAAGAGAAGGTACTGAAAGTGAGAGTAATATAACAAGAATTGTCACTTTCATCTCTCACTTTGGTAGTATTTTATCTTATTGCATTCCACATCATATTTCCACCGAAGAAATTAATTTGTCATTTTGATGCTGTGCTTCACGCAATTGTTAAAGCTACTTTGATCTTAAAGTGAGCCCACTAACAATGACCAAGATTAGTCTTGGTCGTCTTCACTTTTTTGCCAGTGAGGGTTTGCACATTATTAGTTCATATTAAAGAGAACCATCATGTTCTTTTCTTTGCTTTATGCCACTTTGGTAACAAATTTTCTAATACTAATTAGTCCTAAACTTTTGCTGAAATTTCAATATAATCATTTCAATCAATTTTTGTAGGAAATTGTTGATGTAGCAATGTGCCATATGAAATAGCCAGTGATGACTAGATTACTGCGTCGGCAATTTTTAACAAAAATTAACCGAAAGAATTACATTGAAATTTCGCATAAAAATATAAGACTCATTTGACAAAATTGAAAATTTTAAAATTGAATTAATATTCATATAATAAATTTATGATTAATTGAACAATTTTCCCACCTTTATGGTCTTCCAAGAGTCTTTAAAAAATTTCCGAACTTGCTAGAAAGTCTTGGACACCTTCATCGGTGTCTACTTGTGAATGCAGGATGTTAGGTGGGAAATAGATAATTATATATAACTTTAAAATGGGCCCGTCAGGCTTTTAACGATTTCTTAGCTTGGCCACGCCTCGCCATCCTTTTCTCTTTAGGATAGAGAGCAATCCGGAAGTAACATACTTCTTAACTATGGCCGAATCAAGTGGTGAGTACCAAGTGTTTCTGAATTTCAGAGGATCGGACACACGATATGGGTTCACTGATTTCCTCTATCACAGGTTAAAAGATGCCGGAGTCCATGTTTTTAGAGACAACGAAGAAATTCGAGGTGGGGAGGTAATCGGTGGAAAGCTTTTACAAGCTATCAGCAACTCAATACTTTACATACCCGTCTTCTCCCAAAATTATGCTTCAAGTAAATGGTGTCTTCGTGAGCTTGTGCACATAGTAGATAGCGTGTCTGAGTCAGGGGGTAGAAAAGTATTCTTCCCATTTTCTTTCTTGTGAAACCTGAGAGTGTTAAAACTCTTCCACATAGCAATGCTTTTTCACAACACGCGGGGAATTTTCCGAAGGAAGTCGAGGCATGGACAAAGGCTCTTGCAGAAGTATGTAAAATGAAGGGATGGACCGTGGAAGAGAATCAAAGGTAATGCTCTTTTAAGATCCCTCCCTACCTGTTTCTTAATTTTCTTTTTTTCCCCTTTTTATGAGATACAACATTGCCCGGTGAAACGATTTTTTTTTTAAATTTTTTTTAACGGAAATTATTGAAAACAACCGCGAATTTCTGCTCTCGTTCAACTGTTCAATATCTGCTTTCAACATCTTCCCTAAAATTTTTCCCTATGATGTCAGTAACTTCAATAACATGGACCTTCATATTCCTTTTAAACATTTTTTCCTCTTCACTGTCTCGTAAGGCTACGAAATATTGAACAACACCCAGTTGCAATTCTTGTTTGAGATGATTGAAAAAATCACCTTCAGATTTTGCATTCATATATATAATTTGCATCTTCTGACCTTGTGATGAGAATAACAGTTTGGTCCAGTGTCAATTTTAATATGAACTTTTTATTTTGTCTAAAAACATATTATTAACTTTTAGTTGAATCCCAAATTTGACTCTGTTAGCTCTTCATCCAAGTCACCCTTAGTGGTCCAATGTGGCATTCCACATTAGCAAGCTGGCATAAAAGGACTCCAAAACCGCACCGTAGCTATGGTCTCCAAATTGGGGAAAATATGAAGCAATTAGGGCTAAATTTCTTCTATTCGTATAGTCTTGAGAGAAAATGATCTTGCGTGAAAATGATCTTGCGTTTGGTCACTCGCTCTCCCACACAGATTCACTCTCAATCTGTCTTCCTAAATCGCATTCTCGTGCCAACATGGCAGAGGATGTTGGACAAAAATTGCACAATTTCAAGATCTCCATAACCATAACAAGAACATGCATAATTGAGTAGAAAGATTAACGCACCTGTTTTAGGATCCATTGTTCTTGAAGCAGGAGCGGAAATGCGATATCCACGCATAAAGTCATTCTCCTCTATTGCCCTCCATTTCACGAGCTCAATGGGACGACCCTCTCACCCTTTAGCGCTAGATTAACGCTTCTTATGTGAGGATACATGTGAGAATTTACGGTTAGATGATAGACTTGGCAGACTATTTATAGAGTTTCCAACTAGGCCCTCATTACGGGCCGGCTCAACTCGCCCACACTAGCTTACCCAATATTAGACTAATTAAGAAACATTTTATCTTACTTTAGACCAACCCGTAACTGTAAAACGGTAAATTACAATATCAATTAATGTAGCCTACATCAGGAAAACTCTTATAGAGGATGATTAATACTAGACTAAAGTGGATGTGTAATCTTATTTACTTGTTGCTTCTTTCTCTCTATCAGGGGTATAAGTATTATCTTTTTAAGCTTCTGTGCAATTCTATTTACTTGCACATGCTAATCCAGGCACTAATGTCATTCACACCTATCACCAATAAAATTTGAATCCACTTTTCTGTAATTTCACAGCATTCCTCTTAACGTCAGCAAAGTGCAAATGTGAGATACACATGCTACTTATTGGTAAGGTTTTTAACTGCAATTTTTTGTGTAACTGGCTTGATCCCAAGTGCTTTTGATGAAGTAGCAACTTGCTTCGAGTGACCGAGCGTGAGGCTGTGCAAGAGAGCGAGTGACCGAGCACAAGATCGTTCTCTGTCAAGGCTGTAGGTTAGGCGAATCGAAGAAATCGAGCCCTAATGGCCTCGAATCTCACCCCGTTTGAAGACCATAGCTACGGCGTCGTTTTGGAGAGTATTTCCATGTCAGCTTGCTGACGTGGATTATTGTTAATGTGGAAATGCAAGTTAAGACCATTACGGCAACTTTCAATGGAGGGTTAACGGAGTCAAATATGGGGCTCAAATAAAAGTTAGCGAATTTTTTAGATAAAAAAATTCCAGTCGAAATTAAAACTACACCAAAAGTTGGTTTCTTTTAGGCAATTGGGCCATAGAGACTAAGGTTCAGTGAAGAAAAATCATGTCCAGATACTCAATGGAAGCGAGAGCATCCCGAGAATATTTTAGGAATGATAGAGTGGTCATCTCAAGGCCTCGAGCTTTGTAGAGCTCGCGGAGGCCCAAACCGAGGGCGGGCAACCTCAATTTGGACCGGGCCGAAGGCGACGACTACTCCTAACCTCCAATCTAATGTCGGGGACGCGGAGGCCTTTGAGTGGTGTGGCCCCTCACACGGGAGAGAGAGACACACACAATGTGGGATATAC
Organism: Eucalyptus globulus; assembly: GCA_014182545.1. Classification (NCBI taxonomy): domain Eukaryota; kingdom Viridiplantae; phylum Streptophyta; class Magnoliopsida; order Myrtales; family Myrtaceae; genus Eucalyptus; species Eucalyptus globulus. The sequence continues at coordinate 50,918,193 of CM024719.1, forward strand.
TAAGAGATAGGCGACGACCAAGCACCGGACAAATAGACAGATTGGCTGCGGCTGACGGTCAATGGGGGAGTGATGATGGTAATTTCGATAAGAAAATGGCAATTGGATTAATCATTGAGGGTGCTAGATGCAATTTAAAAAAAAAAAATGTGAAAATTGGGGATTCAATTTGTATGTTGTAAAAATTGATTAATATGCTTATCATCATTCATCAACAAAACAGATACTTTAGCTGTCAATTGATAAATTTAAATCAACATATGGTGAATTAACACCTAGTGTGCCTTATTATAGCATGTGGCCGCCCATTAGTTTCTCCGATGTAAACGAGCTGTTTTTGCACAATTTTTCGGAGTTGGCAAGCTCCTATGCTTTCTGGTTATGTAGTTAATGAGACGAAGGTGCCGCTTGAGAATCTTGGATTTATTAGCTAAAAGATGGAGTTATTGGAAAGAAAAAGGGCATCTCCATTCCTTTTTTTATAATGACAAGGAAGTGAATCTTAAATAGGCAAATTCCGAAACTATGATTTATTCTGTTAATTTTATGGACTAGGTAAGGTGCAAGTCAAATTCTAGGTAAGTGGTCCAAATATCAGAATGTTTTAGGATGATGGTATGGAGAATCAAATATGTGTTTTGCTCCTAACCTATACAAATATCTTTATTCCTTCACCACCAAGTTCACCCCCGGGGAGTTGGGTCTCTCACTTTTCAATTTTGAACAAATCTTAACGTGATACGGCTCTTTAAATTCCATTATACTTTACAGAAGCAGATCCATAGGATACTTACATGCAAAAGTTGATCTAATACAAATATTTTTAAGCTCTTTTCTTTTTGGGAATTATATATATATATATTGCCAGACTGAAATGCTCAATGACATTATAGCTATAAATGTCAATATTATGCTTATGCACGACGTAGTAGCCATTTTGGTAAATTTGGTAATCATGTAAACCGATACTATAGTTTGTGATTATATATATAACTTTATTAAGTGAATTCTACTGCATTAGCCTATACTGATCATACAGTGTATTATAATATCGTTTGTGATGTGCTTCAATCTTTTCAAGTTAAAATTTTGGCAATCCCCCTTGTGATGCGTGCGTATGAAATCGATCTGGTCGACTAATGACAGCGCTTTGGTTTTGTGGCAGCCAAGCAGAATTTGTCAAATTCGTTGTTGGAGAGATTTTGGAGAAGTTGGAGATAAAACAAAGATCAGAGGACGAATATATAGTTGGCCTTGTTGATCAAGAAAAAGACTTGGCAGAGTCATTAGATGTTAACCATCCTGATGCGCAGTATATTGGAATTTACGGGATGGGTGGTATCGGAAAAACAACTTTTGCCAAATACATCTATAATAAACTATCTTCCCACTTTGGAAAGTGTTGTAGCTTCCTTGAGAATGTTCGGGAAAGCTTGTTGACTAATGATGGCATAGTTCAGTTGCAGAAAAATTACTATCCGACATTAATGGTTCTAGAATTTTAGAGAAAGTCAACGACAAAGAAAAAGGAATGCAGAGGCTTGGAGAAACACTCCGCTATAATAAGGTCCTTGTGGTTCCGGATGATGTTGACAGTAAAGAGCTCATTAAGAACCTAACAGGAAATTATTCGTTGTGTTCAGGATCTAGGATAATCATTACCACGAGAGACAAAACTATTTTCCAAGTTGACGAATTTGAAGGTAAACTTCGATCGTATGAGATGCCAAAGATGAAAAATAATCTTGCACTTGAGCTTTTTTGTTGGCATGCCTTTAGAACCTATTGTCCTCAAAATGATTATCGGGAGCTTTCAAGTAATATTGTCTCACTTATGGGAGGGCTTCCTTTGGCAATTAAAGTGGTTGGTTCACTTCTTAACAGAAAAAAATAAAGCATTGTAGGAAGAGACATTGGCTAGATTAAGAAAGGTACCTGAGAAAAAGATTCAAGAGACATTGAGGATTAGCTATGATGGTCTAGAAAAATATCAGCAACAAATTTTTCTTGATATAGCGTGCTTCTTTTCCAATGAGAATAAGACTGATGCAATTTACATGTGGGCTGATTGTGAATTATATCCCCAAAGAGGAATTGATATCCTTACTAATAGGTGCTTAATAAAGATATTAGACAATGATAAGCTTTGGATGCATGATCAATTAATTCAACTGGGAATGCAACTTGTTCATCAAGAAAGTCCAAGTGACCCTGGAAAGCGAAGCAGGTTGTGGATTGCAAAAGAGGCTCTTGAAATTGTAAAGACCAAAGAGGTAAGTGAGAAACATCCCATTTTCAAATAGAAGTTGTATACCCTAGCATTAAGAATTCCTTTCTTGTTTAGGATCCTTTATTAGTGTTTTTTTCCTGCCCATTCGATTTGTAAAACATAGTGGTTGGAGGTTAATGAACTTCTTCACATCATTGCAAAATTTCACTTGCAGAAGAAGGACAAGGTGGAAGCACTTGAAATAGGTGGACCGTATGATTCCATAGAGATTAGAAATGAGGAGTTGGAACAGTTACAAAACTTAAGATTCCTCAAGTTACGCAATGGAACTTTTGCTGGAGACTTTGCAAAGTGTCAGTCAAAGTTGAGATGGATTTCATGGCATTCTCCTTGCAAGGATTTCAAGGCGAAGAATCTATATTTGGCTCATCTTCTTGTTTTTAAACTAGACACTAGTGGCTTCACGGATAATTCAAAAGCATGGGAAATGATCAAGGTAAATAACATTTTTCAATTCTAGTCTAATATTCCTAATGTGTACTATATCATGGTTCTTCACTTGACATGCCATTCATTTTTACAGATGGCACAAAAGTTGAAAGTTCTATCTCTTACTTGGTGTTATCACATAACGAGAATTCCAGACTTGTCTAAATGCTTGGAACTAGAGAGGTTGACTCTTGCACATTGCTATAAGCTAAAGGAAATTGGAAGCTTCATTGGAGGTCTACAGTTGTTGATAGAGTTAAAGATTGAAAATTGCGAATATCTTACAAATTTGCCTAAAGAAGTGTGGACTCTAGTGAAGCTTAAGCACTTCTCATTGCGGGGTTGTTCTGGGTTGAGAGAACTTCCAAAGTCACTTGGGAATTTAACCTCATTGATAGAGTTAGACTTATCACAAACGGGCATTGCCAAACTTCCAAACTCCATTGAAAAGTTAATATTATTACGTGTATTGTGTTTATCAAAAGATGGATTACCATCTCAAGAGCATCATGTTTGGCAGTTACCTAGTGGCATTAGCATGTTGGAAAATCTTGAAGAGTTGGATCTCTCTGGGCATGATGAAATGGAAGGTGAAATTCCTACAATGGGAGAACTATCATCTTTAAGAATACTAAATTTAGAGGGCACCCATATATTCAGAATTCCAAGGACAATACAAATGCTTCATCACCTCCAAACACTAAACTTAAGAGGTTGTCATGTGATTCAAACGTTGCCAAAGCTTCCCGCAAGTTTGACCTGTCTACTTCTTGAATCTAAATCACTACTCTCAGTTCCCAACCCATCGAACCTTACTAATTTGGTTGAACTGCTACTAAGTGATGGCTCTTGTATAACAGGCAAATCAAACCTAATCACAGGATGCATCTTATCGTGGATTGGGAGGTTATCTAGGTTGAAAATATTAGATTTAAATCTGCTAAATTTCCCTGTATCTTCAGAGTTAGCTTCTCTTTCTCATCTGGAAGAGCTTACCTTGTCTCATCTAGCCATAGAAACCCTCGAGGAGCTTCCCTCCTCTCTGTTGAGTTTGATCATTAAATTCTTTAGCATCAGGCGAGCAGAGTTATTTCCCTCCTGCTTGATATTGAGCAACTTGTCAACTTTAGAGTTTTGCTCTGGTGAAGTGGAAAAAATTCCTCTCGACGGACTTCCACAACTGGAGAACTTAATTGTTCATGATTGCAAACTACTTCAGCAATTACTTATTCCACTGGAATTAAGGAAGCTACGGCAAGTATGTGTGGCATGTTGTCCGGAGCTAGTTGTGATAGAAGTTGTGGGTCTTTTGAAATCATTAGAATCCTTGTCCGTTTTACGGTGCGAATCTTTGAGAAGAGTAGGTGGCCTAAACGAGCTAAAGTCTCTAAAATACTTGAAGGTCAGAAAGTGCATGTCATTGGAAAGTTTGATCGATACATCTTGCACAAATATAGCAGATGATTGCCGCGTCGATATACAAGAATGTGGAGACTTTATCAAAGATTTTGCTTGGAGCTAACAATTTGGAAACTCTTTGAAGCATTATAAAGAGGTGATTTCTATGGATACATCAAATAAGGTACGGCATCTTCTTCATCAATAGACAATAGACATGCATGAAGCGCGAGTTTGAAAATTGATTTGTTCTCATTCCAGTTTGATGCTATGAGCTGGTCAAACAACATAAACCGTAAAAAGATAAAAATTATTCTGAAATTTACATGGATGAAATTCTATTTTTTAATCAAACAACGATAATCTATATTGAGATGATCTTTAAATAATTTTAAATACAATGTATTTTTTCTAATCAAATGAAAAAAATTCTTTTAGAGATGGTCTTTAAATAATTTAAATTCTTTAAATAATTTTAAATACATTAGTGTTCCTCAACATGTTTTTTTTATTATTTTTAATTTGGGATGTTATTTTGTATAAATTTCAATAAATACACGAATAAAAGTACATTAAATGGTAATTTTAAATTTATTTCTATTTATATAATTTAGTGTTGGATATCTTGTAATATAATCTGTGTTTATTTTGATTTCATAATGTCTTGCAATAATTGCCCTCTTGAACTTTGGCACTGTCGCACACTTGTGAAAACTTACAGATTACCTCACAATCGCCCCACCCAAAAGTACTTTTATTCATGTTGCATCTATTAATTTTTTACTCTGCATACCCGTAAAATTTTAACCTAAAATGGGCAAACTCATTTTTCTTGACCGAATTTTTTTAACTAATTTTATAGACCATGCATCATTCTCCATTTTGTTAACTTCATAAACCATGTGGTAGATGTTCTTTCTTCAAGACGAGTTAGTCCATTTTCAGCTAACATCTAATGGCAATACGTGCAGAAAAAGTAATATTTGAAACAAAAGTGAAAGTTTGGAGAGTAATTTATAACTTTTCAAAATTTGCACGCTATGATATTTTCAAGGCACGGGGCCATAGTGCGAGGGAGCAATTACCCCTAATGTTTCATATGAGGCTGACCATCAAATATCTTTACCCTTTACTTTCATTAATAGAAGACCTAATATCTTCTGTTAATGCAATATGTAAAATAAACATGAGTGGAATATGAATATGTAAAATAAACATGAGTGGAATATGAATATGTACTCGTGCTAGCAAAGAATGGAATATAATTTAAAGGGAAAAGACCATAAAAAATCCCAAACTTTGCCCAAAATGACAAATTTACCCAAAGCTTTATTTTTTTTTTTTTTGGTGACATGAAAAACTCTTAAACTTTACAAACCGTGACACATTTACTCCACAAAGGGCATTTTCGTCTTTTTTATGTTTTTCTTTTTCTTTTTCCTTTTTTTCTTCTTCTCTCTTCCCTTCGCATGACCATGGCGAAGTCGGCGGAGGGAAGCCGAGGTCGCGAGGGTTGCCCTCGCCGCATCAAGTGAGGGTTGCCCTCACTTGGGTTGGCTAGGGTGGCCCTTGGCGTCAGGGCGGCCCTCGCGACTCCGCGAGGGGTGCCCTCGCCAGGCCCTCACCGGACGCTGGTGAGGGCAGCCCTAGACTGACTGCGGTAGAGGGAAGAGAGAAGAAGAAGAAAAAAAATTAAAAAGTAAAAGGCCAAAATGCCCTATAATTTAGGGTAAATGTGTCACACGGATAAAAGTTCGTGATTTTTTATGTCACGAAATTTTTTTTGGGATAAATGTGTCATAGTTGGCAAAATTTGAGAATTTTCATGTCACAAAAAAAAAATTGAGGTAAATTTGTTATTTTGAATAAAGTTTGAGATTTTTAGGATCTTTTCCCTAATTTAAAAGCAAGTCTTAAATATTAGCTTTGCTTCCATTTTTAGGCCAAATATCATCTTTCCTTAGCCACACAATATCCTCCCTTCTAAAGTTGCCATTTTTCTGTCATACCGTAAATTCTTAGGTGGCTTATTTTTTCCTTTACATTAGTCAGTAGTCACTTACTACAAAGTACCCGTACAAAGGGGAAAAAAGAACTCATTAAGTTCCGCCACGCGTCGCTATATGGGAAAAGAATGATGAACATGGGGAAGCTAATTTGGGGTATATATGTGTTTTTTTTTTGGGTCAAATTGTGGTATATATGTTTGATATTAGGATGATCCATCATCTAGGAATTTGTTATCGGCCTCTAGAGTAAAAAAAAAAAAGAGAGGGAAAAGACCACAAAAAATCCCAAACTTTGCCTAAAGTGATAAATTTACCCCAAACTTTTTTTTTTTTGGTGATATAAAAAACCCCAAACTTTACAAACTGTGACACATTTACCCCACTAAGGGTATTTTCATATTATTCTTTATGTTTGTCCTTCTTCTTTTTTTCCTTCTCTATTCCCTTCGCTAGCTCCGCCATGGTCGGCGGAGGGAAACCGACGTCCAACGAGGGGTGCCCTCATCGGCATCAGGCGACGGGTGGTTGGGCGAGGGTGACCCTTGGCCTAACGTCGATGAGGGCCTGGTGAGGGTGCCTTCACTGGACTCGAGCGAGGGGTGCCCTCACCGGCGTCGGGCGGCCCTAGCCAGCCCAGGCGTCACCCTCGCCTAATGCCGGCGAGGGCAGCCCTTGCTGGACATCAGCTTCCCTCCGCCATGGCCGGCGAAGGGAAGAGAGAAGAAGAAGAAGAAAGAAAAAAAAATTAAAAAGTAAAAAGACCAAAATGCCCTATAATTTTGGGTAAATGTGTCACATTGATAAAAGTTTAGGGTTTTTCGTGTCACGGAAAAAACTTTGGGGTAAATGTGTCACGGTTAGCAAAGTTCAAGAGTTTTTATGTCACAAAAAAAGTTTAGGATAAATTTGTCACTTTGGGCAAAATTTAGAGTTTTTGGTGGTTTTTCCAAAAAAAAAATTAGAACGTTTGTTTTTGCCTCTCTCTCTCTAACAATTATGTTAGAATGTGTATGCAAGAGCTAATTTATCCACTTGTAGATTAAGCAATAACTTTTTTACATAATCATTTGCTATTTTGCTGGTGCATGCATGTATAGTAGGCTTGACTAGCTTTTTTTATTTTTGGTCACTCGTGGGCTTGACTAGTTAACTATGCTCTTTTGTACTATAGCAGTTGCCACCAGGCAGGATTCGCGTGATTTACTAGTACATGATTATTTCAAAGTAAAACTAAAGCACATATTGCTTCAAAGAATTGTCATATAATGTATCAGGATGCAACTTTTTATACCAACGAAAATATTATTTCACTAAGAAGTGCAACTTATGACGGAAAGGGGCACTTATAAATTTTGAAGCATACTACTTTAGATTAAGAAAGAAAACAACGACATACAGACTTTCATAAACTGATTTGAAACAATGTGTCTCATGGTTATGGATTTTTATTTTGAAAAGTTGATATTGAAACTCTTATTTAGTTCCAAAATGCAAAGTAACTGAATTTTTATTAGTGTTATAATGCAGAAAAAATAATAATAATAACGTTAAAAGATAGCAGCACATGAAGTGTGATAAAAATTATGCAAAAACAAAATATTAATGTAACTACAGTAAAAATAGATGAAAAATTAAAGTTCACTTAAAAAGTGTCATGAAATGTAGAAAGAGAAACAGAACTGGATATAAAATTAAAACAGCAAGACTCAGACTTCTTTTTTTTTTTTTGGTGGCTTTACTCGGTTTGGTATGGAATAATTAGCGCAAATGATGATAAATTCAAGAAATAGAATTAGTAAACCAATCTACTATTATCACCACTAGGTTGTAGTGGAACAAAACATGTACCTTTATTGGTATCTGTCTACCTTACTATACATAGATATAATATAGGGTTGCCTCATTCAAGTGCCAAAAGTTAGCACAAAGGGACACTTAAATGCCAAAATTTACGAAAATGATACTTAATTATCATTTTTTTTAATGAAAAATGGGATACTGGAGTGCCATATTTGGCGAGTCTTGTCGAAAATCTTACGTGGCATTTTTATATTAATTTTCTCATTTACGTGGCTCGCCATAATGCCAAATCAGCAAAACACACACAAAAATGACGTTGTTTTTGCATAATTTAAATTTTAATAAAATATAAAAATTAATTAAATTAATAATAATAATAATAATAATAATAATAATATATTTATTAAAAAATGGAGGAGGAGGAGAAGGAAGAAGGCAGCTGGCGGTTGAGGGCTGAGTCCCCGCCGTCGTCGCCTCCCCGCCATCACCGGAGTGGGGGAGGGTCGGCGAACGCCGAGCCGGTCGAGGTCGGCGGCCGGCGGCCCTTGGGTGGGTCGGGCGAGGGTCGCGATAGCCAGCCCCCTCCCTCCTCCTCCTCCCCCTTTTTTTATTAAATTAATTAATTAATTAATTAATATTATATTAAAATTCGAATTATACCAAACGACGTTTTTTGACACTGTTTACCCACGTTAGCATACAAAACAAAATCTTTTTGCGCACAGTTCACTAGAAAATTGCCACTTCAGTGTTTTGGCCAGATTTTCTCATGGGTAGCACTTAAGTGATCCATTTTGCTCCGATTTTACACTTAAGTGTCACTTTCGTAACTTTTGCGACTTAGGTGTCGTTTTGTCTTGGCTTCGGCACTCAGGGATCCGAGTGTCTATAGGGTTGTTTCCAACGTAGAGGTGTTTCCAACAATTCTTTTTTTCTTGTCGAAATAAACCCTCTCTATGGAACAATAAAAAAGCTTTTTCTCTATTACTTAATATATCTCTATCCACTAACCAATCAAATAACTTCGTGCAGCGACCCGAAAATTTTCATTGCCCTAAGTTATGTAAATGCTTATTTTGATGGAACCAAGTGGAATATCCCTTGATTAAGGGAAAAACAATTTCTTTGAGATTGGACTTGATTAAAATTATATTACATGTGTGACCAAAATCCTAAATTCTAGAATAGTTAATTTCGCTATCCAACATGAATTGATAGTTAAATTAAGAGAAATAATTAGATGACAGTCTTTAACCTACTATGAAAATAACAATTTGTTATGGATTACAAAAAAACAAATAAAAAATAATTATAAATTATTGTGGAGTCAATTTCTTCAAGAATTTGTAGCTCTTATTTTCATAATAGTTAAAAAATTGTTATGTTAGCAAAGTCTTTAAATTAATATAAAAGAATTACAATCCTTCCACTAGGCTATCAAGTGTGCGTCCATGTCATGCCATCCTAACCGTTGATCTCTTGGCCAATCAACGGAGCAGTTTAATTGAAAGTAAATTGGGTCAAGTTGAATAGAAAAGGACATATCCAGATTAAAGTATCAGTCCTCTGATTTCGACCAAGGGGAATATCAAGAATTTCTGGCGCAGCAACGCTTTTCCTATTTCTATTGACACTCTTGTTTGTCTGCTTGCTGCGTTTGTTTAATTCCTTTTGACGGTTTAAAATGAATGCACGTGTCCGTGAATATGAACATGTCCTCAAGTACAATCTGTGGGTACAGCCTCCGGTCACGACGGTGGTTCTGAAGCTCAGTGGCCGTGGCCTCCACTGCGAGCGATGCATCCGGATGATTCGCAAGATAATCACACAAACAGAAGGTCATCTATTTCGTTATTCATTTGTGGCATTATACCCAGTTTCTCTTTTCTTTCTCACATCGAAGGTCGTTATGTTGTGTTGGTGCTCCTGATGGTACTTCTGTTAAAACTTTTGGAACTGCGACGCTGAGCAGGAGTCCTCAACGTGGCCATCAACAGGAACTGGGATACGGCCACGGTGAAGGGGGTGGTCATGGACGCCAAGGCACTGGCCGAGAACTTGAGGGACAAGATGAAGAGGGAGGTCAAAATCGTCCTGCCGAAAAAAGAGGAAGAGGGCGGAGAGGCCAAGGACAAAGAAGGCAGCGGCTGCCACAAGGCGGCAGAGATTATCGGCGGATGGGGGAAAGTGGAAGCCCAGAGGATGGAGTTTCAGGGGGCATGCGGCTATGGTCAGTGTGTGAATGGGGAGCGAACGCAACCCTATGAACCCGTTGAACCCGTTGAACCCGTCTTACCTACACCTTATGGCAGGTCCTATCCACCTACCCCGCCCCCGCATACATATTTCGGATATGCAGATTATTCCATGCCCTTGAATGAGAACCCAAATGCTTGCTCAGTCATGTGAGGTGAGCAAAAGAATGAGTGTAAGTAAGAAGAGAGGATACGGTAAAGAATGAAACATGATGAATTTAGGGGTCTGTTGAGGAGGGGAATTCGCGCCGCATCTACTGTCTCGTTGGTCATATATTACGAAATTGTTGCCACTTTCTTCTCCTTCTTTGTTTCGTTTGTTCCTTTTCTTTTTGCCCCTTTCTTGTCTTTGCTTGAGAAATTGCTTTTAGGCAAACTTCTCAAAGCCCTCTGTTAGTCCTGAATTTGGTTTTGAGTTCTTGAACCCCCTGATCCACACGACCGACCCTTCAATTCCCCCAATTCATTAGCTGTTATTTTCAAGAGATCCATCTTCATTCTCATCACCCTCTTCTTGATGTCTGAGATCCGTGTCTCCAATTCCCTGTGAAATCCTTCTCTGTGCGTACCCAATTTCCTCTTGATTCAAGCGCACCCACCTTTTTTAATACTTCTCGGTCGTCTTCCTCTATTGGCTCAACCATGTCTCGTCATTTAACCCTCAATTCCTGCTAATGTATGTAATAACCACCCCATCTGAATAAATCTGAAGCCAAGTACCATCTGGGGTGTTGATCTAATTTCATATTCTCCCCCAATTAATGGCTCTGAAAAGGAGAGAATTCTCTGCCCAAAGCACAAGAATTTCACAGAACTCCGTAGTTTGTTTCTGCATAAATGGCATCTCCTAGCGGGACATCTTCAGGGGTCATCCCTGGTTCGGAACTCAGCCTCCGCGGAGGACTTGCAGGTCGTGATGGACCAGAGGAAGAGGATGATCTAGAACCACGAGTCCGGATGAGGAAGCAAGAGCACTTGGACAATCTGCCTGATCAGGTCGCCCAGCTGAACAAGGAGGAAACACCGGATCGGGACCAACATCAACATCACCGCACAGGCACAGCATTACTTGAGCATTTAGGCTGAGAACTCTGTGCTGAGAGCCCAGGCGGGTGAGCTCAGCCACAGGTCGGAGTCACTGGATGAGATCATCGAATTCTTGAATGCGAGCAATGGAGCTTTGGATTTGGGGTTACCCACGATGCCAAGGAGCTGACGAAAGGGAATCTCACCGCTCATTCGAGTTGATGCTTACCACGTCTCATTATCGGGTTGGTAGTGAAATTTCTGTTCTTTTAATTTTAGATTTTAGATTTTATTTATTTTGCAAAACATGAATAATTTGAAAATTATTTTTTAAAGATAATTTTTTTATATCACTTATAAAAAATGAATGAATAAAGAATATTCTCATCTTTCATGAAAAATAAATTATTGATAATAAAAAAATATTATTTAATTATTTTTATCATTTTTAGCATGAAATTAGTATTTGAAAAACTGGATGACTGGTGTGGACATGGGACGATGCTACGAGCCATTGTACAGATGGACAATCAAAGATAAAGTTGGTATGCTCCAAAGAATCTCATTAGAGAGGCGAATTACATTCAAAATTAGCATTATTCATGAGTAAATTTTATTTACAGTGAACCTCCCCCTCCTCACTGTGATTTTTCAATGTTTTTGACATTTTTTCCCCATTTTAATTCACTTTCGTCAATTTGTGTGCGGAGGTTTATACTTACTCAGTTCATTTGCCTCAGGCTAACCAAACACCTAGTTATGGTCTAATTAGGCGCTGCAGCTATTTGATCACGAAATGGACAATTGTACGTTTTATGAAGTCTCTTTCTAAACCCCTGATATCAAGTGAACGAAGTTATTCGTTTGTTCTTTATGCATTTGCTTTCTCAGCACCTTAAATTCTAGTATTCATCTTTCATTTACTTCAAATTTCAAGCTTAGTAATTTCCTGTCAAATCAACGCAAACTCATTTCACAAAAAACCAAAATCAAACTTTTGGTGGAAAATATCTCACTTCCATAATAAATTTGCATTTTTGGTGAAATGGAAAGTATTGTTACTTTTTATTGATAGAATATTTAAATATTAAATCACACATTTTTCAATCAATTTAAGTTTTTAAAATAGTTATCAATAGTCCCACCATATCTTGCACTTATCTAGGAATATGAACTCTCTCTAAGGGATTCTAACCCTCGGTTTGATTTTCATGAAAATTTTGGACATAGATTTAGTTTTTATAAAAACATGATTTGGGTTGGCCTGATCAAACACGATTCACTGTATGCCTCAATGCACATAACTGTTGTAGTCTCTGACATGAACTGCAAATCGCATATTTTAGTATAGACAAACCAACCCTGATTATTCAAGTGCTTCAGGTGCGTCTCTCCTCCCAGTTTATTCGCATGCTCGGAGCATTTGCTTCCTTTGTTCCTGTTTTCCCAGTTAGATTTGCTAACCTCGTTCCCGATCAATGGAAAATTGGAGTGAACTTTCGAACTGCACATGGTGGATTAGGACTGAAATGTCTGTTACTGCGTTCAGTGTGTGGTATAATGCTTTATTGGGGAATGCTGGCGATTGATCAACTGAAGGATATTATGGGGAATGCAATTAATACTGCGGTTGATTCTGTTTTGGCTATTCTGTGCTGCCTTTGTGACATTTGTTATGGACTTGATCAGAATAGGCCACGGAAGAGAGAGCGGAAGAAATTTATAAGGAAATGGCAGGAGGGACATGGTAGACTCTACATTGAGGGCTCTCAGGCCAGGATCATCAAAGAATCAACTAAGGCTGCTGTTGAGGAAGGCCAATTTATTGAGTTACAACCAGCTTTCCATTGCTATAGGACTCAAGCTCCATATTTATTGCTTGTCCTGGCGAACGCAGATTGAGTTTCCATTTGTAACTTCTCAGTTTCGTTCAACAACAATTAGAGCACGCAAGTCCAGCCAAACGATGAGAAAGGTACATTTTTTTTTTCTAGTAAACTTAGGGACAAGAGTAACCAATTTGAGATAGAGCTTTATTTAAAGTATGTGGACGTGACATTTTCCGTTCATCAAGGAGATTAGTCGAGTTGCATATCTGGATAGCCCCTTATCATCCAAAAAGGAACTTGCAGAAAGCTTTCCCCACCCTTCTTCCGAAAAGAATTCCGTATTGAGACAGAGCAATTCTTTTACTTTGCTTACTCCTCTAAAGATTAGTATCTTTAGTCATGAAGTTAAGACCTCCTAGTCCTAGGTAGATAATTATCTAGATTGACTGATCTTTAATTTAACTTTACATCACATTTATCTTAAAATGTTGGAACTTGGATAGATAAAGAAAACCACATAACTAGAATTCACATTCCTCTTAGCTCTGCTAGGACTTAATTCTCGATCTGTCTCTGCAACTAATGATTGCGCCATATCAATATCATGAATTCTCACTATATAAGGTTTTTGGTGATTGCATAGATAATATATGAAGGTGATCAGGAGGCGGAGGATGTTCTTGCAAATAGAGATGTGTAGGAGGCGTGACTAGAGTTGCTTCAAGCTCAGGGACGGGCACTGCCTCAAGTTCAGGAAATGGCGTGGCTTTCAGCTCAGGAAGCGGTAGAGGTTTGAGTTCACGAAGCAGCTTTGACTTCAGGAAGCAGTTCAGAAAGTTCAAGACTCCAGCATGCTTTAGAAGATTGTGAAATGGCGTGGCTTTCAGCTCAGGAAGCAGTAGAGGGCGAGTTTGCGAAGCGGCTTTGACTTCAGGAAGCGGTTCAGAAAGTTCAAGACTCCAGCATGCTTTGGAAGACTCTGAACGGAATCGTCCGCACACAGAGTAGTCAGAGGAGTGATTTCAGGACAAACTGCATCAGATTGAGAAGCTTGAACTTAACTTGGGGTTTCTTGTTATAGTTCTTTAGCTGAATGAATACTGACAATATATGAGCTTCCGCCATATTGTCACTATGCATTTTATGACTAGCTGTTCTCTTTCTTGGTAACATTGATCAAGTGGACGGGCACAGGTGATTATTCAACTATTTTGTGTCACAAATAGTGATCGAAGTCATTTTGTTTATTATAGTGTTCCCCTTATTCTTCCAGAGATTTGAGCTAGTTGATGAACACGGTTGCCTCATTGAATTTTGCTTGAAAATCGTAAATTGTCAGGAGATGGATGCAATAAGTTATTGTCTTCTTGCACTCTCATTCTTCCCTAGGTCTCATGAGCAGCTACTACTCAGTGTCATGGACTAGTCCTAGATGACACATTGACACTCTGCCAGTCCAAATAAACCAGCATGCACACTGAACACTTGGTCCAGCACAATGGTTTTCGACACATTCTAAGTGATGAATAAGATTAGCTTAAGCCTTTCCAATCTCAGTCTAAACAGGCTATGCTTTAGGACTTCAGAGTAGTGATCACTTGTTCAGACTTCGAGGATATAAACAACACTTCATGAAGTAGCTAGCAGACCCTGCATCTTTTCCGCAGAAAGCTCAGTCTCTTAAGCTCGCCAAACCTGGTAATTTTGTTCCCAAGGCACAAATTAAGGATCTCCAAATCGTACCTCATTTTTACGTAGATTACCATATTGGAGACCACAACAAACGTCCAGGGATATGTACAACATTGATTCCAAAAACAGGACAGTAACCTTACACAGCCTCGTCGTTGGAGTTCCCTCTTTGGTGCATGACCATTGTCTTGGAAGAATTTTCCTCTCCCTCGCTAATATCTCGAGGTTGTGGACTGTCTTTAACAGCAGACGTATTGCATGCCCCAGAAGAAGCAGAACCATGAGTCCGATTCACACGAAGATTCTGAACTCATTGATTGAATTGGTGAGACAGTGTGAAGATTACTATTGAGAAGACATAGGTGAGTGCTAGGGACGTAATGGTAACCCACATGATCACATAAGGATCCACACATAAACACTTTTTTGCCTTGAACGAAGATCGCTTAAAAGTAGCAAAATAATGCTGAGGGATAGAATGAAACTCTTATCTGTTCTTATTTTCCAATGCTAGATATTTTCTCATCTCTCACCTTACCTGTCCTAACAAATGCCAAATCCTTGAATCTGTTTTTGCTACTTATCAGGGATGACTAATGCTAGGAATGTGAAGACCAGTCAACAAGATTGGTGCATCAAGTGACTTGACATACTCATATTGTGTATTTGGTCATCCGAATTTCTAATTAAGATAGTATTAGATAGGATATGTTATGAAATTCAGGGATTTTGCTATATCATATCTACTATTTGGTGATTGTAGTAATTAAATCGGATATATTCACATCATATCATGTATATTGTTTGGTATAAACAACATATTAATACAAATGAACAAAAAAAATTACATACAAAAATGGTAAGATCTCTCGCGACGCTCTTGCCTACTTTATTTTTATTTTTAAAAATTTTATTTTCCTCTCTCTTTAAATTAATTTCTTTTTTATTTCTTTCTTCCCCTTCCATCATTTTGTAATAAATTTCAATTAAAAAGTAAACTATAATAATATATCTAAAATACTAAAATACCTAAAATATGTAATAAATGTAAATATATATTTATATTTATATATTGAATTAAATTAAATTCAAATATATAAATAAAAATAAGATTAAATTAAAATTACTAAATTTTTTATTATTTTGAATTTTTTGTATTATAATTTAAATATTATTTATATTAAAAAATAATTTTAATTTTGTTAATTTAAGAAGATTGTCATTTAAGAAAAATAACTTTCTCGTTATTAATGTTAGAAATTCTATTCACCTTTATCCCACCTCTCTCATGGAATAATTTTATCTAGTTTATCTCCCCCTTTATATCCGACTTTATATTGTCAAGTACTAAACGTAGGATATGATAAATTTTACCATATCTTGAATTTTATCCCGATTGCTAAACGCAGCCTTAATAGATGTTAGATATAAAATTGCATATGTAATAGCTCATTCTGCTTTATATGTACCAAGTTTGTAAATTAGTTTTCACATTTTTAACATTACTCATGTGACGTGACCCTGAATGTAAGATTGAGCATACATTGTCGGGAAAAAATAAACATAATGGATTTGATAATAAGTATTTTATGAGCATCAGATATTGGGTTACAGGTGGTTATATTCTTATGTTGGGTACCTTTATTATGCGTTAAAACGATGATAATATATTTTCCTAAAACATAATAGTTTGTATTGCTTAAAAAAATGAATATATTAATGAAAAATATGTTCATAATTAACAAAAATGTTTGAGGAAAAAATTGTGGATGATAATAAAAATATTTTCCATCGACTTTTTTTTTAGCGATAAAAAATCATTTTTAGGAGAATAGTTTCCAAATCATTGACTTTCTATAATAATTACCAAAACTCTCGTTTATTCCAAGAACTCCCTCCTCTTAGTAATAAACTCCCTTAATTATAGTATTGGAATTTATTGGGATAATTACCAAAAAAATTCTTAAATATATTGCATTTGTGCCAATTCAATCATAAACATTTCAATTTAGCCAATTTAGTCATTAACTTTTTGATAATTTGGCAATGTAGTCCATCTGGTCAATTTTTGCAAGAAATAGCTGACGTGGTCATTGGACATTCCACGGCATAATCGATATTGATGTAGATAATTTGTGCAATTTATTAACATTATTTCTGATTTTTTCCTTTTTCTTTTTCCATTTTTCTATTGTGTTTTCTTTTCTTTTTCTTTCCTTTTATTTTTTAAATGAGGCCATCAACCCTGATTGGCACTAGGCAAGGGCATCCTAGCCTTTGCCTAGGCCCTCACCAAGTTCTAGACAAGGGCGTCGCACCCTCGCCTAGAGGCAAGGGTTGACTGGCAACCTCGCCCACCTAGAGTTGGAGAAAAAAAGAAAGAAAAATAACAAAAAGAACAAAAGAAAAAAAATAAAAGAAAAAAAAAATAAAAGAAAAATTTATCACATTAGCACCGGTTGTGCGTGCTGATTGTGCCACGTATGACACATAGGAGACCAATGTTGATTAGACTATTACGTCAATGACTCTAGGCCAAAATTGGTCTGAAAAACTAAATTAACAAATTATTAAAAGATATATGACTAAATTACAATAATTGAAAGGTTCAGCAATAAATTAGCAAATTTATTAAAATGTATTGGACTAAATTGGCACTATCGAATTGTTTAAGAATAAATTGGCCGTCATATAATAGGTTTAAGATTTTTTGGACAATTATTCAAGAAAAAATTGGCAAAGTTTGAGGGTCCCCTCTGTCTCTATGTTCTTTTTATATGTACTCTTGGGATTTCCGTTAATGATCATTGGAATTCATGCGTCATCCCCTCTCTAACTGCTCCACATTTTCATGATTTCCTCTATTTCCACGAGTTTAGTTACTCCTAAGGTAATCCCGTGTCCTGTAATAACTGTCCCTTCGTTTCCACTTCAATCTACTCTGTAACCGTTCCAGCTCTTATGACTCAAACTGGGTGAGGTACCCTTTCCCTTCCTCTAATCGAAACGGTTCGCAACACACCTCAGATCAAAGTCATGCCACACTACCTCCAGGCGAAATTAAACTGGACAAGCTCCGGATCGAAGTTGGGCTTAGTATAGTTGGACTACTTATACTTGGCTGGTAATTGAAATCTCTCCTCAATATCTAGGCCATAAATGTTCACCTGCAACGAGAGCTAAAGAATAATGTTGTGAAAATCTCTAAAAGAGGTAGTACTGAAAAATCAAGCCCAATGAGACTAATATGATAGGAACTGTCATTTTCATCTCTCATTTTATTATTACCTTATCTTACTACATTTCATATCATGCTTCCACTAAAAAGATTATTTTATCATTTTGATGCCATGCATCCCACGTTTGATAAAGCTACTTTGATCTTAAAGTGAGTCACCAACAAAGACCAAGTTAGTCTTGGTCGTCTTCACTTTTTAGCCAGCGGGGGTTCACACATTATTAGTTCATATTGAAAATCATTTTCATTTCTTTGCTTTTACCAACACTTTATCTTACTCCATTCCACATCATATTTCCATAGATGGGGTTTCATCATTTTGATGGAGTGTATCACGCATTTGATAATGCTACTTTTGATCTTAAAGTGAGCCGACCAACAAAGACCAAGTTAGTCTTGGTCATCTTCACTTTCTAGCTGGCGATGGTTCACACATTGTTATTAGCTCATATTGGAAAATATTGAGAACTATCATTTTCATTTCTTTGCTTTTACCGACGGTTTATCTTACTCCATTCTGCATCATACTTCTGCCAATTGAATCGTTTCATCCTTTTGATGGCATGCATCATGCGTTTGATAAAGCTACCAAAGACCCAATTAGTCTTGGTCATCTTCACCTTTTAGCTAGCCGGGTTCACACATTATTAGTTCATATTGAAAATATCGAGAACTACCATTTTCATTTCTTTGCTTTTACCGACGCTTTATCTTACTTCATTCCACATCATATTTCCATCGTTGGGGTTTCATCATTTTGATGGAGTGTATCACGCATTTGATAAAGCTACTTTTGATCTTCAAAGTGAGCCGACCAACAAAGACCAAGTTATTAGTCTTTGTCATCTTCACTTTCTAGTTGGCGTGGGTTCACACATTGTTATTAGCTCATATTGGAAAATGTTGAGAACTATTCTTTTCACTTCTTTGCTTTTACCGACGGTTTATCTTGCTCCGTTCCGCATCATACTTCCACCAATTGAATCGTTTCATCCTTTAGATGGCATGCATCATGTGTTTGATAAAGCTACCTCACGCGTTTGATAAAGCTACCGAAGACCCAATTAGTCTTGGTCATCTTCACTTTTTAGTTGGCGGGGGTTCACACATTATTAGTTCATATTGAAAATATCGAGAACTACCATTTTCATTTCTTTGCTTTCTTTATCTTACTCCATTCCACATCATATTTTCATCGTTGGGGTTTCATCATTTTGATGGAGTGTATCACGCATTTGATAAAGCTACTTTTGATCTTTAAAGTGAGCCGACCAACAAAGACCAAGTTAGTCTTGGTCATCTTCACTTTCTAGCTAGCAAGGGTTCACACATTGTTATAAGCTCATATTGGAAAAAATTGAGAACTATCCTTTTCATTTCTTTGCTTTTACCGACGGCTTATCTTACTCCATTCCACATCATACTTTCGCCAATTGAATCGTTTCATCCTTTTAATGGCGTGCATCACGGGTTTGATAAAGCTACCACACGCGTTTGATAAAGCTACCAAAGGCTTAATTAGTCTTGGTCATCTTCACTTTTTTTGCTGGCAAGGGGTCACACATTATTAGTTCATATTGAAAATCTCCACTTAGTTCTAGCCCCACGACCCACTTTTTTCTTTAGTGAGAGAGTCTTTTCTTTTCTGGTCTTACTCAACCTCTCTTTTTTATGTACAATAGTGCACAGTGTTGCTACGTGCATAAAAGATAAGAAAAAAATAGAATAAGATAGAAATTTGCACCCCGTAACATCAACATAATAGCATATCCCATCCCCCAAGTTATTCTTTGCATTCTAAGTCTAAAATAGGGGCGTGCAAAGAAACTGAGAGTTGCCTGTAACTGGACCGACAATTCCCATGGGGATCGGTCTGGCTCCTAATTCTAATTTACTAGAACTGGTGGGTACTGGTCCGATTCTCAATTCCAGACATGAAACCACCCACTTGAACCGAATTGCTATATATACATATTTAAAAAAAGAAATTCCCACTCAATTACTTAATGTCACCCGATTCCAATTATTTGCTCAAGTATATGATTTTTTTTCCATGTTGAATGAAGTGTTAACTTCTACGTCCATATTTTTTTTGTGGATAATGCTAGTTTGTACATGTTATTGGGGACAACACGTCGAAATAAGAAAGGAACAAAAGTTATCTTTCCCATTTTTTGACCATTTTAAGCTTAAGACTTGGCTGTTTAGATACGCTTTTCTAAAGCACAAGAAGCAATTTCGCTATGAAGTCAAGGTGAGGCAAGATGCTCTTACCCAATAGGTGCAATTAAGGGATGGAACCTAAATGACCAATGAGTGGGGAGATACTTTTACCAAGTCATTCCTGAAATCATTGGGTTTTCTCCAGATGAAAAGAGAAACATTCATTAGAGAGAAATAATAGTTAACAAAAAAAAATGAAAGAAAATAATTAACACAACGAAACAAACAGATAAGTGCATAAACCTTAAGCATCGACAAATTAATAAATGTTCGGATGATTAGTAGAGTGGTAAGTGTGAGGTAGTTTGTTGGTTATTCATTGATTTAGCAGTAGGATTCAAACATAAAGAAAAGATGTGTTGATAGAATTTTTATTTGGTCCACTATTAGTATACAAAATAATTTACGCTTCATTATATAATTAACATGTTGAAATTTTTTATTACGTAGCTATCTTGAAATACACATGTCACATGTTCAATGTTAAATCTGTTGGAAAAAAAAATTACATTAGTATTAAAATAATAATAATCAGCGAATTGGGTAGATGCTCATTCAACATTGATATATAAAAAATATAAATGGAAATGAGAATGTTGTGAACTCAAAGGTTGGAGATAAAAGCTTCGTCTTAAGCAAGAAAAGAACTTTTGTGTATGAGAGATCAAATGAAGTAGAGTGTAGTAAAATTTAATGCGATTGCACGATTTATTCAATTTTAAAAAGAAGAGGAAATGCAAAATACTCACTAGACATACTATTTCATAACAAACACCATCTAATTACTATTGAAAGTACAAAGAAACGTGTCCATTAGAACATCCTAACTTGAGAAGAGGTGTCTGCGTTTATTTTATTTAAAAAATATATTCATCTCGTCGGTGCTTGTTTCTTATATTTGTCAAGTTATATATGGTGGTTGGTGCTACTAGAGGGTGAGATGAAAAGAGAACGTATGAGCAAGAATCTTTGTTACACTTCTAACAATTTATTCATATTTATCTTTGATTGTGTTTCTTTTGCAATTAACAAAGAGAACTGAAAATTGCTGTTATTTGTGCGGAAGGTCTCTCTTGTTCACCCGCTGTTTATGTTGTATGAGATGCTCTATCACGCAATAGATAACATATTTGAATTCTGGATTATATCATCTGAGAGATCTTATATTGGGCAGGCTTATCCTCTTGTTGGTATTCTTCATGCTAGGATCCTTGTTCATGTAAATGCTAGGCAGTATCACTGGATTTTGAGACGAAGACAAGCGCGTGCTAAGCTTGAAAAGCAAACATCAAAGTTAGAAAGGTGAATTGCCTTTTTTATGCATGTTGATTTAGAAACTCCTTCAAGCCTTTGCTAGTTATAAAAATTAATTATAAAGCTTTTTTTTTTATTTGAAGGTATTCCGTTCGTGTTTACTTCCTTAGCCACATGCTATACTATCATTAGATGCTATTTTTAGGAACTTCTATTTTGTGGGAAATAGTCTGACTACATGCTTCATCTTCATCACAGCTTTTGCAGCTATAACATCATGTAATTAACTGGTGATAAACTTAATTGATATCTTTTCTTTGCTTGTTCTCTGATATGGTGTCATTCCTTTCTCTTGTCTTCGTTTAATTGCATCAATAGCCATATCTTCATGAGTCGCGGCAGCAGCATGCCATGAGAAGAGTCGGGAAGTAGAGGGTGGTTTCTTATTACAAGTAAAACCGAGGCTTCGAATGATGCAGCCGAAGAAAAGGGAACAAATTTGGTCGGCCATCTGCAACTCCATTGGGCTCTGAACCTTTGGCACCTGACTCCTTTGAAACCTGGAATTCATATAATAATCACATGGCAAGAAGGTTCTAAATAGGGTAGCGGCAATTTGGTTCGATTCAGTACCATTAGGGTGGGTAGCTAAATCGAACTGCATTGCAACCTAAACTGAATATGATCCGAACAAAATCCTAATTCGGTTCGATTCAGTTATTTGGTTTTTTCTTCTTCTTTTTTTATGAGAAAAACGCCTTATTTTTTCCCAATTTACTTTTCTACTGTTTTTATTTGTGTAGGGGCAGGGGACTAGACTAGTCTTGTCTGGAAAGAATAGAATAAAAGAATAGCTAAAGTAATTTACATAATTATGACCAAAATAAAAGGGAAAAAAATTGTGTGGTTATTCAATGAGTGTGTAATATGTATTGTAAAAGCAATTTAGGAGAGTTAAAAATAAGAGGGAAGACACTTAACCATTTATAATTCGGTGTGCTCGCAGATGCTTTTGTTGGTAGGCCCCTCAGTTCTTTCGAATTTCATTCTTAACATGATGGAGTCGAGATGGTGCCAGATCGAGCAAAGAAGTTGCATCTCCATTAGCTGCTGCTTTGTAAAGCCACCCCTCTACTCCACTCCAGTGTAAATCCAAGCTTCGTAATTGCGTTTTGCTCTTAGAATTTGGCTCTAAGACGGCCACGGAAGTCAACTCCTTCCAAAAGAATATCAACATCCTTAATAGAACCATTGTTTTGTTGACCATTGGAATTTCTTTAAATTTGTCGACTATGTAATTAGGCCCCAAAACCGATGATATATACTACTTCATATATGGGGACAAATTAATGTAGGTTTGATTGTTTAGTATCATGTATAGGTAAAAGCTTATGCATTTTAGTCCACAAGTATGTTATTACAGATAAGGTCATATATATTTAAAAAGGTAGATATGTGTTAGATTCATACACTGCGTATGGCTTGGCATGAACATATAAGCCTATGCATTCAATATAATGTCTTTTAGCCTATTGTGGTGCCCTATCATTGGTAAAGATAAGCTGTTTGTGTTGATCTATATGGGCGGCTTGGTTTCTAGATCTGATGTCGGTTGTGTGTAGTTATAACTTATAAGATGTCCATTCTCTCCTAGGATCAGGCTTTCGCATGAATTTTGAACCCAAGAGAATATTACAGTTAAAAGAGTTGGAGTTGACATTGGTGTTGCAGGGAATGTAGCTCCCCAGTATGGTCAACCAAAGAATTTCCTCCGTGTTCACCCACAAGTTGCAGTAATTGAAGCCACATCTCCTTCAGTTTCTGCTTTATAAAGCCTCATTTTCATTTTCGTTTCTTAAGCTTCAAAGGAATTAGGCTTCGTAGTTGCGTTTTGCCAGTCGCATTTGGCTTTAAGATGGCTGAGAAAGCCAATTCCTTCTTATGAATCAAACATTAACATCCTTAACAAGAAGCATCATCCGGTTGACGTTGGAAAATTTTTCTAAATTGTTGACCAAGTCATAAGCCCAAAAAAATAATAGCAATATTAATAATATTATGACAAGATTAGTTCATATATTGGCACAAATGAATGTAGTTTTGAGTGGGGTATATCATGGGGAGATAAAAGTTTATGCATTTTAGTCTACAAACATGTGGTTACCAGTAAAAATAAAATATTTCCCTCAAAAAAATAAATATATTTAGAAGTTATGTATGTGCTGATTTTTTTCTAGCATCCTTTGGCTCGTGGATTACTGTTCTCAATGAGAAATTATTATACATGGGAGTAATATGTGTACTAAACTAAATTCTGGTATGAAAATAATGATGAGTTTCATATGAATCTCGCTTCACTAAATCTGATAGCCCAATTGACCTATAGTAAATGTATTAGCTACTCAAAATACTTGCTCATTAATGGTCGATGCTGCTTTTATTTATCGTCCTTGGAATTCAATTATTTATCCATCACGTGGTATTTGTACACGTTTGTGGAATTTGTGATTCATCTTTATCATTTCATACTAAGTGGACTTGTCGGTCCTCTCCATCTCTTCCAAACCTAAAGAAACATGTGGTCCCTTCCTCCATTATTTGTGTACCTCCTTCACTTTTTTTGTGGGGCCATCGATAATGGTTGGCAAATAACTCAGAAACCGGAATGCTTGAGGATGTAATTCAGCTTATGTGAATATACTAAATGATTTGATCGATTGATCACTACTTTAAAAGCTTGATTGTTCAATGATGATACTATCAAGGACTAAATCGACATTTAATTTTATTCGTGCACGGACATGTACGAATCACATGTCTATGTCAATACAGTTGCACATCATGGCTGAAGAGAGAATCGAACCCAAAACGCGTGAAGGACGAGGTGGACCCCCGGAAGCAAATGAACAAAGGACGGGTTTCCCGAGTCATGCGTGTCATTTGCGTTGCATTTCTGGACCTTGACTTTGTTTACTCTGTCAGCCACAGCCATTTAAATGTCTTATAAACTAGATTTTTATGTTTCATTCAATAAGTTTTTTCTTGTCGATGTTTGGAGTAAAAGGAAATCAAAGGAAAATCAGAGCGATGGCTACTGAAATTAAAATTAAAGGGCAAACAAAGGCAAAAAAAAAACACTAAAAAACTTCACTAAAATTGAAATATCCTCAGAGTTACAGACATGTTGATGCTTAATTGGAAAAATTGAAATGAAAGCTACACTATTAGTCAGTGCACGTGAAGAATAGCAAACTTTAAAACTAAAATTGAAATTGAAAGACTTTGGTTCAAAATGGAAAATGTTTCGGAGGAAAATTTGGCAATGTTTTGGCATAGCTTGATTGTACCCTATTTCTCTGTTTTTCTTTTATTTATACTCCTGGGATTTCCTTCAACAATTATTGGAATTCTTATGTAATACCCCTCTCTAGCCACTCCATATTTCCATGATTTGCTCTATTTCCATGATTTTAGTAACTCCAAAGACAGTCGTGACTCCTGCAATAAACTGCCATTTCATTTATGATTTAATCTAATTTTGTAACCATTTAAGCTACTAACTCAAACAATTCGAGGTACCTTTTCCTTAATCTAATCGAAATGGTAACCAATACAACTTAGATCAAAATTTGGTGTCACAACCTTTAGGTGAAGTTAAATTAGATAAGCTTCCGATCAAAGTTGGGTTTAGTGTAACTTGACTTTTGAATACTTTGCTCAACTCTCCTAGTTGATGCTGATGGTCGAATCTCTCCTTAATGTCTGGGTCATAAATTTTCACCTCCAATAGGAGCTGCAGAATAATGTTGTGAAAATCTTGAAAGAGTTAGCATTGAAAAATTAAGAACACCAATGAAAATAATATGGGATAAGAACTATCATTTTTTTTTCTATGCTTTTGCTAACACTTCATCTTATAGCATTTCATATTATATTTCCACCGACGAAATTGTTTCATCATTTTGATGGCCTGCATCACGCGCTCAGTAAAGCTACTTTTGATCTTAAAGTGAGTTGATCAATAAAGACCAAATTAGTCTTGACTGTCTTCACTTTTTTGCTGGCGAGGGGTGATCTATTCACTCTATTAGTTCATATTGAAAACCTTTGAGCTCTTTGCTAGAGCCACACCACATCCACCTTCTTCTTTAGGTTGCTTCTGAAAAAAGTGAAAGACAACCTTTTTTGTCATTCCCTTATTCTTCTTTTTCTCCCAAGATTGCTAAAAAAGATGCATAAATAAGAACTACTTTCACTTTCCACAAACAAAATGAGAGAAAGTGAATCAATTCCTACAGTAATGCAATTGCGTATTGCGGTCACTACACTGCGAAGAGACGTGGAAATACCGCCATTTATGAGTTGGTCATCTACCCTAGAAGCAATAAAAAGCGAAGAAAACTTACGAAACAAGTTGGAAACATAATAAAATTGATGGAGAAAATTAATAATTTGCACCCTATAATGTAAACATAATTACAGTTCCCATCCCATTGCATTTCCCAAATTACTATTTACATTGTCGGACTAACTTCTTAACTTTTGTTTGTCAGTGTAATAATCAGCAACGTGTTGACTGAATTGACCACATCCATAAATAAGAGTAATAGCGATGGAGAGATCGTGAAGTCATAGTCGTCACACGCCTCCTGTGTCTTGTCTCCATCCTCTTTTGACGCCAACATACCCGATCTGAACACGACCAAAACATTAAGTAGATATTTCGGATATTAATATTATTCAGATAACAATTATAAAATAAACAAATGAACATATTTTGAGTCGAATTAGGATCGGAACATTCTTCGGTCTCAAAACACATTATTGACTCTAGACAATAAAATAAACACGGTTCTCTCGACGCGCCCAAACACTTCTCACCCAAAGCTAAACGCATCAGACCCTCACTCCGCCTTCTACTCCCGACAACACCGCCGCCGTCCACGACTGCGCCTTCTCGTCGACCCCGCCGCCGCCCTCTTCTTTGCTCCTCGCATTCTAGGGTTTCGCTTAGCGGTAGGATTTCCGACGGAGCTTCCGTCGCCTGCGCTCACGACCGCCTGTTCGCCATCTGCGGCCACCGCTACGCTCCCTCTCTCCTCCCCCCGCGCCGATCCTCTGCCCGCGCCGTCGTCGCCCGATCGTGGCCGCCCATCTCGGCCGGCGATAGGCGACTCGGTCTCGCGACTCGCAAGCTCGCGTTCGTCGCGAGAGTGGCCGATTCCACTCAGCCCGCGTCCGCTGGCAAGGCGATTATCCCCGACGATGAGTTCTCTCTAGCCAAGGTCTCGCTTTTTCCCCTTTCTCTTTGTATTTTCCATTTCGGGCTTCGATTTTGACTAATTTTCGAGCCGCATATGATTTGAGCTTCGTGGAATTGCAGGTTTCGTTCGGTGTTATTGGATAGGAGTTGGAGTTTCACAGTTCAAGGGAGTGGTTGAAGTCAAACCTCTCTGTACGAGTTCTTTGTTTTTGGTCTTGAGAAGAGACAGATTTCTTGGGTTTACACTGTTTCCTTTTGCGCTTCTACTTGATTTTCATGAACTTCGCATTCTTGCGTGTGGAATGGGCTCGGATTTCTTGTCTGTCCGAGGTCAAAATTTGATTGTTTTCACGGTTGCTGACTTTCTTACACACCGGATGTCTTCTCTCTATTCTCCTTTTTCTCGTCTGGATTTCCGGATTCTTGAGTTGTCTATGGTTTTTAATGTTGTCTGGTTTGCAATGCAGATTAAGGTGGACTCGTAATTGGTTGCCGCAGTATTGGTGAGGTCAAGCAATTCCATTTCATGCTCATTGCGACTGACATTCTGGTTAAATGCTTACGTTTTCCTGTGTTTTCTTGTGTCGTCATGATTCCTGAACTGGTTTGCTTCATTTGGTGTTCTTTTTTCTTGAATGATATTGTTGGTGGTTCCATGTTGTTTCACTCGGTGCATCTTGTGGGTTGTTGGGTATCCAGGAAGTCGAGATTGGGCGTGTTGCGCGCCTCTCTGGCACTGACTGATTACTTAGAGTGGGGTCTGAACCTTTAGTTTAATCTTATGGATTTGGATTTGTCTATAGTGGCGAAAATAGCATTCTATTGTCTGTGATTATCTTTATGGCAGAGAATCAGTTCCTCCCATATTAAACAAGTAGAAAAGGAAAACTAAATGAGATGACTAAATTGAAATATATCGAAGTTCCAAACTAGTGCTAAATCTAGAAAATAAAGACCAGTTCAGTAATATTTACTGCAGTTCACCTCTATGGACTGTCTCCCAGGAGATGATTAGTTTAGGATGTCCCTTGTAAAAGTTAGTCTAATGTATGTTTCGTTCCAAGTGTGCTCTGTTTGTTTATCTAGTTAGTGACTTTCTCTGTTCTACTCTTTATTGTTCTTTGAAGTGCTAGATGCATCTCTTCACTTTTACAATGCCATTGTCATGTTGGCTTTGTAGTATGTTGCTACTTTAAGAGAGCAGCTGGAGCAGCTGGCTGAGGAGAGAATCCCAGATGGGTTACCAAGGTCCTTCACATGTCCTTTGGAACTCTCTCTCATTTACTGTTGTTGTTGAATGAGATGAGCATTTCATCTTGGATTTTTCATTTTTGAACATCGGACTGCTTGTTCGACATTTTTCATATGAGTTTTCTGGTTATGGACCCTACAGCATGGTCTTGTTGGCTAGATCATAGATTGCTTGTTGTTGCCTCTTATATTAGCTTAGTAGGACTTGCAGGAAGAAGACTTTCGCCATCAACTATTTAACCAATTAAATGTTGCAAGCTCTTTTGAATTTTTTGTTGATTCCCTGGTTTTGTGGATTATATGGGAAGGTTTTCTAATCTGTCCAAATCATAGGCTACTAGAATGGCAGTTGCAGTCACACTTATTTAAGGTTCCAGAGTTATTGGTTCTCAGTTTAGCAACTTTCATCTGAAGCTGTTAGCTAAAACTGTAGTTCATACAAGGCATGGTTCAAATAAATGGATTCAATCTGTCCCATGATGTTTGCTGTTGAAAGCTAAAACTCTTCCTTATTCACAGGACATTTGTTCTCGGCTCTCGATCGCTCCTAATCCAGGCTTGCAAACTCTCTAGCGTTACTGTGGCTGGAGGTAAGAGTTAATATTTGACTCAATGGAGCAATATCTTCAATCTGCTTTTACATAAAGAACCATCTGCTTTTGTTTAAAGTAGTAGTTATGGATCTTCCTCGAAGACACTTTAATATGTATGGTTTCTTATCTAGCTTCCTAGCTGATAGTAGCCCTTTGAGGTTTGTTTTGGGATATGGATCCTCTGACTAAGAAGGATTAGTCCCTACTGATAAATGGCAGAAGACATTTAGAATTGTGGCTGTGATGTGCAGTATAGACTATCGATGAATTCCAATCTTTTTGTGTTTTATACCACACGGTAAACAGTCTTTGCACTTTATCAACTGCAGCATCTAAGGCATCTATCAAAATTGATGTTTGATCTTCAAGTTAATGGATTTTGTGCTCTTTGCACGTTTTTACTTCTACAGTTTGCATTCATCGATATATCTTATCCATTATTGTATGACAATACCTCGCCATATAGCAATGATCTTTTTACCAAATTCCAATGGCATTCATTCAGTTGTGTCCGATCGCATAGCCTGAATTTCAAGACTCAAGCTTATCTAGTATTGTATTGCGATGCTTTAAAATTTGGTTGAGCTGATCTCTTAAGACTAGCAAAGGAACCCGATGGGAAAGTCATTGGGCGACAAAGAAGAGGTGAGAGAGAAAGAAAGAAAGAAAAGAAAAGAAAAAGTAAACCCAAAACCCGACCCGGACCTGAATGATTGCTCCGGGTATTATGCTTTTAGTGTCGTGTCGGGTCAGGCCGGGTCAGGTCGGAACACACTGCCTTATGATTCGGGTCGGATCGTGTAATATCAAGACCCGGCCCAACCCATTGA
Organism: Eucalyptus globulus; assembly: GCA_014182545.1. Taxonomy (NCBI): domain Eukaryota; kingdom Viridiplantae; phylum Streptophyta; class Magnoliopsida; order Myrtales; family Myrtaceae; genus Eucalyptus; species Eucalyptus globulus. The sequence goes on from CM024719.1 coordinate 50,947,573, forward strand.
CAGCCCTAGAAGCCATGACCATCCCCACCGCCAACCATCGCTAGCATTTTAGGTGTATTTAGTAGGGTGTTATTCACATCGAGCCCATGGCGTTGGAATAATTTCTTGTTTTATCTGGTTTATTCTGATTGATGTAGATCCTTTCGCAGTATTTTCTTTAATCATGATTTTTTTTCGAAGTAAACATACCATTAACGAACAATTTTATTGACTTTTTCTCTTCTTCTTTAGTGCTTTTTACTAGAAAAATAGTCATATTTAGCCACCGCATGATGAATATAACGTACGCACTAATCATCACATTCAAAGGATTGGAATGCTCTCTATTGACTCACTCCTACAGAAAGATTGTCATCCACCTACGAACTGCAAACGCACGCCGTTTCTGTGATTTCCTTTACTTCCATAATTTTAGTTACTCCAAAAACGATCGTGTATCCTGCAATAACTGTCTCTTTATTCATGATTTAATTTAATTTCCTGACAGTCGAACTCTTAACTCAACCAGAGGTAGCCTTTCATTACTCTGATCGAAATGGTCACCCACACACCTCACATAGAAGTTAGGTCACACGACCTCCAGGCGAAGTTAAACCGGATAAGGTCCGGATCAAATTTGTGCTTACTATAACTTCATTTATTGCACTTGGCTCAGCTTCCTAGGTCATGATAACAATTGAATCTCTCCTCCACATATGGGCCATCATTTTTCATCAGCAACTGAATAATGTCGTGAAAATCCATGAAAGAGGTAGTGATGAAAAATTAAGAGCACCAATGAGGATACTATGATAAGAACTATAATTCTCATTCTCCTTTTGCTAATACTTTATCTTACTACATTTCATATTATATAAGATATGCTTACTGTGGCAAAATTGGCACAAATTGAGGTAGAATTTTAAATTAATTTGAACCTTATATTATATGCTTGTTGTTTCGAAGAGATAACACCTCTCAAAAAAGATACTTGTTTGATTTCTTTTTATGGATAAAAGAATGGGAGCGAAGACTAGTGCAAGTGCCATTCATGGGGATTACCATAAGTCTCCCGCACCGGTAACGTTCAATTTGAGTATTAAAAATCATCCACTAAGATTACAAAGGTTCAAGGTTAGCAAACCCATAATCGCAATCCGAACTGCATAAGAATAAATACACAGTAAAATACTCATTAAAGATGCATATTTTTCCAATTGACATATTATCAAGATTATGGCAGATAAGGTTGGTCATAACATCATCCTAGCCTTTTTTAGGAAAAAAATTATGAAAATTATATTGATATGTAACCCGTTGTTTTAAGTTTAGTTTTTTTTTTTTTCCCATCTTTTTCATCTTTGTTCTTCTTTTTGGTACTAACATTCTTTTCATTTCAGGTCATAGCCACATATCCCCAGTCTTCTTTGCAACCCGTTATGTAAGTCATCTGGTTTCCAAGGAATATAATTTTGTGATTGAAATCTGTCTGTCACTTTCTGATGAAGCTGCCTGGATATTATAGGGGGCCGACGAATGAAGACCTAGTTAGTCTGGTCGTCTTCACTTTTTTTGCTAGTGAGGGGGGATTCATTCACTTGGTTAGTTCATATCAATAACCTCAGCTGAGTCATTTGCTAAAGAGACACACACCATTCCTTATCTTTAGAGAGAGATCCGGAAGAATCTTTCCAGCCATGGCAAACTCAGAGGCCAGAATGAGTAGTGATGCTGCACAAGCATTAGGAGGTGAGTACCAAGTGTTCTTGAGTTTTAGAGGAGCCGACACCCGCTATGGATTCACCGACTTCCTCTATCACGGCTTGATAAATGCCGGAGTCCGCGCATTTAGGGACGAAGATGAACTCCAGGAAGGTGAAGTGATTGGTGATAACCTTCTTGATGCCATCGACAACTCTATACTTTACATACCCATCTTCTCTCAAGAGTATGCTTCTAGTAAGTGGTGCCTTCGTGAGCTTGCGCACATAGTAAACAATGTGTCCGAATCAGAGGGTAAAAAATGTATCCTTCCCATTTTTTTCAATGTGGAACCGGAGGATGTTAAACTTAAAACTCCACCAGATAGTGCCGCTGTATTGGAACACAAGATGAAGTGTCCCAACGAAGTCGAGGAATGGAGAAAGGCTCTTGAAGTGGTAGATAAAACCAAGGGATGGATCGTGAAAAAGAACCAAAGGTAAAACTCTTTTAAGATCCCTAGCTATTTCTTCTTCTTCCTTTTGTAGGGAATACAACTTACCTAGTCAAATGATTTCTTAAATATTTTTTTTCAATGGAAAATATTGAAAACCACTTCCAATTTTTCCCCATAATGTCAATGACCTCAGTGACATGGACCTGCATGTTCCTTTTTAACTATTTTTCCTCTTCACTCTCTTGTCACGCTACAAAATATACAAAAGAACTCATTTGCATTTATTATTTCGGATGAATACCAAAATCAACTACAGATTTTGCATAGATATTGATCTGTATTCTCACAAATTTAGATCCAAAAAATCTATTTGCTCCCGTGATAAGAATATCAGTTTCCAGCTTCCATTTAGGGGGAAAAATGAAAAATAAAAATAAAAATCAGAGATCAATGCCAACTTTATTTTACACATTCTGAGTGCTTCTCGAGAAAAACTAATTACCCAAGGAAACTAAGAATCAGTGAAGAAAAATCTAGTCTAAAAATTCAATTGAAGCGAGAGCATCCCGAGAACATGTAAAGAATGACATGACTGTTGTCTTGAGGCCTTGAGCTCTGCAGAGCTCGCTAGATGTCCAAATCGAGGCCGGGCAAACTCAATATGGACTAGGCCAGAGGCGACGACCTATGTCGACCTCTGATCTGAGGTCGGCGACAGAGCCAAGGACTCTTGAGTGGTGTGGAGGGAGGGAGGGAGGGAGGGAGGTGTAGGGGCTGCCGAAACTTCACGTCAGTGCAGCGTTTGAAGGTCAATTGTCACAGATTGAGGAGAGTGGTGAGGGTAATTTTGATAAGAAAATGGCAATTGTATTAATAGGTTACTGCAACAGATGCAATTTGAAAAGCGTGTCAATTTTATATAATGAAATGTGTTGATGGAGTTAATACGTGTGGAAAATGGTTTTTGCAATTTCTCCTTGGCATTATCCTTTTGACCTTTCTTCACTGTTGTCTTCACTCTTTGGCAAACTAAAAATTCTTGATACAGTAATCACCGGTCTAATTTAATCCAAAGTAATAAAGGTGGAAATGAATAGTGGGTCACATGAGCTATGGATGAGTTGGGGCGCAACCTGGCATTGACGTGGCCCCCATGACATTAAAAATTTAATATGCTTGTCATCATTCATCAATAACATCACATAATTCGGCTATCACTCGATAAATTTAGAATTATCTCCTAGTATGCACTTGTGGGAGCCCATTAGCTTCTCCAACGCAAATGAGCTGCTTTTGCATAATTTATTAGAGTTGGCTATCTCTTATGCTTTTGGTATGACTAATATGCCCTTAATAATTTTTGGATTTTTTGTTTTTAACCTGAGGATGGAGTTATGGGAAAGCAAGCTAGCAGGACTATATATTTTGTCTTTATATTGTCAACGAAGTCCACCCTAAATAAATAAACTCCGAAATTATAACTCTTCTTATTAACCCTTTGCGCCAGGTAAGGGTGCAAAGGGTTAATGGATGGCTTAGCAGTTTGGTAACTTTTGGCCCTGTAATCCATTACTATAGTCTTCAGAAATTTCTACAATCGTTAATGTAGCATATCAAGTGAATTCTACTAATTTAGCCTGTATTGATTGCTTAGTGTAATTATATATCTGTCGTATGTACTTCAATCTTTCCATGTTAAAATGTCAACAATCCCACGTGTAATGCGTGGCCATGAAATTAATCTAGTCAACTAATGAAAGCACTTTTGTACATGGCAGCCAAGTAACAATTGTCAAATCAGTTGTTGAAAAGGTATTGGAGATGCTAGAGATAAAACAAAGATTATTGACTGAAAATTTAGTTGGACTTAATGATCGTGTAAAAGACTTGACAGAGTTAATAGATGTCAACCATTGTGATGTGCGGCTCATTGCAATTTACGGAATGGGTGGGATCGGTAAAACAACTATTGCAAAGTTCGTCTTCAATCAACTATGTTCCTACTTTGGAAAGTATTGTATCTTCCTTGAGAACATCCGTGAAAGCTCATTGACTAAGGAGGGCATAATCCAGCTACAGAAGAAATTACTATTTGATATTGCTGGTTCAGCATCTGCAAATTCCATCATGGATAGTGAACAAGGAATGAAGAGGATTGGAGAAGCACTTCGCACTAAGAAAGTCCTTGTGGTTTTAGATGATGTTGCTGAAAAACAGCAAATTGAGATTCTAATAGGAAATTATTCATTATGTTCGGGAACTCGCATAATCATTACAACGAGAGACATAACTGTTCTGCCAAATAAGGGATTTAATGGTGAAATTCAACCATATGAAGTGCTAAAGATGGATAATGCTCATGCGCGTCAGCTTTTTTGTTGGCATGCCTTTAGTAGAGACTTTCCTTTGGATGATTATTGTGGGCTTTCAAGTGAAATTGTCTCAAGTACAGGAGGGCTTCCTTTGGCTATCAAAGTGATAGGTTCGTTACTTAAGGGGAAAAACAAAGAATTTTGGAAAGATATGTTGGCCAAGTTAAAGGAAGAACCTGTGGATGAGATTCTAAAGAAGCTAAGGATTAGCTATGATAATTTGAACCATAATCAGAAACAAATTTTTCTCGATATAGCATGCTTCTTTTTCAATGAGAAGAAGACTGAGGCATTTTACATGTGGGAAGATTTGTTATTTTATCCCAAAATAGAAATTCCTGTCCTTACCAGTAGGTGCTTGATAAAGATATTAGACAACGATAAGTTATGGATGCATGATCAACTTATAGCACTGGGAAGGCAAATTGTTCGTGAAGAAAGTCGATATTACCTTGGAATGCGGAGTAGGTTGTGGAATGCAGAGGATGCCCTTCAAATCATAGGAACCAAAGAGGTAAGAATGAATTTCCTTTTTGTTCAGGACCTTTCACAAATTTTTCCCTCCTATTCAGGTTGTAAAACATAGTGGTTGGAAGTTGACAAACTTCTTCATGTTATTGCAAAATTTCGCTTGCAGACGAAGCATAAGATTCAAGTGCTTGAGATATCTGGCGAATTTCTTTTTTTGTTTAGGATCTTCATCATTTTCTTTTTTCTGCCCATTCGAGTTGTAAAAATGGTGGTTGGATGTTGACAAATATCTTCAAATTATTGTAAAAATACCACTTGCAGAGGAAGGACAAGGTTCGAGTGCTACAGATAATGAGACCATCTTACAACATAGAGATCACAAATGAAGAGTTTGAAAGGTTACAAAACCTAAAATGCCTCTGGTTAAACAAAGGAACTTATGTTGGGGACTTTGCAAGGTGTCAGTCGAATTTGAGATGGTTTTCTTGGCATTCTCCTGAAGTGATGGATTTTAGGGCAAAAAATTTGTATTTGCATCATCTTGTTGTTTGTAAACTTGATGATCTTAACTTCGAGGATGATTCAAAAGCATGGGGATTGATCGAGGTAAATTTCATGTTTTAATTATAGTTTGATAGTTCCCGTGTATACTATGCAATGGTTCTTACACTTGACATATGATTTACTTTTACAGAAGGGTCACAATTTGAAAGTTCTATCCCTTACTTCGTGTTATGGCATAACGACAATCCCAAACATCTCTAGATGCTTAGCTTTAGAGAGATTGACTCTTGCAAACTGCTGGAATCTAAAGAAAATTGAAAGCTTCATTGGAAATCTATGCTCATTGATTGAGTTAAAGATTGAAATGTGCAATGGTTTTACAGATTTGCCTGAAGAAGTGGGGGCGCTAGTGAAGCTAAAGCATTTCTCTTTGTTGGGATGTAAAGGATTAAGAGAACTTCCAGATTCACTTGGTAATTTAATCTCATTGACAGAGTTAGACTTATCGGATACGAGAATTGCCAAACTTTCAAACTCCCTTGAAGGACTAGTGAAACTTGAGTCTTTTCTTTTGAGAAAGACGAGGATTAAAGAATTTCCCAACTTCATTGGAAAGTTGAAGTCATTACGTGTGTTGCGATTGTCAAGAGACGAAGAATATTGTGACCGGATACCTGATTACATTAGCAGGCGGAAAAATCTTGAAGAGCTTCTTGAGAGGAGTGAACATCTTGAGAGTGAACTTCCCAGAATGTTGCTACCATCATCGTCTTCACTGCATTTTTCATATAAGATCCAGTTATATAAGCAATCATCTTTTCTGGAGGCTAATGTTAGTGTTTGGTCGTTACCTAGTGGCATTAGCATGTTGAAAAATCTTGAAGAGCTGGATTTCCATGGGTATGATGCAATTCAAGGTAAAATTCCTATTGGAATTGGAGAATTGTCATTTTTAAGGAATCTAAATCTAGAGGAAACCAATATTTGCAGAATTCCAAGGACAATCAATAAGCTTCGTCACCTCCAAAGGCTCAATTTATGGAATTGTGATGTGATTAAAGGGTTGCCGAAGCTTCCCTCAAGTTTGACCCATCTTGCTCTTAAATCTAAATCATTGCTCTCAGTCCCTTATCTGTCGAACCTTACTAATTTGGTTGAACTACGATTAAGTGATGACTCTTGTGATACAGGCACATCAAACCTAATCACAGTACGCAATTTCAGGGGGATTGGGAGGTTATCTAAACTGAAAGTGTTGTATTTAGATCTGCCAAGTACCTCTGCACCACCAAAATTTGCTTCTCTTTCTCAGCTAGAAGAGCTTGATTTGTTTGGCCTAGACCTAAGACCCATAGGGAAGCTTCCATCCTCTAGCTGGAATTGGAGAAATTTGTTGACTTTAGATTTACATCAGTGTGAATTGGAAGACATTCCACTTGGACTTCCACGACTGGAGGATTTAATAATTAGTGGTTCTATAGAGCTTCAAAGATTATCTATTCCTTCGGAATTAAGCAAGCTACAGAAAGTGCATCTGGAATATTGTCCGAAGCTAGTTGAGATACAAGTTGTGGGTCTTTCGCATTCATTGAAATCCTTGAGGGTCTGTCTCTGCGAATCTTTAAAAAAAATAGGTGGATTATCATACTTGAAGAACCTGAAGAACTTGCGAATCGAAATGTGCTACGTACTTACTGATGTCCAGGGCCTATATGAGCTAGAGTCTCTGCAATCCTTGTCGGTCAGCATATGCCCGTTATTGATAAGCTCGATTGATGTATCTGGCACAAATATACCAGTTGATTGCCACGTCCAAATAGACATGTTTGGAGACTCTATTGAAGATCTTTTTGGGGGTCGAAGGAGGTCAAGGGATTCCGGAGAAGAGTTTGCTTTGGGTATTCCATACAAGGTGCGACATCTTCTTAATCAATATACGGTTGTCGTGTATGAATGCACGAATATGAAGACTGATTGGTTATAATTTCAGTTTGATGATATAATTCGGTAAAACAACAAAAAATGCAAAAAGTTAAATATTATTCTGAAATTTAAACAGACGAAATTATATTTGCTAACCAAATGACGAATATTTATTAGAGATGATACTTAAATAATTTCAAATACATTCTTGTTCCTTCTATACGTTCTTTTTAATTTGAAATGTTCTTTTGTATCAATTAAAAAAATATACAAATAAAAGCTTTAAAATTTTTATTTTTAAATTTGTTACCCAATTGAGTGGTGGATATTAAGTAATATGATATGTGTTTATTTTCATGTCATACATGTTTAGCAACAATTTGCCTCTTGAATTTTGGCATTATTGCGCAATAGCCAACAACCTTTTCTTTCCCCTCAAGAAAACTTTTAATTTATGTTGCACCATTAGCTTTTCAGTCTGCATTGCCATGAAGGTTTACCTAAAATAGACTAACAATTTTTTTCTTTACCCATTTTCTCCAATAATTTTGTTAATCATGCTTCATTCTCTATTTTCTTAACTTCATAAACCATGTAGCATATGTTATCTAGTCAAATTAGACGGCCATACAAACGGAAGAAGTGATTGCTGAAACAAAAATAAAAGTGAGTTCAGTTATCTATACATTTTCAAAGTTTGCATGCCACTGGGAAGATGTGCTAAAGTTCAGGAAAGCAATATGATATTTTTCAAAGTGTGGAGCTATTGTGGAAGGGGCTAAAGTTCAAGGGGGTTTTAAGTTACCCATAATGGCTAATATAAGAACGTCCATAGTAAATAATATTCAGAAATTTATTAGATAAATGAGGACTTTGTTTAATTTAAACTTCCATTAAATCTTTTTACGCATTACTCTCCGTAATAGATAACCTAATATTTTATGTTAAGCAGTCCAAATTCTTCAAAGAGCTAGAAACAGTTATGTAAATACTTTTTAACAGAGAAACCTCTTTAATGAACAGTAAAAATGTATGTCGAAGATGCATTCTTGTATTTTGTTAGCATCTAAATATGCAAAGCACATATTGTTGTGTTACCCTCTTACTTGCTGCTTTGCCGGTGTATGCATATGTAGGGGGCTTGACCAGTTTGGACTTCATTAGTTGACCATGCGCTTCTAGTACTATAGCAGATTGCCACCAAGGGATTCACGTCTTCTAATACTACTTCACCTTTTCAAAGTAAATTAAAGGACATATGGCTTGAATAATTAGTCATATTATATCACGATACAACTTCTATGCAAGTGATCATATTATTTCTCAAAAAAGTGTAATTTATGACGAAAAGAGACCTAATTCATTTTGAAGCATATTACTTTAGATCAAGAAAGAATACAACAAAATACAGACTTTAATAAATTGAATTGAAACAATGTGTCCATGGTTGTGGATTTTTCATTCGAATAGTAGAAAATAAAACTCTTTTCTGGTTCCAAAATGCAAAACAATTGATTTTATGTTAGTATGATAATAGAAATAAATAATGAAACTGAAGTACGACAAAATTATCCAGAAAGAACATGTTAATTTAATTAAAATGAAAATAAGATGAAGAGCTAAACTTCACTAATATATTAACATAAAAAAAGAGAAAGAGAAAGGGAATTGGATACGGAATTAAAGTAGCGACGCTCTTACTTATTATTTTCCTTTACTTGGTCGGCATGGAACAATTAGCGGAAATGATGATAAATCTTAAGAATACATTAGTAAGTCAATCTAATAACTAAACCAACAAGTTTGTACTGGAACAAACCATGTTGAGCGACGAGCACCTTCATTCCTATCTATCTACCCTTTCATGAGTGTTTGCAATGTGTTTCCTACATTTTTAAATTTGTCGGAATAAACCCTCTCCATGGAACAATAAAGTACCATTTTCTCCGCTAATCAATCAAATAACTTCAATCCTATAATGACCCGAAAATGTCATTGCCTTAAGTTTGTAAATGATTAATTTCAATAAAATAAAGAGGAAACTCCCGTAATTAAAAGAAAAAAAATTCATTGAGATTTGACCTGAATAAAGTAATTTAGATGTAGGACCGGCCAAATCTTTCATAAATTTCACAACCGTTGGTTTTGCTATCTAATAGGAATTGATTGCCGAGTTAGTCTGAAATAATAATAATAATCCGTGTACTTAGCTTTCATTGGTTAATTTTGGACGAGTGTACGTCCTTCTCGTGCCATCTTAAGCATCGATCTCTTGGCCATTCAACAGATCAGGTTAATTGGCAGCAAATTAGGTCAAGTTAAATAAAGGACAAATCTAGATTAAAGTATCATCCACTGATATTGTCTAAGAGGAATAGCTAGTATTTTTGCTGCAACACCATCTTCAAAATTGTTTAGCACCTGATTAACGAACTCAGAGAAACAGACTAAAGATCATCCTTCTTAACTGGTCCACACCCTAGACCCCCTTGAAGCCAACTGTCTGCTTTGATTCGAATCTGCTTTCCATTCCGAATCATTCACCTTACAAAGAGAGAAATGTAATCTCTGCCAATAGAAGACTTGCCATTCTAAAGATGCCCGATGCCCTTTTTGCTACATAAAGTACTAGGACAGGAAGCTATTCTCCAAGATTGCTTAGCAAGCATAGCTCTGTTAAAGCTCAATAGATATTGAACCCCATTTCCCCTTCCTTTTTCTCCAACGTACTCTATTTCCATTTTAGAATTTTTCCAAAAAAAAAAAAAAAAGATGCTATTTTTCGTTCAATTGTCCTGCAAATAAAGCCCAAGATTTTAAATATTAAAATAGCATAGGTTGGCAGTGCTTGCGCTACTTTAATAAGTACTCCCTTCCTAGCTCTTAATTGTAACTTTTCCTTCCACCCTTCAAGTTTCATGGTAACTCTAGCTAGGATCTAGGCGAGCAATTGTTTCTTTGAAAACTCCCAATCGGAAGGAATGCTCCAATACTTCCCACTTGTGCAATCTTGTGAAGCTAAGCATTGGATATGTTTCCACATATGTTGACATCTAAATTTTTTCTCAAAGGTCATGAAACATTTTTAAAAAATTGGAACTTGTTTTTCCTTCAAATTTATTGATTAATTTTTATATTCTGCATTTTAGATTCTTTAGGAGTTAGGCATCTAGTAACGTAGAAGAGCATTATTTGTCTTTATAGATATGACAAAATCAATGATAGTAATCGCAAGACACCATGAATAGTTGCTGCAAGGAGTTTATAAAGAAGATATTCACATCTATACTGTTGTCTCTTCTGATATTTGTTCAACGTGAACTTCAAAAAGATCTCATGCTTATAGATCTTGACTTTTTATTTACCTTTTTGTATTGACTAACATTATGGTTCATGGCTTTACAGTTTGGGATTTGTAGATTCAACCTTTTATATCTAGATTATCTTTTTCAACCAATTCAGAGCAAAAATTTCTACTTTATTAACGCATTCATTTCATGTTTCCAAAGGATTGTCTATTGAGCATGGACTATAGACAAACAAAATAATAATTCAAAAACTAACCAATACCCATTCATCCACAAAAATGCAATATGTTGACCCGTGTGCAGTGAACGTGTTCCAAATATTTGTCTAATAGAATGGACAGGCATAAGAGTCCACTACTAACTTTGTCCTTCGAGTCACACTTTGATTGGACAGGCATACAAATCCACTCCCAATTATGTCCTTCAAGTGTCTACCATATTATTTCAAACAATTTCTTACCATGATCTAGATTTAGAGCTGACATGTAAACGATTCAGTTATCAAATCATGAATTATCATTTGTTTGTTCTATAGATTGTTTCTCAGATCTTCTTATCTTATTAGTGAAATTGAATACTTGAAAAAATATGCCATAAGGAAGACCTCCTACGATAAGAGACAGAGCGCCATAAGCCAAAAAGTATCTTTAAATCAACAAAGTTTATAGGAGATATCTATCAATAATTATCTATATTATTACATAAAGTAAAAAGAAAACCTAATACTTTTAAAGTGCCACAAATCTTTTTTACCATCCCAAAATATACTTAATTAGTTTTTTTTTATATAAATATTCAATCAATGGACAAATTTGTAGATTGATATTGTATTTTATCTCTCACATACTTCGATTTTGAAACTTGAATGTTTCTATCTTATAAACAACCTTTTCAAAATAATTTCAAATCTGAAAATGCTTTTCACTTTCCACATATATGTTCCAATCTCTTTATACTGTGTTGATAATATTTTTTTCTTCAATTCCTTAATTATTCAAATCTTTCACAATAAGGCAATTCTGTGAAATCTTTTAAATGTTAGTTTTTTACATACATGTGATGCGTGCATATTTACTAGGATTAGAAATAAAATGCGCTATTGGAGCAAGATACCAATAAACGAAATTTTTAAATATTGAGGCCAATTAAAATGTTACAAAACATTTTTAAAATATGCTTATAATATATTCGATAACATGACTAGCTTTTTAAGAATTACATTATTAAATTTTATGAATTGTGAGAAACTAAATTTTTATTTGCCAACCCAACTAAACCTAACATAGGTTATATAGATTTTATGTTCATATCAGCAAAGATAACATGTATTGGGAAAATAAGTATTACGAGACTTATGAAATGATAGAATTAATCGATTAAATCTTATAGAAAAACCTTTAATGAGTGTAAGAAGTAGTGTATGATTACCTACCATCATAAAAATTTTACTAGGAGATTAATTGTCAATCATAAATTAGATAAAGATTCACTGCCATATACAATATATGTACGACTATACGTTTTCAACAAAATGCATGCAATTATTTTAACATCACAAAAGGCATTATTATCAAAAGTTAAGTTGATAATGTAATCTCAAATTAACCATTATTAATAAAATTTGTATTTTCATACAAGCATACGCAAGCAGCCGTTTTTCTTTCCAAAAACAAGATTAATGGTTCTCTTTTGCGTCAAAACATCATAAATTGGCAATCGTATATAAATGTTCAGAACTATATAACCATATATTACAAATTTTTCACTTGAGAAAATTATCAACATGTGGATAGAAGAGGGATTGAAATTGAGCAAAGTAATTGATAAGGAGGTACAAGTGAGAAAGAAGTAGCGTAATCCTTTCAAGTCGTTGGGTATGATGAAAAGAAACAAGCTAGAAATAAATTGTTAGTAACTTTTTGCTCATTGGTGCTAGTAAAAGTAAGCATATATGATGAAGGATAATTTTGGAACTATAAAAAGAATTAAAAAAAAGAAGAAATGATTGGGTAATAATCTTTAATTTACTGTGAGAATAATAGCTTATTCGGGACTACAAAAAATCAAATAATAAATAATCATAAATTGTTGTGAGACCAATTTCTTCAAGAATTTGTGGCTCACAACAAACAGTTATTCTCACAATAATTCAAAAATTATTATACTAGTAAATCCCAGAAAAAAAAGAAAAGAAAAGAGAGAGGTTCTTTTTCGTGTTTCTATGAGTGGTTAGAAGATGACTACATTAGGAAGGAAAATTTACATGTAAGGTAATGTACGAATAGGAATAATAAAGGAAAGGAAATAGCTCTAGACTAGTACTAGCTTACCAAAAATAAGTACATTACTTCACTAAATCTAGCATTCATGTAAAAAAGACAATCTTTTGACATCAATTGTACAATCTATTAAGTTATGAAAAACTTGTATACGTAAATTGCAAAAGACTCATGTGTTGGGCAGTTTAGGAAAATTTACTTGCTGTTCCACCTTGACTACAATTTTCCAATGTTAGCAAGGTAAACATTGCAATATACAAAGTAATCTCAGATGCGACACCCATCAAGATGTGGATAAAGCTTTATTTGAGGAGCGGAGATGCAATAGTTTATGTGTATCAATAAGAATTAATCAAGATAAAAGATAGCACTATGATATTCAAATAATTTTTTGTAAAAATGTTTCTATTGATCCGATTTTCCTGTAACTCTAACAGTATAAAGACAATGTTTCTCAAGGGACCTAATATGTCCTGATTTGATAGGGAAGTTTTATTTGCACTAACTAATATTAGTGAGATAGTACCCCTAGTTAGATAATAATCTAACTCATTTGATGTTTAATTAAGATTTACATCACATACTTATTAAAATTTCAAATTTAGTTAATAAAAGAAAAATCCAAATAAGTATTATTGATATTTCATTTGACAGCTGACCATAAGATTTGTCTCTAACTATTAAATGATGTCTGTGCCGATTGGATTTTGGGTCAAAATGCAACAGGTTTGATATATATGTCCCATACATATGTTGTTTGGCTCTGACGTCGAACTTTGTTACATCACAGCCCTTCACGATCATATTCGTCCTTGGAGCAAAGAAGAAGAGCGAGGGGTTTGGGTTTGCTGGTGGAATAAAGAGGATAAAAGAAGATTTGACTCCAGGTTCAGTGACATATAGAGAATTGATTGCTGAGGTCAAAGGTTGCGGCTTTCGTATGGAGAGAATGTGGTATGTGGCTCCTGGTAAAGACCACGTGTTGCTCATAGAGATCAAGGGCGATGAGCAAGTGAACGGAATGGTGCAAGCAGCATCTCAAACAGGGTTCATCGATTTGTACGTCGAGGTCGGGACTGACATTCGTTCGCAAGGAGCAATAATTTGGGCCAGCCATCGAGACTGCTCCGTACATTTGTTCTTTCTCATTTGTGCCCTTTTCCTGAGTCTCTTGCTTTCGCGGGTTTTCCCGGGAAAGCTGCATTTTCTCAATTTTTTCTCAGGGTATTATTTGGAATGCGTGTTGATCTTGTTGGGATTTTCGGTGGATCGTTGTTTCAGTCCTGGTTCTCCATGAAAAGACGCTATATGATTTATGGGGATAGTGGTGTACTTATCTCTTTTGTTTGGGTTCAAATAATTTGGGATGAGTTTTGTTGTGATCGGATGGGATGAGTTTTGTTATGACTGGATGAACCTGGACAACACAGGCAACCTTTTTTCTTTTTTTGGTTAAGTTGAGAAAATCATTCACAATCAGAAAAAAACTTTAGAATGCCAAATGAGCCTTTGGAGGTTTGCGAGCATCATGTCAATTGTTGATGTGGCGCCTTGATGGACATGTATTCGCTGAGTTGGACTTATAAAGTTAAAAATCTAAATTTTCTCCTCTCTCCTCCACCCACTTTTTTCCCACAGACCTAGCCGTCGTCCATGGCCATGGCGCCGCGTTCAGGCATCTTTTTGGCCACCTCTTGATATCTGGCCGTCCATGGCCACCGGCATCAAACAAGCCGTCGTTGCTTATGGCCATGAGTTTCTGATCTGGAGACATGGCCGCGAGCATGACGGCTCTAGTCTAGAAGTTCGGCCAAGCAAAAAACAGAAAAGGAAAAGGTTTGTCCATGATGGCGACGGGCACAAGAAAGGTTCGGCCATGAGTTCCAATAGTGAAGTTTTTCTTTGTTTTCATTTTCTCCGGGCACAAGAAAGGAAACTTCCTTTCATATTTGGCCATGCTGGCTCGTCCATGGCTATGGCGTGACTTCCAGTTATGCAACCATGCTCCAGCGCTCGTTCATGGTTGCGAGCGACAGTAGCCAACTTAACATTTGCAACTCTGTCCCATGAACGTTGCAAAGACAACGTAGAGGGTTGGACGCCTGGCAGTCGTCGCCTTACACACGGCGCTGTCAACTCTGCTGGTGGTGAGGATGGAGGAGGAGGCGATCGACTTGAACCAAATGGAGGACGAGGAAGTGTAGATGGAAGAGGAGAAAGCCCGGGAACACCTCCTCCAACGGTGGAAACCCTAGATGGAGGAGGAAAAGTGAGGTGGGTGGTTCTTTTTTGTTTTCCTCATCTAATTCATACGTGTTAATTTATGATTGGTTCGAAGTAAAGGAATCATGCCACGTCAACTATTGATGTGGCACTCACAAATCACTGAATATTATTTCCTAAACCTGACGTTCAATCCATTGCAAAAAAGAAAAGACCAACAATAGCATCTATTGGAAATTAGAGTTTGTTTGTTGGATTTCATGGTTGCGAGTGACGGTGGCCAACTTCAGATTTGCAACTCTGTCCCCATGAACGTTGCAAAGACAACGTAGAGAGTTGGGCACCTGTCGTGACCTTTCCAAAGGTTAATTACTCAAAGAAGACTAATGTATTACTAAGTCCGAAAATTGGGCACAGACCCTCCCAAGTCCTACCAATCGCGACTTGATACTACGAAATTAACCCATTTAAACATGCAATTATACTCAATTTGGAGCCGCTACTAACCAATTAGGGTTGATTAAAAACCCAAGTAAAGTAAGGGAAATTACTTTACTTTTGCGGACCGGAGATTTAATAGGTCTAGAGACATGATTACGCTAGATTAATCTAACGCCCTTTTGGTACATTTTCATTTTAATTTCAAAAATATTTTGTAGGCAGTCTTGATTAATTTTAACCTAAGCTATTAACATGCAAAGGGTGGACATGCGGGTGCACAATCAATAGAATAACATTCAATAAACCAAAGTGATATATTGTAAGAACTTATAAACTACAACCATATTAAAGTCTATTCTCTAAAAATCTTACAAAAATGCTAATAAATGCATGTCCTAAACATGATTTCTAAATGACATGACACCTAACCATTGGGGGTTCGCGCCGGTGGCCACCCTTCCAAGTTGGAAGGGGGAGGTGGGGTTCAAATCCCCACCTTCCGGGGAGGATTGGGGTGTGGACGGTTTCATTTCAGGAGTGGGTTTGTAAGGAGACAGGACAAAAGTCTGAGAGTGAGTGTTAGAGTAGGATTAGAGTAGGACCGACAAAAAAAAAAAATGGCATGACACCTAATTTTTTTTTAAAAATTAATTATATGCAATCTTAATTTAAATTTAATATGCATGATTTTTACTCTAATGACATGTGAGATGCAATTCAAATGACATAACTTGAACCATCACAATATGTGTTCAATCTAATTTACATAATCCTAATATATACATGTGCTACATGATACGGGATGGATGATGTGGTAATTTTATATACATGTTCTTTTTATGATTTTTTTTTTTAAAATAATGCAACCTTGATAAATTATATTATATATATATATATGCAACCTACACTAAATAACAATGACATGAAATGAGATTAATTATGAATTAACCCTATTGACTAACCAAGCAAATGACCTTTGTGTTTTCCTTTTTTTTTTTTAATAAAAAAATGACTTAATAATTTTTATTGAAAAGAAAGCAACATAATGATGCAACGCTAATCTTTTGGCATTTTTTTTATTAAAAAAAATACATGATGGGAATACTAAGACATTAAATCTAAAACGTATGACTCACTAACTAAAGTGCAACATATGGTGTGCATATTATGAAATCTATATGAGCTAAATAACATTTCTTGTTCTTTTTTTGGTTTTATTAAAAGAAAATTATCTTGACATTTTTCGAATCTTAAAAATCAAGGTGCATTGCTTTAAACATGAAATATGTATGGGCCTAAATTCTAGATATGACATATGACGCATGATATGTGATGTGCACGTAATGATGAAGCATTGAAATATATGTCCTATTGATAATCCACCGGTACAAATTAATGACATATTATCTTAATGCGAATCAATTACGCAAAGCAATATGTAAATTTGTCATGAAAGGCTGAAATAATAAAAAAATCTAACTGAATTTAGCCTAAAGATTTTACCTAGTCCAAGGCACGGCTTTCTTGAGGGGCGGTGGCAAGGCTTGCGGATCGACAAATGAAGTATTACCAAGATTTCACGGGTGCTTGGTGAGTAACCGGTGATTAAAAGTTGGTGGTCTAATGACTATTCCACCACCGTGAGGCCCAGCCAATGAATCCAAAAACCTGTGAAAATAAAAGACTTCCGAGTGATGGAGGGTTGGCGCTCAGTGATGATGAACCTCACTATGTGATGCTCGACAGTGGCGTTTGTCGGGCAACCTGTGAAACAGAAAATAATCGCGGTGTAACTTGGCAAAGGCGCCTCAAGAACGTCAATAGGAAGACCACAGCAGTGTTGGGTAAACAGCAATGCCGTCAAGAATTCACTATTTCTCGGCTCGCGGACAGAAGTAGAACACCAGCAGGTTCAAGTAGGCGATGTTGGGGAATAGCAGCACCTCGACGTCGGGGCTCGGAAAGGGATATGCTGCTCGTCACAATGTCGATGTTGTTGGAATTCGCTAGAGGACAAAAACCGGATGGTGACAAGGGGGCATCGAGTTTTAGCGTCGCACCACGTGAGAAGCAGTTTCGGAATAGGCGTGTGATGGCAACACAAGTGCGAGGGCAACCATGGAGCATGGGGCTACCGTCAGCAAATCACAGGAGAAAATAAAATATTTTCTATGGCTTTTCCCTCTCTCAAGAATTCTTTCCCCCCCTCTGTGAACGAAGCCTTGCACTCTCTATTTATAGAGGAAAAAAATCAAGTTTGTTTTGCAAGTGAAGATTTTCCAATATGGTTGCATATATTCACTCAACTGTCCAAGATCATCTTTTGAAAAGAGGGGATGCGCTCAACAAGAAAATTGCTCCCAAAATCTAAAATCTTTTGTGAAAATTTTCCAAGATAATTCACACAATCGCTGACAATCGTCTTTTGAAATGAGGGGATACGCTCAACAAGAAAAATGCTCCATTTTCACAAAATCCAAAATCTTTCAAAATCTCCCTCCACGACCAAATGCTTTATTTTATATGTTATTTCTTATCCTCTCTTTTTTTAGTTTCTCTCTTTAAAAAAAAAAAAAAAAAAAAAGATAAGCTTGATCCTAAATGTTCTTGTTAGCTAAATGCAATGCTATGAAATGCTTAATGTAATTTTTATATAATGAACAAGTAAGTAGCATGGTCAAAATTAGGTGTTAACAGTTGCCCCTATTTGAAGGGAAACTTGTAGAGATTTCCTTCAAAGATAAATGACACCTAAATTTAAACCATACAAAATGAATGCAAAATGAATATGCAAATGTTAATTGCAACGACTCTTTTTTTTTTTTTTTTTTTTTTAAAGGAATGGACTCAAATGAGTTTAATCCTTTTTTTTTTTTTTAAATGCAAGGTCATGCAATAATGAATGCAATTTAAATGCAATGATTTGGTAAGGAACAAAGATCTCAATGTGTCTATGCCCAATTTAGAATGAAATGCAAATGCAAAGAAGAATACGTATCTATCAAACTTATTTGGAGATTCAAGAAATCATAATTGGGTATGAAATGATTCCCATGAGACTCAACAAACATCTAGAACTCTCTTCAGATAATTGAAAGGCTCAAAGATTATTTTGAAAAATTCTTTAGGGATCTAGAATTCTCATAAGATCCCAAAAGAAACCAAGAACCTGGAAGTTACATCAAGTATATGAAGTTTCAAAAAATCTGATTTTCTTGTCAGACATTTGAAAACATTTACTAAACATCCAGAAGTCACATTAGATGTTTGAAAAGATAAACACTTGAAAGTCACATCAAGCGTTTTAAGGTTCAAATATCTGGAACCCACACTAGACATTTGAAAATATTTTATAAATGGGTACTTGGAATTATTATCAAGTATTAGGAAAATTCAAAAATGACTAAACAAACTTGGGGCTTCAAAGACAAATCCTTTGGTCTTTGAGGAAAAATTTATTCTTTAAAATTCAATGAAGGTCCATGCATGATGGCTTTATCAAATTTCCACTGGGAAAAATTATCATTAAGACAATTTTCACTTATAACATGAACTTCTTGAACATGCTAAATGAGACACTTTTAGTGTGAAAAGGTTTTTCACTCGCTCTCATTTAGGAGGGGTTATTTGTCCCGACCATTGATGCGGGAATATAAATCACTCAATCTTATCATCATCCCATCGACAAGAGTTTTTGTCACGCCCTGAACCTCGAGCGCATGCCCATCCCTCGATGGTCGATAAAATTGCGATGTCCCAAAATGCGTCACGAACCCATTCATTCTAATGCACATGTGGAAGCGAACGATTACCCCCGATAGCAACTAATACGGGATAGAAAAGCAGGAAACAATTTCATAACCAAAACAATTTTATAAACACCCCGGTTTATATACAACACTAATCTATGGACAAAAGTCTACAAAAGCGGACAAGCCTACAAGTCCTCTAGGCACTCGAATCCCCAACTGAAAACTCCAATGTCTCCTAAAGACTCGAGTCCAGCATTGCACCTCCAGGAGGATCAGCTGTACCCTCGCCAAAAGCGATGTCTATTACCAAAGTTAGGACATCAGACTCCTGCAAGGGACCCACTCTATATCCATTGAGCCCGTGACGATACCATGCTCTAAATTGATGGGGTACCCTCTGAGGTAGGCCCACATCAACCCAGACGTTGGTCCTCACGAGTTCACGGACCCAGGCCCCGTGGCCCTCGGGAACAAGGATATTAGTGACCTGCTCGGTAACCCTCATAGGCCGACTAAAACGTTCCGAAGAAATCGCCATCTAAGGACCTGAAAAGTTAAAGCCCATGACGGGGTGAGACAATGTCTTAGCAAGTTCACCCCCTAAACTCCGACTAGGAAGGAAATACGCCTAAATGCAGTCTATGCACACAAGACAGAGGACTTATCTCGCCTCAGTTTCCTTCTGTAAGTCAGTACAATTCATATACTCAATCGATCAATTCAATTCAATCAATCACGTGCTCCGCTTCAATTATTGCTCGCACAAGCATGAACTACTAACGCACATCGGTCCTTTGGCGTAGCCAGGGGTTACTGCTCACACAAGCTGAAATGAAGTGATGCTCGCACAAGCTGATATGAAATGCTGCTCACACAAGCTGATATGAATGCTGCTCACACAAGCTGATATGAAGTGATGCTCACACAAGCTGATATGAAATGCTACTCACACAAGCTGATATGAAGTGATGCTCACACAAACTGATATGAAATGCTGCTCACACAAGTTGATATGAATGCTGCTCACACAACTTGATATGAATTGCTCACATAAGTTGCCATAGACTATTGCTCACACAAGCTGATATGAATTGCTCACATAAGCTGCCATAGACTATTGCTTGCACAAGCTAAAACGCCGACTCACATTTGGAATAGGTTCACTTAAACATCACACGATCACTTAATACCAGCCAAGGACATTGTGCTTTGTACACAAACTCCTCAATTAAAATAATGGACTTGGCCTATTTTCATAGTGTTAAAAATACTCGATAAAAATAATCGTATGTGGGTACATGGTCAGATTGAACCAGAAAAATTGATATCCACACTTTTAAAATCCCACGATTCGATATAGTTCTTAAAACCATTTTTGGTGTCAAAACTCGACACTCGGGATTTTTTTAATTAGTATCAAAACTTCACAATTTTGGAATAAATAACCAAAATCACAATTATCACTCAAATTGCACAATTTAGCATTCAATTGCATAAACTAAGCACACAATTGCAATCAGCACGAAATTCCGATTGCCGGCTATCCCGATCTAATTTCCAGAAAATAATAAATAATTAAATAAATATAAAAAATAATTGAATAAATACAATTAAATACCAACTTAGGCCGAAAATACTAAATTAACCAACTAAACAGCCTTAGAAAATTTTTGAACCTACCTAGATAAATGGTACAACTTATCTAATCCTTAATTAAACCATTCTAACCATCTAACATGCACAAATAAATAATTAAATCGATAATCCGTTCTAACTAACCACATAAACCTTAATTAGCCTAAACTAATCACCCCTTAAGCATCATTAATTCCCTAAGCAGAGTTTAGCAAGTAAACTCATTGATTTAGCGATCCGGTGAGTCCACGACGATAGCGACGCAGAAACGGGAGACAAACAACCCTGCGACGACACCAAACAGAGATCAGACGGGCCTGAAAACAGGCCACGAAGTCCAAAACTCCTTGCTGGCCTTCGGTTCTGCTTTAGGCTGAAGGAGATGGAACTAATGGTTAAAACAACGAGGAAGGGCTAGCGGAGGTTACAGCGGGCGACAACAGGCTACAGTGGCGGTTTCGATGGCCTGAACGATGGCCTGAGGCGGTCGATGGTGGCTTAAGGTGGCTCAAGGACATGGCTGGACATGAGACAGGCAGAACGAGCGGACACGGCTCGTGGGTGCGAGCGAGTGGCTCCGGCGGGCGTGCAACGGCGGCAGGGGGCTCCGACAGTGGTCGACAGGCTAGGGGGAGGGCTGCCAGTTCCTCTCTCGGTCTCTAAGCTTTTTCAAGGCCACAACAATGGATAAAGCAGCTCAAGCAAGAAGAAGAAGCCAGCTAAAGAGAGGGGGTCCCATTTTTCCTTAAAAGTCCATGCCTTCTATCCATTTCACCCTTGGCAAGGCCCCTCCATGCATGACTATCTTCCAAGGCCAATTTGCAATAGGCAAAGCATCCTCAACAAGCCTCTAAGTGGTTCAAAATGTTGTCTCCCCCTTAGCCTACGAATTTTGTGCATTGGCCACTCAAATTAATCCAATTCCCCTCCAATTGAACTTAATTTGATGTCTATATAATCAACCAATGTGTCCACACTTGAATTCACATTTTTCCTCGCCAATTTGTCCAACTTGGATCCCAAAATTGCGACCAGAAACGGCCCTCTAATTTTCCCGGTAAAAAACGGCCCTACTTTAAATTTTAGCCAAAAATCTCGGTTTGCAAAAAAATCTTTGGAGGATGAGTCGAATTTCTTAAAATGAATCGTGACATGACAGAACTAAATCAAGTTTAAATTCGCGATTAATTTCAATCTGGCGCGATTTTAGCCTACCGGGCAACATTTATGAATTCTTAGTGCAATGGACCCATGGTCGATTGTTTTCGAGCCACATTGTACATCTTCAACACATTGGTGACTCTCGGTTGTTGTGAAAATTTTGAGATTTCAAATACGGACACGGGGTACAAAAATGACAAAAAAATCAGTCTAATGTTGTTCAACAAAAATTTTGCAATTAGGTGAAATCACCCACACACTAATCACATATCTCAATCGAATCGACCTATCTTTGATCTCTGATCGATTTTGAGAATGCCATAATGACCCTTGCAAATTAGCACGGTCGAGTAGTTGATTCCTGGTTGAATTCTCAAGTCTACTGCGTTAAAATCCCTTAACGACTTCACCCGATAGACTAGTTATCCCGTAAGTGATCAGTTCAGGGAATAGAACTATAAGTACGTTGATGAAAAGCCCGACTCATTCAATTGAAAACAGAATATTAAATTCAGGATGTCATAATTTTCTCGTAAACAAGTACAATATACCAATCTGAGGGGTCTTTACCAAGATTGTAATGTGAACTTGGTCAACGGCTCAGCAAAGGAAGATTTGATGGCTCAGAAAGGAATATTTTATGACTATCATCTTTGGGTTTACAAGTCAAGAACCCTATAAAATTAGATAGAAAAAACCTTGCTCGCACTTCTTCAAGCGAGTATTATAAACATATGAAGTCCTATGTTAATTCAAGTGCCTTGACATGAAGAGACTTTTCAAGGGACGTAACGTAGGCTAGGTTCATGAGTTCAGAAACAAAACGATTCATTAGGCTCAAAGATGTGTATAGATGGGGTGAGAGTTGGTGATCATTCAGACCTTGTCACTAGTCTTTTTCTTCGCCATGGATTGTCTTCTTGACAAATTCCCTCATTAGCTCAAGAGTTCATCACTTGACGCCAATGATTATTCTACAGGGGATATTTTCTCAACATTTTTCAAAGTTCTTTTCTTTGATGATGGGCATCGGCCTTGCTTTTACTAGGCACACTGTTTTTTCATGCTTGTGGCACCCCTTTTGACGGCCCTCGATCCGTTAGGTTGCCACAGATCGCTTATCTCTCTTTTGGTTGACCTGAAGGTTTATCCATCCTGGGGATTTATAATTTTTAAACGGTCCCTACGTAGTGTATGAAAGTATAGCGGAAGTGATATCACATCTCCTTATCCCAAAATTTTGAAATGATGCACACCCACTAGATAGTTTTTATAAGTTAAGCCGGACACTTTTATTTACATAGGTCTGATAGATGACATTGGTCTGTACATCAAAACTTGCCGTGGTTTTCTATACCCAGCTTCATAACAAGAGATAACCCAACCTCACCCTGGCTTTCCTTTCCATTCAGCCCTATACAAAAGTCTATTAGATAGTGTCAGTAGTCCAAAAAGCTTCGTTTGCTACCCATCACACACGATCACACCCAGCGCAGTCCATCAGCTAGCGGCGGCGGCAACATCCCTAGCATGATCCCATCACGACGAACGTGCACCGACATAAACTTCTAAACCACGGGGCCATTAGGTAAACCGACGTCATACATGACTAGAACTCGTACTCGGATGAAAACCAATCCTCGAATCTCGACATGAGTGTGCTTTGAACATATGTACTCAACGTCGACTGGGACACCGTAAAAAGTACCGCGAGTGACAGGTAGCAGAGGCATCTTTTAATCTGAAATGTTTGTCCCCACACGGGGTGAGTACAGCCACTCAGCAGTAAAAGATTCATGAAACTATATCAAGCATTACTGTCCGAATCTAGATTCATGCGAGATAGACAAAAACAGGTAATCACAAGAATAAATATGCATCAAATTTGTGAATTTTTTTTTTAATGCAATGGCAAATATATAATTTCAAAAGAATCAAGATGCATCATGTCCAGTTACCCAAGTCCCAATCATAGGGCCAAACTGTAATGACATGTCCCATTCCATGCCATACAACTTAGTCCTATAACCAGACCACATACACATATAGCAGAATCATCATTTTATCATTCAAAAGGTTTCATCTCCCAGAGGACCAATAATTGCGTCCCTCCGGGCATTCGCATCCACCTTGGCATCGTGAAAGCCTCCGGCATTTAGCCACTAGGGCCACCGGGCATTTGGAGCGTATCACACCTCCAGGCATTTCGTACCCCACCTAGCATCATGAGGAAACCCTCTGAGGCTCACCATGAGAATGGTTACCCTGGCCCTCCGAATTTACATACCGACTAGTATACAACCGGGCATCCCAAAGCTCCCAAGGAAAAACCTCCGGCATTCAGCCATTAAGGCCACCGAGCATCCACAAGGCATCGACTCATTTGATCCTTTGGGCATCCCGACTCCCAGGGCATCGTTGACCAAGGGTCCAACGGTATCAATTAACATCTTAATTTTCAAAAATACTTTCATATACAATGACAAGATGTCTCATGAATCCTTTATCTAATCTCGATATTGCACAACATATCAATGCCAGTATCACCATATCACATAACATTTCAAAATATATTCACCCTTGGGAACAATTGTACAAATTTGAAGTAAAACAGCTCGACTATTAAAGTGCACAGTTCTGGTAATGATTTTGGAATAATTCCCAAATGAACTCAGAAAATTATGAAATTTTGACATGTTATCAATGAGACCTAAAGGGAAATTTTTTATGAAAAACACCAAGTCAAATTCCTTACGTATCGAGAGTAATAATTTCTGTATTCCTTGCTAACATTCTGTAATAACTTCCAGTTTTAGCATTTTCATAGAAAAATCGTTTCGTCGGTCAGAACTTGTTCATTTATTATAAATTTTTGATATGTTGTTCCTGAAGATGTTCCCTACAACTTTCATTAAATATTCAAAGTCAAATTTTGGCTAGATAATTACAGAAAAATCATGAAATCACTGAAGGTCATACTGTCTTCTGCAAAAACAGTCTACTATCCTAAAGAGAACTACTCCTACTCTTTGAATCTCAACATCCAACGTCCACAGCCAAGTGTTTACAAGTGTATTACACCACATTACAGCCTCTTCACTTCCAAAAATCCACCATAGCTAGATCCTTGAGTTCTTATTTCAATCCAAAAACCGAAATTCACCAAAACATGCTCTGTTTCTACTTAGTTTCTTGATCTAGTTCCATCTTATTTGTCCAAAATCAACATGCAGCTTTCAATTCCTCATTTTCTCACATCTACCAACTCCTCACTAGATAATAACAGTAAGCAAAACATAGATCAATGAAATTCTACTTGCCTCAAGTCTTCCTACTCGGTTGCTAGCCAAAAACAGGGATTCGGGGATCTCGGCTTGGCTCAATCGGCGATGGGGATCAGCGGCGGCTCGGACACGGCATGGGTGGAGGGCAGCCTTCCTTCTCTACCCTCACACGTTCGGACCGCTCACTACACACCCTCTCTCTCTCTCTCTCTCTCTCTCTCGTTCGAACTCTCTCTCTCTCTCTCTCTCACTTGCTCATCCGCTCACTCTCTCGGCCTCACTCTCCCTTGCTCAAACTGAAAGCTTTTGCTTTCTTTGTTTAATTATTTTGCTAATTTTTGCATGTAGATGACAGATAGTTTCAAGGAAGGGACAAGTGGAAGAAGGTTGAGGCAACCATGGACAAGTGGTGAGTGGCATTTTCCCTTGTCCGATTCTCTCCTTCCCCCCCCCTCCCTCTTCGGTCGACAGCTTTGGAGGGTCCTTGGGCCTGCTTGGGCCCGAAAAATTTGAGGCCAAAAGTCCAAACTCAAAGGCCCATGGTCTTTAAAATATAAGCCCATAATTATGAAGCACTTTGTTTTCTAAATGAATCAATTTATATTCCCATAATTCAATTGCTTCAAGAACAAATGTATAGCCGAAATTCTTGCGTGCAATCCTACTCCTCAAAATTTTATTCTTAAATTTCAGCATGCATGTTCCTCACGCATGACCGAATTCCATCCCTTCGGATCTAAAATAAAAATATTAGTTGATCAAAGTCCAAAGATTTTCTTTTGTTGCACGGTTGATCGGTCCATTGCTAAACATATCATATCAATCCAACAAATAAACAAATACGGATTATTGCCCGTAATTGATACCAATGCCATAGTTTGATGATACTTCTATTGATTGGTCATGACCGTCACCTATCCGAGGATTCGTTGAAATTCTTGGATGCCACAATGCCCCCAATTCATCAGTCATTTTTCTCTTCTTCTTTTTTTAATTTCTTTTTTTTTTTTATAGAAATTTTGTGCTCAGAGGTCTTTATCTTCCATTGGCACTCCATATTAGCTACTCAAACAGTTAGCTTGCCCTAATGTGGGGTATGATCATTAGTTGGGTTCATATGAAATGAAATTGCAGGCTCAAGTGAGCTATACAATGGATATAAGTATGTAAGATTGAGAAAGAAATGCTCTTCATCATCCTGAGGCACTTAAATTTCATATGGATTCATTTGAAATAATAACACATGAAGATTTATGCAAGCGAGAGCAAGAAAATTTCTATCAATTTCCCTCACCTCTAATGTCGACTTTCCTCCATTTGCCCCAATGTGGGGTGGTCCTTGACAGGGGTAATATGATAGAAATTCTTCAAGTATTTAGGCTCAAAAAGGGTTAAACAAAGGTTCACTTGTAGAGAAATGAACTGCCTCTTGTCATTTTAGTTGTACCTTTTGCGAGAAAATTCTTCACCTTGCGGACAGGAAAATTTTCCATACTCACCTCGCAATGTATAGACAAGGGATTGTGTATGGGATAAGGCTTGCCTTTCGCACCTGATTTAGCATGTTCAAGTAACTTGACATCATTAACTGAATTATCCATTTTGATCAATTTCAAGTGGAATTGGTGAATTGCACAATATCATGTGAAAGCATTCCATAATGATAAAGAGGCCATGCTCTATTCTTGCCCATCGGATCATAAAGTCAAAGCTATTAGGTGTCCATGTCTTGCCTTCTCTTTGTAAGGGAGCTCATAGAGGTTCCTTGCAAAGATAGAAGACACTGTCGTTCACATCCGTTTTTTGCCTCTATAAAAATAAAATATGCATCATTATACACTAGAGATTTGATCAACTTTGAGTGAGGGAAAGGCTTTTACGAGCCCCTTTTAATCATGCATAGCATTTCTTTACAGCATAAGGATTTATAGGATTCATGAGTTCCCATCCATCCATTTCTGCTAAGATTAAAGCACCTCTAGGAAGTACTTTCTTCACGATGTATGGCCCACTATATTTTGGAGTGAACTTGCCCCAAGGATCAATGTTAATTGGTAGCATCTTGCGTAGCACCAAATCATGGACCTTGAAATGTCTTGGGTGAACCTTTCAATTGAAAGACTTGGCCACCCGCTGTTGATAACACTGACCATGACATACGGCCTTCAATCGTTTTTCATCGATCATATTGATCTGGTCATACCTCTATTGTGCCTATTTAGCTTCCGTTAGCTTAGATTGAGACAATACTCTTAGAGAAGGGATTTCTACTTCAACTGGCAGGATTGCTTCCATGCTGTACACTAGAGAAAAAGGGGTTGCCCAGTAGAGGTGCGAATTGAAGTCCTATATGTCATTAGAGCATAAGGAAGTCTTTGGTACCAATCACAATAATTATCAGTTGTCTTTACCAGAATTTTCTTGATGTTCTTATTTGCTACTTCAACAGCACCATTCATTTGGGGGCGATAAGGCGATGAATTCAAATGACAAATTTTAAACTCCTTGAACAGATCATTGACAAGCTTGTTGTTTAGGTTCGTCCCGTTGTTTGTGATGATAGCTTTAGGCACGCCATAACGGGCAATAATATCACATTGCACAAACTTCACGACATTCTTTGCAGTAACAATTGCATAGGATGTTGCCTCTATCCATTTTGTGAAATAATTGATGGCGACAAGGAAGGAATGATGATCCTTCGAGGCTTTTGGGTTAATTGGGCCAATTACATCGATGCCCCACATTGAAAAAGGTCATGGTTTCGACAATTGATGTAGCTCATTTGGAGGGACATTTATCTTGTCTCCATAAATCTGGCAATGGTGGCAACTTCGGACATGTTGAATGCAATCAATCTCCAAGGTTAGCTTGGAGTAAACTAGCCTCATAATTTTCTTTACTGACACGTGGCCGCTCATGTGAGGACAACATACTCCTTCATGTATTTCTTCCATCAACTGAGTGGCTTCCTTAGCATTAACGCATCTAAGTAGGACGGAGTCAAAGGACCGTTTGTATAATGTATCCCCACTAATAAAGAACTTGGAGGCAAGTTTCATAAGATGCTTTCGGTCAGCTGGATTGCTGCCTTCTGGGAACTCTTGCCTTTGAATAGGTCATGATGTCATGGTATCATGGTTTTCCATCCGATTCTTCTATTACTACTATGCAGTAGGTTGGCTTCGTAAGCACTTCAATCTTTATAGGTTCAATTTCTAATCCTTTTGTAACTTTGAGCATAGACGACAAAGTTGCAAGTGCATCTGCAAACCGATTGTGAGATCTTGTCAAGTATTCGAATGATATTTCGTCAAACTCCTTTACAAGGTCTTCCAGGTAATCATGGTAAGGGACTAGTTTGGCATCTCTAGTCCTCCATTTTCCGACAGTTTGGAGGATAATAAGTGCGGAATCACCAAACACCAACTTGCTAACTTCCATTTCAATGGCCACTTGAATGCCAAGAATGCACCCTTCATATTCACCTATGTTGTTAGTGCAAGAAAATACCAACTTTGCAACTACAGGATAGTGTTGACCATTGGAAGAGATTAGAACTGTTTCGGTACCAAACTTGGACAGGTTAACTGCCTCGTCGAAGAACATGGTCCACGACTCCTTTTCCATTGTCAAAATGCGATCATCCCGGGAATCATATTCGTCTTCATCTTGCATTCTCATAGTGCCATTTGCTAACATGTCCGTAATTACTCAACCTTTAACTGATTTTTGTGGTACACTTTGCACATCAAACTCGAAAATCAGGATTTGCCATTTCGCTAATTTCCCCACCAAAGCTGGTTGCTCTAACAAGTACTTGATAGGGTCATTCTCACATACTAGAAACGTCTGGTAATGCAAGGTGTATTGCTGCAATCTATGTAAAACCCATACTAAAGCAGCACACGTCTTCTCAACATTAGAGTAGTTCATTTATGTTGTTGAGAACTTCTTGCTTAAGTAGTAAATGGCACATTCCTTCCCATTTGTCAATCTTTTTTTTTGCTAGCATTGCTCCCAACGACTCTCTATTAATTGTGAGATAGAGAATTAAATGCTGCCTTGGTGTTGGAGGAACAAGTATTGGCGGATTCATCAAGTATTTCTTCAACTCTTCAAACGCTTCATAGCATTCATCATCCCATTTAACCCGAGCATTCTTCTTAAGAAGCTTGAAGAAAGGCCTAATAGTTTTAGAGAGTTGGGAGATGAATCGAGCTATATAGTTCAACCTCCCCAAAAGGCTTCGGACTTCTTTCACCATGGTTGGAGGGCGCAAATCATAAATTGATTTGGCTTTTGAGGGATCAATCTCAATACCCCTACTACTAACTATGAAACCCAATAATTTGCCAAAAGTTGCTCCAAACATACACTTTGCTGGATTAAGATGTAACTTAAACTCACATAGTCGCTTAAATAGCTTTTTTAAAGTCTTAACGTGATCTTCTCCTTGTCGGGTTTCGGCAATCATATCATCGACATATATTTCCATCTCTTTGTGCATCATATCATGTAAAAGTGTTACCATGGCCCGTTGATATGTTACCCCAGCATTCTTAAGGCCAAAAGGCATGACCTTATAGCAGAAAGTTCCCCATGGAGTGATGAATTTCGTTTTCTCATTGTCTTTTTCATTCATCCCGATCTAGTTATATCCTGAGAATCCATCCGTAAAGGAAAAGAGCTCAAAGCCAGCAGTACTATTCACAAGAACATCAATGTGAGGCAGTGGGAAATCATCTTTGCGACTGGCTTTGTTCAAGTCTCTATAGTTGACGCAGACTCTAATGCAACCATCTTCTTTTAGCACTGGCACTATGTTTGCTATCCACTCGGGATATTGTGATACCTCGATGAATTTTACGTCAAGGAGTTTCATGACTTCCTCCTATATTTTATTGGAGAATTCTGGCTTAATTCTCTGTTGTTTTTGCTTCTTGGGAGGTAAATTGGGATTAGTCGGGAGATAATGTTCAATGATGGATGGATCTAGACCTGGCATATCAGCATAAGACCAAGCAAAGACATCTTGGTTTTCCTTCAATAACTAGGTCAAGCATTTAGCTTCGGATTTGGTCAAGTCTACCCCAATTTTGACCTCCTTGGTGCCTTCTGTGTCAGTAAGATTTATGGTGACATTCTGTCCAATGGTGATTGGTTTTGAATTTTCTTGTTTTTCCCAACTACGTTGAATATCCGTTGAATCATCTTGCTCCTCATAACTTGAACTTAACGCTTCATCTTCATTAAAGCAAATGTGCACAGGATTGCACCTGAAACATAAAGTAGATAATTAAAAGAAACAAACAAGGTAAATTAGATGCATGCTGGAAAATTGTTTTATTTTGAAAAAATTTCAAAGGGAACATGAAGAAGCTCAGCCTTCAGAATTAGCTCCTTGCCGTTTTCTTTTAGTAGAATTTCATCACAGGGCTAGTTTGGTATACTTCAACATGCCCTTAAAACATCAAAATCTTCATGTATTTTATTAGATGAAAAGCAAATTACATTATTAAGATGAGAGAAATCCTAGAATTGAAAATGCAAATAAGGAAAGTAATAAAAACTCCTGTGCAGAGGAATGTGCAAACAATTAAAATTCTCCTACTCTCGAGCTTCGTCAATGGCAACCACTAAATTCTCTTCGAACAATTTAGTCATTCCTTCGAGTGTGTCGTCTTTTCCAGTGGATCGAACTATGTCTACAACTGGCTTGTCTACCTCTCCCCATTTGATAGGAATAACATTATAAACATCGATGTCAGCACTTGGAGGCTTGTAATATTGAACACAGGTAGCGATCGCCCCTTTTTCCTCATGCATAATCTTTGCAGGCCCAGGGAATGTGGACCTAATATGGGGTATAGTGAAGCTAGTTCTTCCTCGTCCTGTTCCTCTGCAGGATCATCCACCTTTACCACGATAGCCCAATCTAGTCGTGTATGATTTATGCCCGGCTTCAATTGGTTGACAAGTGCCTTGACCATGTCAACCTAAACCATTACCTGGGGCAAAACCACTCCCCACCATGATCTTGCCTACCATGACTGCCGACTTTGATACTTCTAGAATGGGTAGGGTAGTGCCCTGAGAGACATGAATGGTTGAAACCAACTCAAATGCTTGAAAATTGGATTCTTCTTTACAATCTGGTTCAATATAAGGGATAGCCGTCTTATGATAAATCTTGAACTAATATTCTTCTCGGACTATAATAAGTTTTCCTTTCGTCACGAACTTCACTTTCTAACGGAGACTTGAGGGAACTACTCTAGTTGCATGTATCCATGGATGTCCTAACAAAAAGTTGAATGCTGTAGGTATGTCCAGGACCTAAAAAATTGTATTAAATAGCACTGGCACTATTTGCAAGTCTAAATCAACTTCCCCGACTACTTCTTTTTTGGTTCCATCAAATGCTCAAATAGAGGTCTTAGCAGTGCGAATTTTTCCCAAATCATACCCAAGGCGCTTTAGAGTTGCTAGAGGGCATATGTTTAAAGCCGATCCATTTTCAATGAGTACGCGAGACATCAAGGTATTTCGACACTTGACTGAGATATAAAGGGCTTTGCCGTGTCCTCTTCCTTCATTTGGGAATTCCTCATCTATGAAAGCAATTTGGTCCTTTAACAAAATGGCCCTCACAAATTCCTCTAACTTCTCAAGTTCAATGGACTCTGGGACATGTACTTCGTAAAGGACTTTCATTAGGGACTTTTGATGTTTGTCCGATGTCAAAAGCAACTCTAATAGGGAGATTTGTGCTAGCATTTTACAAAGTTGGTCCACTACATTATATTCACTTGGCTTAATTACAGCTAAGAATTCTTTAGCCTCCTCATCAGTGGCTGGCTCAACAGGTTGTGAGTTGGCCTAAGCGTAAGTGCATTTCGATCGAGTGATCACATCTATCTTTGCATCATAACGTGATGGTACCGCTTTGTCATTAGTATATGCATAGGGTTGCGTAACATCGAGAATTAGTTCATCATCAGACGGTGGCACATCGTTAATGATTAACCCATCCTCATCTAACGCATCTTCCAATGGTGGCATGTCAAGAGCTAGGGAATCGTTAGCTTCAATATTCAAGCCAGTAAACTCATCCTCAAAATCAGAAAACCCGTCCTCCAAATCAATAATGATTGGAGTGATAGTTGAAACTATGCCGGTATGATTTGTGTAAACAATCATCCCCTTCTTGGACATTGTCTTAACTCTTTGCATCTTCTGAAACATGGTGGGCTCTTCTAAATCTGAATAATGTCCAGCTCGAACTAAACCATTATAAACATCGTCTACATATACTTTCAAGCTCTTCTTTCTAGTAGCATCAAAACCGAAAATGACATTCACAGCTTCTGGGTGGTTAAGGAGTGGTTTATTCTGGATGTTCAGTTGTGCATTGCGGAATGAGACCACCTTGGCATCCAAAAGATTTTGGATTTTGTGTCGCAGCGTAAAGCAATCGTCAACAGAATGCCCTACCTCCCTCATATGGTAAGCACATGTCTTGGACGGATCATAGTTGCGGAAACGCTTAGGATTAGATCGCTTAGGCTCCTTAGCAAATAATCCATTCTTTTGAAGGGTTGGCAAGAGCTTGGACAAGGGCTTAGGAAGTGGCGTAAATTAACGCCTGGAAGAGTTCTTCTACTGGCCAAAGAATAGTCGTACTCCTCCCTGTTTGGTGTTCGGGGTAGGGCGAGGTGGTTGAACATAAGTTGCATTAACCTCTGCTATATGTTCCTTATCCTTCTTTGTTGAGACTCTCCTATATGAGCTGATTTGATCAGATGCCTATCCATCACACAAGGCTACTTCAATTCGCTCGCCGACAAGGATTAGCTGATTGAATGACTCGGCAGTTGAACCCAGCATTCGATTTCGATATTCAGGCGGGAGTGTCTTCGTGAACAAATCCATCAGCTCCTTTTCCATCGGCTCCGGAGTTGAGCAGCTACGGTCCTCCTCCTCCATCTCGTGACATATGCCTTGAAAGATTCCGTCTTCTTCTTCTCAGTGCGAAGTAAATCTTCTCGAGATGGAGTGACATCAATATTATACTTATATTGCTTGAAGAAGGTGTCAGTCAAATCCTCTCAAGTCTCTAGGAGATTAATTTTCTTCATGACCTGTCAAGCTTGCTTGAAATTGTTGAATCATCAAGGGTATGTTATCAAGATATTGGGTCATCCTGACCACATAAGTCTGTAGATGGATCTTTGGGCAAGAGGTGCCATAATACTTTTCAAAGTCTGGCATTTTGAACTTCTTTGGTATCTTGACCTTTGCATAAGAGGAGAGATCAGTTGGGCCTTGGCTAAATAAACTCTGCAGCTGCTTAAGTTTCTCCTCGATTTTTGTCAAGTATTTTTCTTGCTTAGTTTTCGGTACAGCCGAATGTATCACTTGTGTCGCGACCTGATCTCGCCGCCCTCGAAATGTCCAAGGGGGAAAGGTCGGGTTTAGGGGTACTTGATCATGAGAGTTCCCTCACGAGATCGCGAGCTCTCCCAAGCTCGTATCCCGCGTGACAACGGGTTTATATATGCGGTCTAATTGTTTATCAACCTAAGAATATACAGGAGTCGCCACTAGCCTTATTTCGGGGGTCGGCCAGAAACCCAATCGAGGGTCGGGAGTGTTCCCTCGATTCCTACGCAACCAGATATCTAGGTTCGGGGACTTGGGTTACGCTAATATTGCTATTAGTGCCCTTTCGGTACTAAACAGTATGTTGTGTTTTTCCTAACATGTCCATGCGTTTCTTTTTTACATTTTCGAGATCATCAATTCTATATTAAGTGATCATGCGTGGTGGATTACTTTCATTCTATTCTATTTCTAAGAAAAACAAGAAAATGAACCACTCAATGAAATTGAAATTACAAGACATGAAGTAAACAATCAAGAAAAGCAGTAAATCTATCATGCAATCCCAAAAATATCAAAAATAGAGAATACAATTAAGAAAAATGAGAGAAAAGGAGAAAACCCGCAACTCGTTGGGTTTTATACAACACAAGGAACCCGAGACATATGTCGGGAAAAACGAATATTACATAATAATGGTCGGAATGGATATCGACCTCCACTATCTTCACGCCTTCTCCATCTTCGGGGTCTAATCTAATCCTAACCTAAGAGACCTATAACTATGTGCATACAATGGAAGAAAACAAACAAACACATCAAACAATAAAAAACAAGACATCTTTGGTATTCACAAATGGTGACTAAAGTCATGAAATCCTTAGACCAAATTCTAAGTGAAATCCCAAGGTTCAACATCATTATGTATTACACCTAATCATTCATCTAACAATCACATGCATTACAAAGCATTTAAACATGCACGTAAGATATTCTAAAAGAAATCCTAAATGGAGTCCTAACAAAGAATCACAATGAAAATCATCAAACACTACAAATAAGATCAAAGCACTTGGGGATAGAACCCATGGATGATTGGCCCTAGGAAAAAAAACAGAATATCAAGCACACCAAGAGGAATCACTTTCATGAATGGAGTATCTCAAGATTTCTAACGCATGAATTTTATGGCATTTTAGTATGTCCTAGGTATAGATGTTGGGGATAAATATGATGAAGACATCTAACCCTAGATCAATGCACAAAAATCACGGAAATTCATTAACCTAAGTAGGTCTATCAACCTATTCAAGATAGTGCATGATTGGAGAACAAGTGCAGTAACTTTGGCAGAGGTTTGACATATCAAACGAGGCTCAAATGGTGCGTGCCATGCGTCTTTCTGAAGTCTGAAATGCCCTTTATGAATATCTACAACACATCGAAGGCAATTAGACACATCTACTAGCTCATCCAAGGCAAACGGCAATCAGGTCACAGACAAGACAGTCCACATTAAGGACGATTTAATGAGCATTTTCCTAATCAAATCAACTCCAAAAATTATGAAAAAATTATATGTTGTAGCCAAGGACATTTCAAGAAACTTTTCATGAGACACCAATCTATGAATTCAAGTACAAAATTCAGCAGAAAATTGGAAAAAACAGTCAAGGTCGAACAATAACAGTAAACTACAATATATCAGTTTTCCAGAATCATCTCCTAACTTTCGAAGAAGATTTCAGATAGCTAATGATACCGGATCAGGACGTGCTATAGCTCGTTAGAAAGCTAATCAAACCATCTTCGACTTTCATGAAGACATCGAGCACCAAAAAGCACATATACTAACTCAACTCCGGGCATACACAAAAAGAAGTCTGTCAGGAATCCGAGGTTGCAGAACAATTGTCATCCAAGTTCAAAAGTCATAGAGCCAAAAGATTTAACTGTAATCAACTCTAGATCAATCAAGTATTGATTCTAATCAGATTCGCAATGCATCCTGGCCCCAAACCTTCGTTGTCGAGAATGCATTTCGACACGAGAAGCTCTTGCCTCATCGGATGCTATTAAAAGGAATTTCAACGCACTTACCTCGATTGAATCGGTGAAGACCATGCCTTTGAAGATCTTCATTTAGCAATGACGAAGCTGCTATTTAACACAAAAAAAAAAATCGAAATCAGCGGAGAGTCCAATTTTATTTTGTTCTGTAATCAAAGCAGAAAAAGGAAATGGAGCGCTTAGCTTTGATTTTGCTTCGAGGACTACGGAACGTGAAGAACACTGAGTCAGATTCTGGTATAAGAGCTGTTCCGCACTGATCTTCAAGCTCTGATTTATGACTTTCGCAGATCATGATCACTCTTCTCTAATCCTTTTTCTAGATCGACACTCAGAGATGAACACATCGGTGCATCGTAGTCGATGGACTTTGCTGAAAATACTGATCGCCTGATGAAGAAACAATTGGACTTTGCTCGGGACTTCGTTCGACGTCGATCTCCGATTTTTGACTTACGAGACTCATCAACGAAATTGAAGAGATCGACCTCAACAAAATCTGATGTAATCAGAGTCCAAGCACACCAAGTATACGAGTAGAGATTGAGAAGACTTAGCCGAATCCAGAATCTCAGCTTGTTCTGATTTCAGTTGTGGATAATCTCCTTGGATTGTGCAACGAAACTCGTGAAGATCTCGATTATTCCCTTCGATAAAAAACGAAATCCGTTGCCTCTATCGATGGATTGAGTGGACTAAATCCACGAAGAGTCCATGAATGGAGAATTTCTGCACAGATTTGCAGAAGTTCACCGTAACATCCTGGGAGAGAGAGAAATCATGGAGAATTTTCTTCTTCGCTTTTTGTTGATGGGGTCAAAGAATGATCCAACAGAAAAAAAAACCGTGAAGCTATTGCCTTCCCCTCTGAGAGAAAATAACTTGAGCGAGTTCCAGAGAGATTTTTTTAGAGAGAGAGTTATAGTGAGAGAAAGTAGATCTGAAGAATGGCCTCCCCTCCGAGAGAGAGAGTCCCGAGAGTAGAGAGAGAATTCTTTCCCGCCAATGTTCCCCGATTCTGTTTTCTATTTTTTTTTTTTTTTTCTCTCCTTTTTCTTTTTTCGTTTTCCTTATTTCTTTTCTTCTTTTCTTCTTTCTTCTTTTCTTTTTTCATTTTTTTTTAATTTTTGCAAAATATTTGTTTAAAATGTTGACGAAAATTTCGGGTGTCAACAACTTCTACCTCATCATCAGCAACGGTTTGATGCACATCAGTGATTTTAACCATGGAGGCATCATCAGAGGTTGATGGCCACTTGTGAACCTATTCTTGCCTTTATCTCTTAGATCAGCCATGGGAGCATGTTGTGGTAACACCACTTCAACTTGCGGAGCTAATGGGATAGTGTTTGCTTGGAGAGAATCGATTTGTTCAGAGAGCTGCTCAAAAACATTTAGGACTTGCTTCATCTCCGATTCGAGGACAACAATGCGAGTTTGTTCAACAACACGCATTTGTTCGGTGTTATCGGCCATTGTTGTTCTAGAACGAGTACGGATTGGGGATTTTGGGCGAGCCGTGTTGTATCAACGTTACTTGGTAATGGAAAAGTACAATAAGCATCATAACAAATGAGATTGGTCCATGACAATGGTCAATCGCTTATTTTATCAAATTCCAAAGATATCAACCCAAGAAATTAAAACAACTCCCTAGGAAATTAAATTCCTAAAACATCAATCTAAGAAATTGAAATAACACCCTAAAACTAGAATTAAACTCCTAAATCTAATGACTCTTTTCCATAAAGAATTGGGAGATCATTGTCTTTTGAAGCTTTTTGTTTTATCGAACCAACTCAGAGATACAAGCTTCATTCTTTTCCACCGTTTCTTCAAGATGTTCAATTTGTGCTTTATGAGTGGGCTTTATAATCACTTTAGGTATCGTGGGAAGTAGAGCTGGAGGGATTTTGTGCTAGTGGATATAATAATCCAAGGCGTGAAAAGTCCTCTCTTCTCCTTTCAACCTTCTAGGCACCACTATCTTTTCTAGATGACATTCCTTCCATGCACTTTCAAGCCGTTTGATCTCATTGAGATATTTGTGATCCTTGCGCACAAAGTGGGCTTGAAATAGGTCCACTCGGAGAGGAGGTGGGATATCTTGGAGTACTTGATACTGGCAGACCATTCTATAAGGATAGTCAGATGTTGCGCTAGTGATTCCCATTAGTGAACTGGATTATCTATCTTGTGAGAAAAACGAGCCACACTAACA
This sequence comes from Eucalyptus globulus, assembly GCA_014182545.1. Lineage (NCBI taxonomy): Eukaryota > Viridiplantae > Streptophyta > Magnoliopsida > Myrtales > Myrtaceae > Eucalyptus > Eucalyptus globulus. The sequence continues at coordinate 50,985,739 of CM024719.1, forward strand.
TGGAACCATTTAGCATACCATAGGAAACCCCTGGGATCTGGATCTTTTAGAAAAGTTACTCAAGCAGAAAATGACTTTCTGGTATACTTTTTCTCTAAGATTGAAAATCTCTTTATTGGGTGATTAGAATCATCAATTTCACCTCGACGCATGAAATGGCCAAACTCCTTCACGTGAGAAAGAAACCAAATTTGTAAAAGTTCAGGAGAGGCCTCCATTTTGTTTAAAACGATTGAGGGATAAAAATGTCTCAGCTAAAATCATGTTTGTAAAATTCATGCCAGCACATACTTGTTTGACCACCCATGCAATCAAATGATTAATAAGCATTTTTTCGATGAGGAAATTATAAATCCAAAGAATGCTAAGATGAATATCCTACTCTTTTGGCGCATTGAAGATTGATTTAAAAAATGATCAGCCAAAAAGGAGAATGGGCATGCATTACAATTAGCTTTCAAAACTTTCTTAACCTCATAAGTTTTAATTCTTAGAAATTGAGATAAAATTGATGTGGGCTCCATATCAAGAGGTGGCCTAACAAGTTCAGTCTCAACAGGCATTCTTATGATAACGCTATACTCTTTCAGTGTTGGAGTTAGCTCATTTTTACCAAAAATAAAAGTAGTCATCTCGGGACACCAAAAGTGTGATATAACTTGCAAAATACCACTATGGACTCCAATATCCAAAAGGGGGATGAGCCGTCCCAGTATCGACTCCACATAATCTTGACATTCTTTACTTAGTTTATTCCACCACCCCTTGAGCTCGATCTTGGGAGTTGGAACGAATTGAACATCGGATCTTCCCATTGTATATAGATTAAGACCCACGATCGACCTCTTTGTCATGGACCAAAAGAAAGTGAGATAAAGTAAATAGATTGCATAATATAAGGTAAGAATACTTACTTTACAAAGGAAAAAAGGCAACCACATACACAGGGGCTTGAGATGTGAGGCTTAACAACTAAACTACAAGGCTTAGCAAGTTAGAGCCAAGAGGATAGGTCGACTAGTCGCAGTCTCGCGTACAAAGGTCGGGTCCTCTTAGCTCTAGTTTAGTCAAAAGGAAATCCTATGATCACGTAGTTTTGCGGACAAGGATAAACATTTTGGCACCAAGAAAAATTTTCGGGCTGAGAAAGGCAACCTCTACATCGCGGTCTCGCGTTCAAGGTTGGTTCATATCTCAACACTATCCTAGAATCCTTAAATGCGGTCCAAGTCCAACGGCAGGTTGTGTGTGCAATTTGTAGTGCTAAAACAATTTTAAAATCATTTTTATAAAAACATTCAATCTTAACACCTTCCTACAAAACAAAGAGTCAGCAAGCACTACTCCCCTTATACCTCATTTTTATAAAAACATTTAACACTTCATGTTAGGAGCGTACCTCGTTTCCATGCTGCCAAACAAAAATATTTTTGAAAAGAAACAAGCCTATGTCCACTATGAGTTTTAATTCTATCCCTAGCGGAGTCGTCAAGCTATCTCAACCTTCTTGAAGGTGAATTACTCAAAGAATGCTAATGGATTACTAAGTCTGATGACTTGGCACGAACCCTCCCAAGTCCTACCAATCGTGACTTGATACTAAGAAATTAACCCATATAAACATGAAATTATACTCAATTTGGAGCCACCACTAACCAATTAGGGTTGATTAGAAACCCAAGTAAAGTATGGGATAATACTTACTTTTGCGAATCAGAGATTCAATAGGTTCGGGGACATGGTTACGCTAGATTAATCTAACGCTCTTTCGGTACCTTTTCATTTTAATTTCAAAAATATTTTGTAGGCAGTCTTGATTAATTTTAACCTAAGTTACTAACATGCTAAGGGTGGTCATGCGGGTGTACAATCAATAGAATAACATTCAATAAACCGAAGTGATAGATTGTAAGAAATTATAAACTACAACCTTATTAAAGTCTATTCTCTAAAAAAAACTTACAAAAATGCTAATAAAAATGCATGCCCTAAACATGATTTCTAAATGACATGACACCTAATTTTTCTTTTTTTTAATATTAATTATATGCAATCTTAATTTACATTTAATATGTATGATTTTTACTCTAATGACCGCGAGATGCAATTCATATGACATAACTTGAATCATCACAATATGTGTGCAATCTAATTTACATAATCCTAAATATGCATGTGCTACATGATACGAGATGGATGATGTTGTAATTCTATATACATGTTCTTTTTTATGATTTTTCTTTTTTTAATATAATGCAACCCTAATAAATTATATATATTTTTTATATATATGCAACCTACAATAAATAACAATGACATGAAATGGGATTAATTATGAATTAACCCTATTGACTAACCAAGCAAATGACATTTGTGTTTTCCTTCTTTTTAAAAAAATGACTTAATAATTTTTATTGAAAAGAAAGCAACATAATGAAGCAACGCTAATTTTTTGGCATTTTTTTATTAAAAAAAACTACATGATGGGAATACTAAGACATTAAATCTAAAACGTCGACTCACTAACTAAAGCGCAACATATGGTGTGCATATTATGAAATCTATATGACCTAAACAACATTTTTTGTTCTTTTCTTGGTTTTATTAAAAGAAAATTATCTTGACATTATTCGAATCTTAAAAATCAAGGTGCGTTGCTTTAAACATGAAATATGTATGGACCTAAATTCTAGATATGACATATGATGCATGATATGTGATGTGCACGTAATGATGAAGCATTGAAATATATGTCCTATTGATAATCCACCGGTATAAATCAATGACATATTATCTTAATGTGAACTAATTACGTAAAGTAATCTGTAAATTTGTCATGAAAAGTTGAAATAATAAAAAATCTAACCCGACGTCTCGTGGCTCAATATTTTTTATTATTATGACTTAATATGACAAATTTCTTCATTGGATAACGATTACGTATGACAAAACAAATCAAGTCAGGATCACAAGCTAAGAATCCGAATATTTGAACTGAATTTAGCCTAAAGATTTTACCTAGTCCAGGGCATGGCTTTCTTGAGGGGCGGTGGCAAGGTTTGCGGATCAACAAATGAGTTATTATCAAGACTTCACGGGTGCTTGGTGAGTAACCAGTGATTAAAAGTTGGTGGTCTAATGACAATTCCACCACCGTGAGGCCCAGCCAATGAATCCAAAAACCTGCGAAATTAAAAGACTTCCAAGTGATGGAGGGTTGGCACTCAGTGATGATGAACCTCACTATGTGACGCTCAACAGTGGCATTCGTCGGGCAACCTGCGAAATAGAAACTAATCGTGGCATAACTTGGCAAAGGCGCCTCAAGAACGTCAATGGGAAGACCATAGTAGCATTGGGTAACCAATAATGCCGTCAAGAATTCACTATTTCTCGGCTCGCGGACAGAAGTAGAACACCAACAGGTTCAAATGGGCTGTTACGAAATTGCAAGTCGATTCCAGAAAAAATAACGCTTGCAAACAATTTTCTAAGTAGAATATAATAATAAAAGAATAGAATCAGAAGAACACGCCAAAAAATTTGTTAACGAAGTTCACCCAAACCTGGGTTAGATCTCTACGCAGAGACACTCTGTGAATCCACTAGACTTTTTAAAAAGTTGGAATACAACGATAATTTTCTCTTAAGATCAGGATACAAAGAGATTGAGAACCCTCGTAAAGAAAAAACTCACTTTTTTCTTCTCTTTTTTTCTTGCCTATCTATTTTCTTTTTTAGCGTCTTGACGGCTAGCGTCTTGCTATCGCTAATATAAATGTATCACTTTTAACTTAAAAGCAAATCTGATAGAAAAGACAAAAAAAGCTCTTAAAGATATTTGGCTTCTTCTATAACAATCTCCCACTTGAAGACAAATAAACCCAAGCACCAAGCAACTTTACATCCATCTTCTTCAAAAAACTAGTACCTGGAAAACTTGTGCCTCTGCGATACTCATCATCAATCACCATGGAGTAATACCAATGTGGCACCCCGAAACACCTAAGGTCGCCACAGATACCAAAAGAAGAACCATAATCCATAGGCATTTATATATATATATATATATATATATATATATATATATATATATGTTGATCATGCATAATCCTCCATCTACAAGTGTCGGCTATGTCCAAAAAGTAGCAGCTCCTACTCCTCACGTGGGTCATCACACCCATCCCGGTGCGTCAGGTGGTGGCGGCGGCAACATCCCCCGCATCACTCCGTCACGACGAACGTGGACAGATATGAACTCTTGAATGACCGGGCCCCCAGCCAGGCCCACGTCATACATCACCAGTGCACGAACCCGAATGAACGTCAGACTAGGGATAGTGGGACAGTCGATCTCCATACACTCGACCTCCACGTCAGATGGAAGGCCGTAAAAAGTGCCCTGCATGATAGTAGGGAGCGGCATCTTTCTAATATGAAATGTTAGTCCCCAAAAGGGGTGAGTACAACCACTCAGCAGGTAGAGGATCCATTAAATTACTCAATTCATCACACAGAACAATCAAGACATCATGGTATAGTTCACATTATTCATGCATCCAAGCATTACTTACCTTGCAGTCATGCATATGTCATCATACCATATAAGCATACACCATCATGCATTCATCACTAAACATTTGTGCATATACCATCATGCCATAGGTGCATATACATCCATGCACTCATGATCAAGCATTCATGCATATACCATCATGCCATAGGTGCATATACATCCATGCACTCATCATCAAGCATACATGCATATACCATTATGCCATAGGTGCATATACATCCATGCACTCATCATCAAGCATACATGCACACATGTCACCATACCATGCATGATTCAATTTCAATTTCTCAATTTTTATTCTTTCAATTGGGCTGCCACATTTCTCTTTCCTGGGACCAGTATTTGCATCCCACATTTATCGCTCGCACCAAATCTGGCATCGCGAGGAACCTCCGGCACACACCTCCGAGCATCCGGCACACACACTCCGGGCATCTCTTATCCCAACTGGCATCACGAGGTATCCCCTAGCTCACACCTCCGGGCTTCCGGCACCCCCACATCCCGAGCATCTCGAAACTCCCGAGGACATCCGGCACACACCCTCTGGGCATCCAACATACACTCCCTAGCCGGGCATCCCAACACTCCCGGGGCATCGTCGGCTCACACCTCCGACGGCATTCTCATTTATCATAGTTCACATTCACAATTATGGCTCAATATCAACATGGCATATGATATGATGGCAACGAGATCATTTTCAGCATTTTAATTCATATATGTAGTGCCAATCATCATCACATGTGCAGCAAGATTCAATCACTTAAGGCAACATAATCCATGGGTTCATACAACCTAGAACAATCCATACATTACAGCTTTTGAAAATTACAAAACCCAGCTTGCACAATTTTAGAAAACATATCAATTAAATGCTCACATGACCTTCAAAAATTATAAAATTTGAACATGTGATAGTCAAGACATAAATTTAGAAACTCCATGAAGAACACATGCCCAAAAAAACCTCACACAAAAAGATATAGCTCACGCATTACAGCTTGCAAAATTCGGACACATCAGATTGCGCGGTTCTTGAAATATTTCGATTTAAATACCCGAATGACCTTAAAAAATTATGAAATTTTACCATATGATAGTAAAGACCCTAAAGTATATTTTTCATGAAGAAATAAAGGCCATATTCGTCCTAGATAATTAAATATGGACGGTTGAAGCCCCTGTTCCTAGTACCGAACATTCCAGGTTTAGCCGTCTCCGAAAAATCACGATTTCACCTACTTATATTCCTTAATTTCCTCTGAATTTTTTATATGTTTTGCCTCAAGAGGTCCAATACAACTTTCATTAAGGAATCCAAGTAATATTCTCAAAGGAAAGTCACTTTATATTCCACGAAGTCGCTGGAGTTCAGTACAACATTTCCAGATCTATCGTCTTCAAAGGAAAAATAACTAGGATATACTTGTTTGTTTTACCTCAAATTTTAGTATGTTAGTCTTCAAGATGTTCGCTACAACTTTAGTGAAGGGGTCGAAGTGAAATTCTCAGTAAAAAGTTACATGCAACACACAAAATCACCAAGAGGTCAACAAAACAGCTTCAGATCTAACATTTTCGTAGAGGGAGGGTTTTACCCCCCCCAAACTCAGTTATTTTGTCTCAAATTATAGTATGTTATACTTTATGATGTTATCTACAACTTTTGTGAAGAAGTCGAAACCAAAATCCGACTCAAACACCGCATGCAAGCCACTACAACATTCTGGGTCAGGCTGTTTACTCGAAAAGAGATTGCTATTTCAAAACAACACCCTTAAAACTTCGGTTTTTCACCCTAGACATCCGAAATTCATCATCTTTCATTAGCACATTCTAGACACAACATGCAAGAGCAGATCAAAGGATCTAACTTGCCTCCAAACCGAGCTACTGCGAGCACGACGGCGGTAAACGACGGACGCACGGGCGGCTGCGAGCGACGGACGAGCGGCTTCCTCCTTCGCGCGGCCTCTTCCTCCTCTCTCTTGGTTCCCTCACTCTCTCGACAGCTCTCTCTCTCTCTCTCTCTCTCTCTCTCTCTCTCTCTCTCTCTCTCCCTCTCTCAAGACCGGTCACTCTCTCTCTCTCTCTATTTCCTTTTATTCAATCATTTGCAATCATTAGGTGCCGTCTAAGGTGGCCAATGGGTGTAACTCCCCTCTTGCCACTTGGCAAACCCCATGCATGATGGGCTTGAAGATGGGCCGGCCTTCTCCCCTCCTTGTGGTTGACGACAGCCCTTCATGGGCTTCATGGGCCAAGCCAATTTGGCCCACTTTAGGTCCAATACTCTTGGACCTAAAGTCCAAACTTAATTAATTTCAATTTTACTTTTAATAGTTCATCTTAATTCCCTCTTTTATAAATTCCAAATTTACAATTTCATATGGCCATAAAACTTGTATCCTTAAACTATAAGAATCAAATCTATGAGGTGCATAGCCAAGAACAAATTCTTCTTATTAACTTATCCTATAATACTAATTTTAATAACCCATGAACACAAGATACATTTCCATCCATATATCACTCAGTCTTAAAAGAAAATCAATAACCAAAGCATAGACCAAAGGCAATTTCATTACCTAAGCATAGACTTTAATACATCTAGAGGTTGCCTTGAATTTTGGGATGCCAAAACCAATGGTAGTAGTATAGAAAATATGCTTCTCTTTCTCTACTACCTTGGTCAACATGTCAACTGGATTCTTCGAGCCATCAATCTTCTATAGCTTTAACTCATTATCTTTCAATGTTGATCTGATAAAGTGATAACGCTTCTTGATATATCTAGTCCTTGAGTGATAAGCTGCATTCTTTGTTAAGTACACTGCACTTTGACTATTACTCCATAGTGTACTGACTGACTGTTTTTGATTTAGTTCCTCCATATAATCTTATAACCACATGATTTCCTTAGAGGCTTCTGTGATCGCCACGTATTTTGTCTCTGTCGTTCGATAAAGCCACTAATTTTTGTAGTTGAGATATCCAACTCACTGTTGTACCTGCAACTGTAAAGACATATCCAGTGGTACTCTTACCACTATCTTGATCACTCGAATAATCTGCATCTACATAACCCTACAACTCTAGAGATGTACCACCATAACAAAGTGAGTAATTGGAAGTACCTGCTAGATATCTCAATATCCATTTCACCGCATTCCAATGCTCTCTACCTGGGTTCTACATATATCGACTCACAACTCCCACTTGTTGGAGAAAACTTTCGTAATTGTTTTGAAGCTGACAAAACGTTTCCATCAGTCTAGTCTGAAGACTTGTAGACTCTTTCGTCAAAGTCTGAAGACCGCCGAACCTTCAGACTCAAGATTCAAAGTCTACCCTCATTGACAGTTTCTAGATCGTCAAAGAAGACTTATCCAGAATTGAGTATTTCGTTAAGGATTTGATTCTATCGACTGAAGAAGACCTCTCAGCTGGATATAGCATCTCGGAATCTATTATTCGTTTTGATTTCAATTCAGGTAATTTAAATCCGTTGATTGGCGAAGCATACTTGGAAGGTTTTACTTATAGAAACTTAGATCTTGATTGTATGGGCGAGCAGGATTGGTGGGCTATCATCATATTCCTTAAATAACTCGAGATCTCCCTAATTGATTCTGTCCAACGGGTAGATTGGAAGAGCTCATTTGGAAAGTGCCAATGGTTATGAAGGCATGAAGGAGTATATAAGGAAGATATTCCAGTTATTCGAGTGTGTGCGTAATAGATAAATTCCAAAGTCTGAAGCTCCTTGTTCTTTATCAATTTAATTGTTGAGCGTAAATTTGTACTCAAAAGAGGGTTTATATATTTGTGAGATCTTGAGGAAGTGTAGCAGAGTCTCTATACTATGGAATCAAGGACGTGATACTGTAACGACTCTTTTGATTCATAGTGAAATCTAGCCGGTGGGTTGTCAGTGCGGGAGAGTGGATGTAGGCTTGGATTAAGCCGAAACACTATAAACCTTGTGTTCTTATTCTCTTCCCTAAACTCTTTTACTTTACTCGTAACTTTATTTAACTGTTAGAGTCTTGCTTCTATTTTAAAGTCTACTGTTAAACAGACTCAGGTTAAAAGTAAAGTTTTACTCTGTCCTTCGCAAAAGTTTGTTTTCGCACCTATTCACTCCCTCTAGGTGCCCATACTAGCATTCACGCCACTGCCTATGCAATGTCTGGTCTTGCACTCACCATGGCATACATCAAACTCCCCACTGTTGATGCATATGGAACTAGCACCATCTCATCTTTCAAAGCTTGAGTTTTGGGACACATATCCTTAGAAAGTTTGAAGTGACTCGCTAGAGGAGTTGCAACCACTTTTACCTTGTCCATGTTAAATCTCTTTAACACCTTGTTCACATAGTCTTCCTATGACAGCTATAATTTCTTACTTTTCCTATCCTTGATGATTTTCATATCTAAAATATTCTTGGCTTCTCCCAAGTCTTTCATAGCAAACTGTGATGATAACATCTTCTTCACTTCTACAATTCTCTTCATATTGGAACTAGCCACTAGTATGTCATCCACATATAAATAGAGATACACAATGTCACCATTATCATACTTGCGAAAATAAACATAATGATCAGACTCACAGTGTGCAAATCCTTTTTTCTTTCATGAAACCATCAAATTTTAGGTACCATTGCCGCGGAGCTTATTTCAAGTCATACAAGGTTTTCATCAAGCAACATACCATGTGCTCCTTACCTTTGACTTCAAAACCCTTAGATTGTGCCATATATAGTTATTCATTTAAGTCACCGTGTAAAAACTTTGTTTTTACGTCTAACTGCTCAAGATGAAGATCCCCCACTACAACTATACTCAGCATAACTCTAATTGATGTCATTTTCACTATAGGTGAAAATATCTCGAAATAGTCGATCCCTTCTTTTTGAGAAAAGCCCTTAACTACAATTCTCGCTACAACTATACTCAGCATAACTCTAATTGATGTCATTTTCACTATAGGTGAAAATATCTCGAAATAGTCGATCCCTTCTTTTTGAGAAAAGCCCTTAACTACAAGTCTCGCCTTGTATCTAATACTGCCATATGCTTCATTCTTAATCATGTACACCCATTTATTTAATAAAGTTAATTTATCTGTGGGCAACTTGGTCAACTCCTAAGTTTTGTTCTGAAGTAACAAGCTTATCTCGTCTTTCATAGCAAACTCCCACTGTAAGTGAGACGTGTCTACCTTTGCCTCATCGTAAGTCTTTGGTTCCCTAAATCTGTATATAAGACATGACTCAAAACAGTATTAGTTGATGGATCAAAAATTACATTTGGCTTTCTCACATGTGTAAACCTCCTTAATACAGGTAATTCAAGGTTGTTAGTTTGCTCCGAATCACTGCGTTCCTCTTGACCTACCTCTTCACTGATAATAGGCTCATCTTGAACCTCTCTTTCAAGTGCACTTTGATCTACTGGAAACATCTTCACGGGAATTATGTCTAATTCAACATATTTTGGTTGTACTACCTTCTCATGCTCCGTCTGACGATTCTTATACATCTTTTCTTCATGGAATACCACATTCCGACTGCGGATGACTTTTTTATTCTCATAATCCCAAAGCCTATAGCCATACTCGTCACCACCATATCCAATAAATACACACTTCTAGGACTTAGCATCAAGCTTTTTCCTATCCTCCCTATCAATCAAAGCATATGCAATACAACCAAACACCTTTAGATGTGAATAATTAATCTTTTTACCTGATCACCATTCTTGTGGTATTTCTCCATTCAACGCACTAGATGGACTTCTGTTGATAAGATAAATAGCTGCATCAACTATGGCAACCCATAAGTGTAGCGGGAGACCCGCATGTAGCCTCATGCATCTCGCACGTTCTAAAATAGTCCTATTCATCCTTTCAGCTACATCGTTCTCTTGAGGAGTTCTAGGAATAGTCATTAACCCGTGTATGCCTTCTCAACTCCAATATTCTGCAAATTCCTTACTCGTGTATTTACCACCATTATCAGACTTCGGAACTTTAATCTAATAACATGTCTCTTTTTCTACCATGGTCTTCCACATTCTAAACATCCCGAATACTTCTAATTTTTCTCTAAAAGCATAGACCCAAGTCTTCCTTGTCGCATTATCAATGAAGGTGACAAAATATCTTTTACCGCCATAAGAGAGTTCTTGAGCAAGTCCCCATACATCAGTATGAACCAACTCTAGCTTCTAGCCTTTATTTTGTCGTCCATTCAATTGAAAACTAACAACTTTCTGTTTTCCATAAATGCAACTCTCATAAAAATCTAACTCAACTTTTTGCAAACCTATAATTAATTTCCTCGAGTGTAACTACTTTACACCTTTTTCACCAAGATGCCCCAAACGATAATGCCAAAGAGTAGATAAATTACATGTAGCCATTGTAGTTGCAGCCATATCACTAATATTGTCTCATTGGAGAATGTAAAGTGTACTCGTACGCTTTCCCTTTGTTACTACTCTAACCCTTGAAGTTATCTTTCACTCTCTGCATCCAAAGGTTGTTACTAAACCTTATTGGTCAAGTTTACTAGTTGAAATCAGATTTTTCTTTAATTTTGGAATATGTCTAGTTTCACGCAAAACTAGACGTCCTGCACCTGAGATGTTCAAAGTCACAGTTCCTTTTCCAACAATGGGACACATGTGGCCGTTCTCCACAACCACTTGTCCGAAATCTCCACTGGCATAATCATCAAATATATTTCTTTACGAGGTGCAAAAAAAAGAAGCACCGGAATCAATAAACCATTTATTCGTCGTCAAGTCAAACCATGCATACAAACACAAATTATCTAGCAAAGATTCATCGCTAACCACATTAGCTCCTTGATTTTCATCTCGCTGCTTCTTTTTGTAGGCTTCACATTGAAACCTCCAATGTCCGATTAGGTGACAAAACCAACACTCATCTTTTGCAACCTGTCTCTTACCCCTTGATTGTGATATGTCACGCTCATTGGATTTACCTCTACTTTTACTTCTTCCACGTTCTCCACTACGAGTGTAGTTAAAGATTTAGATGTAAAAAAATTATCTCCACTTGAGACTTTCCTTCGTATCTCTTCATCCATGATACTACTCATAGCATTATCAAGAGTTAAATCATCCTTCATAGTGCTCGAAATTCCCTGCACTGCGGTATTATAGCTTAATGGAAGAGAACGTAAAAATAATAAAGCTTGACGCTTCATATCTAAACTTATGCCTGCAAAACCAGTAGGTCGCAATGCTCTCAGATGTTCTAAGTGCAATAGTTCAGATCATTTTGAGAAAGAATGTCCTATGGTTTGGAAACCTGTTAAGAAAGTATGGGCAAATACCGCATATCACACTAACATCAATGGACCCAAGAAAATATGGGTACCAAAGAAAGTTTGAGTCTCTTTTTTAAATACAGGTAACTATCAAGAAGAAAGTAAAATGGTATCTGGATAGTGGATGCTCAAGACATATGACAGGAGATTCAAATTACTTCATAAAGCTCGTTCAAGTAAATGGTGGAAAAGTTTCATTTGGAGGAAACAACAAAGGAAGAATTGTGGGATTCGAAACTATAAAGATTGGAAACCTCACAATCAGTAATGTTTCCTTAGTGGAAGGACTCAACTACAATTTGCTTAGTATTAGTCAACTGTGCGATACCGGTTTCAAAATCAACTTTCAAGAGGGAATATGTTCAGGAACCAGTAAAGATTCTACTCAGTCATTCATGGGTCGAAAACATGGAAATATCTACCTCTTGGATGTCAAACCAGATGAATCCCAATGTCTAATCTCAATTCAAGACGAAGCAAACTTATGGCACAAAAACTTGGGCACATCAATATGAAGCAAATAGCCAAAATTTCAGCAAAGAAGTTTGTTCGTGGTCTACCCAATCTGTCATACCAAAAGATTGATCTATGTACACCATGTGTATTGGAAAAGCAGGTAAGAAACTCCTTTAAACCAATAAATCAAGTTTCCACTAATCGTGTACTGCCTTTCTTGCATATGGATCTCTTTGGACCAACCAGAACTCAGAGCATTGGAGGTAAGAAATATTGCCTAGTAATTGTGGATGACTACTCACGATTTACTTGGGTATATTTCCTAGCAAGTAAGTCTGAAACCTTTTCTTACTTTGAAAAGTTTGCTAAAAAGGTCCAAAATGAGAAAGGGTATGTTATTTCAAGTATACGAACAGACCATGGAGGTGAATTTGAAAATCAAGATTTTACAAAATTCTGTGATAAATCTGGTTTTCAGCATGTGTTCTCCTCTCCATATACTCCAGAGCAAAACAGAGTTGTGGAAAGAAAGAATAGGTCGCTTCAAGAAATGGCTAGAACTCTTTTAATTGAAAGTAATATATTTTCACGTTTTTGGGCTGAAGCAGTTTCTACAGCATGTTATATCATTAATAGAGTTTTTCTAAGGCCTATTATAGAGAAAACCCCCTATGAGTTATTCAAAGAAAAGAAGTCTATTGTTTCATATTTTCATGTGTTTGGATGTAAATGCTTTATATTGAAAAATGCAAATGATCGAGTTGGCAAGTTTGAAGAAAAATCAGATGAAGGTATCTTCCTTGGATATTCAACCACAAGCAAAGCCTACAGAGTCTACAACAAGAAGACTCAATCTGTGGAGGAATCAATAAATGTCAAATTTAAAGATTCTATGCAAAATGAATCTATTCAGACTCATCTTGAAGAATCTGAACCTGCTTCAGACTCTACAAAGTCTAAATCTCAAGAAGCAGCTCAGACATCGAAAGACCAGCAACAAATGATTGTTGAAGATTCAAATGAAGAAAAAGATCAACAACTTGACAAATCAACCAGCAACTGGAAGCATAAGTCCAGTCATCCCAAAGATCTCATTATTGGTGACATTAATGAATGAATTCACACAAGATCCAAAAGGCGCGAAGAGTCTAGTGCTGTGGCTCTTATTTCTGAAATAGAACCCAAAAGCATAGAAGAAGCTTTATATGATCAAAACTGGATTGAAGCTATGCAAGAAGAACTCAGGCAATTCAGTATTAATGATGTTTGGGAATTGACTCCTAAACCGAAAGGTAAATCTATTATTGGAGCTAAATGGGTTTTTAGGAACAAGATGGACGAGAAAGGAAAGGTCGTAAGAAACAAAGCAAGACTCGTGGCCAAGGGATATACGCAAGAAGAAGGGATAGACTATGATGAGACTTACGCACCAGTAGCGAGGTTAGAAGCAATTAGATTATTACTTGCTTTTGCTTGTTATAAGAATTTCAGGTTATTTCAAATGGACGTCAAAAGTGCTTTCCTAAATGGATTTATCCATGAGGAAGTCTATGTGGAACAACCACCTGGGTTTGAAGACCCAAGGAAACCAGACTCAGTTTTCAGACTGAAAAAGGCTTTATATGGTTTAAAGCAAGCACCTCGAGCTTGGTACGAGAGGCTGAGTAAGTTTTTAATTCAAAACGGCTTTGTCAAAGGTAAAGTAGACACTACACTGTTTATCAAAAGAGAAAGCAAAAGTTTTCTGCTTGTTCAAATATATGTTGATGATATTATTTTTGGATCCTCTAATGAAAGTCTGTGCAAGAAATTCTCTAAGTCTATGCAGGATGAATTTGAAATGAGCATGATGGGTGAACTAACCTTCTTTCTTGAGCTTTTGTGAAACAATTGAAGAAATGAACTTTTATTCATCAAGAAAAATATGCTAATGATCTTGTCAAAAAGTTTGGACTGGAAAATTGCAAAAAAGCTGATATACCAATGTCAAGTTCTTTGAAGATAGACAAAAATGAAGGAGGAAAGAAAGTTGACCAGAAGCTATATAGGAGTATCATTGGTTCACTTCTTTATCTTACTATTTCTAGATCGACATTTTGTTTAGTGTTTGCATTTGTGCCAGATTTCAAGCAGACCCTAAAGAATCTCATCTAAGTGCTGCAAAGCGTATTATCAAATATATTGCATCAACTTCAAACTTTGGTCTTTGGTATCCTAAAAAGGGAGACTTTACTCTTCTTGGATACTCAGACGCAAACCTAGCCGGATGCAGAGTTGATAGAAAGAGCACCTCGGGTACCTGTCAACTACTTGGAAGTAGGATAATGTCTTGGTTTTCAAGGAAGCAAAATATAGTAGCTCTTTCTACAGCAGAAGCAAAGTATGTAGCTCTTGGAAGTTGTTGTTCACAAATTCTGTGGATAAAACAACAGCTAAGAGACTTTGGAATTGAAGATTCATGCACAAAGATTAAGTGTGACAACACTAGTGCAATTAATCTCACCAAGAATCCAATTCTTCACTCAAGAGCAAAACATAGAGAGATTCGACATCACTTCATTAAAGATCATGTTCAAAATGGAGAAGTTTCGATTCAGTTTGTTGACTCAAAGAATCAACTAGCGGATATATTTACAAAGCCTTTGGAGAAAAATCAATTTAAAGTTATTCGTTCCAGACTCAACATCTTGAGGTTTGAAGAAGTAAAAGTCTAGAGACTCTCATACTCAGACAATCAAGATTTTTGACTGTAAGTTATTTTATTCTCTCTTAGATTAAATCTCGAAAATGTACGATCATCTATCCATAATTGATTTTTGCTATTTTCAATTTCCGTGATTATTGCAATCTTTCTTTTTCGAAAATGGAGTTAATTTTAAATGACAGTTATCTAATTTTTTGAAAAAGGCAGTTATTTTTTTAAAAGGCATCTTTTTACTTTCCTTTAAGACATTTTGTATGCCTCTCTTTGACTGTCCTATATACTGTCGGTTTCTCTTCGTTTTACTCCAAAAACCCTTAAAAGCATCGATCTTCCACTTCTATCTTCTTCTCTTGTTTAATCTTCGAAAAGTTGTCATCTTTCTTGGGAAAAACAAGTTTGGAATCTTTCAAAGACTGTGAAAGATGTCGTCTCAAAGGAAGTCTTCGAGGATCGCGAATAGGGGACCGCAGCAAATGCGTGAGGGGCCTACGCACTTTGATCTCACCGAGGAAGAAGAGTCTCCTAGTCAGCAGCAGAGCCCACAACATTCTCAGCATGGTCCATCTCCTCCATCTAGACCACAGGATGTTGCTCGTCGAGAAGAGGAAGAAATAATCGAAGATGCAGAACTCGTAAGAACTTTTAAGCCCTCTTTTACCTACAAGCTTTATCGTGCTTTGAAAAGGGGTGGAACTCCTTTGAACTACATTGACGAATTTCTGAAAGATAGAGGGTATAAAAATGAAACCTTCTTTTTACGCACAATGGAACGGTTGGGAATTGCCCCTGCTGGGTCAGCGGAAGAGGCAATGGCAAATATCCCAAGCGATCCACGTGTTGGAGGGCTGAATCAGCCATATGGGAATGATGATGATAAGTTGTACAGTCAGTTTCAACCGAGAATGGGTGTTGCGGCAAAAATTCGGAGCAAAAGGATAGACTTGTTTCGATCGGAGGAACACACGCATCTATACTCTAAGTTGTTGAAGCGTGGGGTGATAAACCCTAGAAGTGTGGATTTTGATTTCCTTGACTTTGTGAACGTTAATTTGAGGGAAAAATTCAGTCTTCTTCAACTTGAACAGTTTTATTCTGAATCTACAAAAGCCTATGCTGAACTCACTGCATATTTCTATTCGAATTTCAGTTTCTTGGATGCGAATAGATTCTCTTTTAGTGTCGGAGATTAGGACTATGTGGTGGATGTAGATATGTTGGCTGATGTGATTGGGGTTGAAAGAGGGAGATATCAACCTATCAATGTGTCTATTGCTCGTGCTACGTTGGAACTTGTTAAGGATAGAAGGACAGAGGGAAAGATTTCCTACTTGAGGATGAGTGCGTTCAACATTCTGCTTCACAAGATTGTAATTAACTGCCTCAGACCAAAATCTACTTCAAAGACTGATGTTTCAAACTCAGAGGCAAAGCTGATATATGCCATCAATGCTTTGGGAAAAAGTTCTGTCTTCCTCACATTATTATATTCCACATGTACAGAGCAGTGGTGAAGGACAAGGGTCAACTTCCTTATCCAGCTCTTGTGACCAAGTTATTCAGACATTTGAATGTTCAGCCTCCTCGGATTCTCTCTGTTAGAACTTGTGATCAAATGGTAATGGGACTGAAAATGGTGTCTAAAATGCATCTGAAGGAACTCAACAAGGCGTTGGAGAAATTCAAGGAGAAAACCCCTACTAAGACTCATCAAATCTCTTCGGCTGCAAAAAGAAAAAGGGAAGGAGCCCATGGTTACTCCATCCAAGAAAAGAAGAGCTCTCATCGTTGAGGATGAAGAAGATGAGGATGACATCACCATTTTTGCAATGGCATTGAAGAACCTGAGTCGTTCTGTTCCAGAATCAACGGAATGACAAGAGAAAGACACATATGAGACAGAACAAAGGACTGGAGAAAGAGAAATTTTGGAAGCAGAGGAGAAAGAAACAGAGGAGAGAGAAGCAAAAGAAAGAGATGCAGAGGAGGAAAGAATTGAAGAAAAAGAAGAAGAAGAGAGAGGAGATCAAGAGGAAGCGAGCATGAGAAACACTCTTCTCCACCCGAAGGCATGGAAACCGGGGATCATGAGAAAAGAGGAATGTTCTCATTCCACCGCCACCGTGAAGGAGTAAGCCGCTCTCCAGCAGATCCAGAGGACATCTATACCTCTCAATTTCCTGAGGAGGGACATGATGTTTCATTGCCCAATCTGCGTGACTATGCTGATTTGCCATCGTCTGCCTTTACTCCATCTGATCGTGCAGAAGCCAGTACGCAGACTGATAATTCAGCAGATTTTCGCAAAATTCTTGATGTTCTCTTAGAGATGCGGGGTCAGATATATGCTCTGGGATGCGAAGTACAGACTGCAAGTCAAGCTTCTTCAGTTTCTTTGAATGATCAAATCCAAGCCCTTGCTTTTCAGATTCAAGCAAATGCTAAGGGTGAAGATGTGGCTCAACTGAATGAAGAATTGAAAAAGCTAGAAGGCATTGTCCAGTCAATGGGAGATTTCCAGCTTGTTCGTGTTCTCAAGCAATCTTGATTCCATTCTCTTTCCATCTCTACCTTTTTAATGATGACAAAAAGGGGGAGAGATGTGATGCAGATTTGAACTTTGAACTTTTTTAAACTTGAACTCTTGATTTGTTTTGATGTTTGTTTTGATTTGACTTGTGTGTCTGGCTGTGGACTGGATTTGGGATTTGGGATTGATTGTTTATGGATTGACTGTTTATCTTAAGTACTATTGATATCTTATGGCTTTACTCATCTATAGGACTAACCTATTTTCTGTGGTTGCAGATTCTAGTGTTATCATTAAGCCATTTATCTTTATGAGATATCCATATTTGCTTGAATAATGTTTTGCAGGTCAAAGTTATCCAAATTTGTAGGAAAGTTTTGTCACCATCAAAAATGGGGAGATTGTTGGAGTAATCTTCTTGGAGCGTTTTGAAGTTGACAAAACGTTTCCATCAGTCTAGTCTGAAGATTTGCAGACTCTTCTATTTAAAGTCTGAAGACCTCCGGACTGCTAGACTCAAGACTCAAAGTCTATTCTCACTGTCAGTTTCTAGTCCGTCGAAGAAGGCCTATCCAGAACTAGATGTTTCGTTAAGGATTTGACCTTATCGACTAGAGAAGATCTCTTGGCTGGATATGACATAACGGAATCCTTTATTCGGATCAAGATTGATTCAGAGATTGAGGATCCGATGATTGGCGAAGTATACTTAGAAGGTTCTACTTATGGAAACTGAGATCCTGATTGTATGGGCGAGCAGGATTGATGGGCTATCGTCATGTTCCTTAAATAGCTCGAATGACCTTCCTAATTGATTTTGTCCAATGGGAAGATTGGAAGAATTCCTTTGGTAAGTGCCAACGGGTATGATGGCATAAAGGAGTATATAAGGAAGACGTTCCAGTTGTTCGAGTGTGTGCGCGATAGAAGAATTCCAAAGTCTAAAGCTCTTTGTTCTTAGTCAATTCATTTACTGAGCGAAATCTTGTACGCAAAAGAGAGTTTATATTCTTGAAAAACCTTGAGGAAGTGTGGTATAGTATCTACACTGTGGAATCAAGGGAGAGCTTTGCTGTAACAACTCTTTTATTCATAGTGAAATCCAGCCGGTGGGCTGTCAGTGCGGAAGAGTGGAGTAGGCTTGGAATAAGCCGAACCACTATAATTTATGTGTTCATTTTCTCTTCCCTACTCTTCTTTACTTTGATCATAATTCATTTTGTTAACAAAATGAGAACTTCCTTTATATTGTCTGTTTAGTATTGCTCACTTATCTCGAGAAACTATTTTTACATCTATTCACCCCCCCTCTAGGTGCTTATACTAGCTATCTCACAAATGATGCACACCTACTAAACATTTTATAAGGTAATAAGCCAAACACTTTTATGTTAGATGGACATTTTTAGTCGGTACACCAAAATATTGTAGTCTTCTATACTCGGCTATACTTCAAAAGATGACCAACATATTTTCCAACAGTCGTATACTTAAAGTCCATCAATCAGTGTTGGCGTCCAAAAGTTCCTTCCTCTACTGTCCTCCTCCTCGCGGTCATATCCAACCACTCGGTCCATTTGCTGGTGGGGGTGGCAGTAGAGGTATCTTGTCTAGTTTGAAATGTTAGTCCCCAAAAGGGGTGAGTACAACCACTCAGCAATAAAAGGTTCACTAAGCCATATCGTGCTCAACCATCACTATCCAATTTCACGCAAAATAGACAAAACATAAAATTAAGAAATGTATGAGTATGCATCAACAACTAAAATCCTTTCAAAGTGATGGCAATGCAATTTTCAAAAAATCAAATGCAAGGTTTCAATCACACAGGTCCTGATCATAGGATCAAGCTAATATGGCACGTCCCATTCCATGCCATATAACTTAGTCCTATAACCAGACCACGCACCCACACTTAGATGTTCATCAATTTTAAATTTTCAAAAGAAGTTTCACCCTCCAGAGGACCAATATTTGCATCCCTTTGAGCATTCGCACCCAACCTAGCATCGCGAAAGCCTCATGCATTCAGCCACTTAGGGCCACCGGGCATCCAGAGCATGTTACATCACATCTCTGGGCATCTCGCATCCCACCTAGCATCACGAGAAATCTCTGGGGCCATGAAAATGGTACCCTTACCCTCCGGAATTACATACTGACATACCACCGGGCATCCCCTGGAATTACGTACCGATATACCACCGGGCATCCCAACACTCCCGGGGAAAACTTTGGAGCTTGCCATGAAAAAGGTTACTCCCACTCTTCGGAATTACGTACCGATATACCACTGGGCATCCCCCAGAATTACGTACCGACATACCACCGGACATTCCGACACTCCCGGGGCATTGTCGACCCGAAGGTCCGACGGCAACATTAACATCTTAATTTCCAAAAACATTTTTGGATGCAATAACATTTGAAATATAATGAGTTTTCATTGAAAACCTTCGTGTTGAAAGCCATGCTGAATGCCAAAAACCACCATGTCAAATGACATTTCATGATGCATTCACTTTTGGGATGAATTGAGTAAATCTGAAATAAAGGCAATTCGAAAACCAGGATGCACAGTTTTTGTAAAAATTTTGGAATAAACCCCAGATGAACTCAGACACAGAAAATATATCAATTTTTATTGAAATACTATGAAATTTCAGTATGTTAAATTAGAGACATAGATTGACATTTCCCGTGAAGAAATCTAAGTCTATATCTCACTGTATTAAGAGTAGTTATCGCTATAATCTTTTCTAGCATCCTGTAATAATTTCCAGATTTAACATCTACAAAGAAAATCGTTATACTAACCAAAAATTGCCCATTTATTCTCAAATTTTGATATGTTATTCCTAAGGATGTTTCCTACAACTTTCATTAAGGATTTCAAGTTCAATTCTATCTATATAAATACATAAAATTCGTGGAATCATCAAAGGTCAGGCTGTTTTCTACGAAACAGTTTTTTTTTCTTTTTTCTGTTTTAAAATGAATTGCTTCTATCTACACGTTCTTGTATTCATATAGCTATAACTATGAGTTAAACTCAATCTAATGGATATTATCTTAAGTAAAATGATTCTATTCCTCATCTTCATCTCTAGAAATTAAAGCGACACAATATAAACGACTTTTTAGCCATGTTCCTCTAAGACAGAAAACATCTAATGCTTTTCTCTTCATTTCCAGCACAATCAAACCGTTTGTTTTACTACAAATTCATCATGTAGCATCTCAACACACTTACACAATGTCTAGGAGTAGTCATAGTACATTTTCACTCACCTAGAATCCTTCACAGCTCGGTACAAAGCACATACTCACATCTCGGCTCATGTAACTCAACATGCATCACCTTTTCTTCACTCGGCACACTCCATTTCACCTCTCTCAACAATCACAGCTCACTCACAATTAGATTTTGAGACATGCAAGCCTCAAATGCAACATGCGATATCAAATTCAGACCTTATCCGGTCTACTTGCACTACTTTAGACAATAATAGTCTCGCATTATATGGATTAGTGAACTTTTACTTGCCTCAAGTCCTACGGCTCAACGGCAAACAAAAACAAAGAGCTTGAAGGGTCTCGGGTGTGGCTCAATGGCGGCGAACATGAACGGCGTCGACGACGGCAGCACGCGCACGGCAGAGGGCGATCCTTCTCTCTTCTTCTCCTCTCGCAGTTCACCCTCTCGCAAGAACTCTCTCTCTCACTTGTCGCTGCTCGTCTGAGAGAGAAAATGAGAAGAAGAAGAAGATGGGTTTCGGTTTTTGGAGAGAGAGAGAGAGAGGGGTTACGAGACTTAAGAGGGGAAATGGAGCTATAGACTAATCCCTAGGCTAGGCTAATCATTAGCAAATCTAATGATGATGTCTCCTTTGCTTGTTTTTGGTTTAATGGAAATAGGAAATCTATGGGTGATGCAAAGAGAGGAGGGGGTGTCGTGGCTTCCATGCATGATCTCTTTCGCCATTTGTCACTCGATCTTAATTAATCTCTAATCCGTGTCGTTAGTTGGTTCTAATGTTTTTCACTTAATCCCCTTTCGATTCCATTAGATTTCAATTCTATTATAATCATATAAAGTTATGAAATTATATGACATATTAACTATTTAGTGTTAGTCTATGGAGAATTCATCACAAGAAATGCTAAAGTTAAAAATTGATATTAGCATTTACTATCACTAATCAAATTATCATAACTATAATCCATAAACTAAATTGAAAATAAAATCACTTAGGCCTAAATATCTGTCTCTGGCCCAACGGGCTCAATCTATAACCATCCGGCCCACTAAACTAAATTTATTAGTCTAACAATTCTAAATCTTGGCCTGCTCTAAGCTAAGCCCAAGCCCAGCTCTTCCATTCGACTTATCAAGCCCAATTCTAAAATATGTGTGGCCCGCTTACTTCTCGAGCCCACACATTCCTCACGGTCCATCGGGTTCACTTTCTGGCCCAGTCTAAATTAATCTAAGTTCCTAATGATTCTGATTACATTAATGAAGGTCAGTGAAATTTGGGATGTCACACGCTAGAGGACTAAAATCGGATTGTGACAAGGGGCGTTGAGTTTTAGCGTCCCACCACGTGAGAAGCAACTTCGGAATAGGCGTGTGATGGCAACACAAATGTGAGGGCAACCGTGGAGCATGGGGGCTACCGTAAGCAAATCACAAAAGAAAAGAAAAGTTTTTCTATGGTTTTTCCTCCCTCATTCTTCTCTCTTTCACAAATACACAAGTATTCTCTCAAGAATTCTTCCCCCCCAAGTGAACGAAGCCTTGCACTCTTTATTTATAGAGGAAAAAAATCAAGTTTGTTTTGCAAGTGAAGATTTTTTAATATGATTGCATATATTCACTCAACCACCCAAGATTATCTTTCAAAAAGAGGGGATGCGCTCAACAAGAAAAATGGCTCCCAAAATTTAAAATTTTTGTGAAGATTTTCCAAGATAATTCACACAACCGCTGACAATTGTCTTTTGAAACGAGGGGATACGCTCAATAAGAAAAATGCTCCATTATCACAAAATCCAAAATCTTTCAAAATCTCCCTCCACAACCATATGCTTTATTTTATATGTTATTTCTTATCCTCTCTTTTTTATTTTCTCTATTTTTTTTTAAACAAGATAAGTTTGATCCTAAATGTTATTGTTACCTAAACGCAATGCTATGAAATGCTTAATGTAATTTTTATATGATGAACAAGTAAGTAGCATGGTCAAAATTAGGTGTAAACAACGCCTGGTAGTTGTCACCTTAGACGCCAACTCCATTAGTGGTGAGGACGGCGGAGGAGGCGATCAATTTGAACCAAATGGAGGACAAGGAAGTGTAGATGGAAGAGGAGAAAGCCCGAGAAAACCTCCTCCAACTGTGACATCCTGAAATTTCATTCTACTTTCAATTAAATTAATCGGGCTTTTCATCGACGTGCCTATAGTGTTATTCTAGAAGCTGATCACTCATGAGATAACTAGACTATCTGTGGAAGTCATTAAGGGATTTTAATGCAATAGACTTGATAATTCGACCAGGAATCGACTATTTAAATGTGCTCATCTGCAGAGATCATTATGACACAGTAAGATCGATTAGAAATTAGAGATATGTCGATTCGACTAAGATATGTGGCTAAACGTGGGTGATTCCACTAAATTGTGAAATTCTCGTCGATCGGTACTAAACTGATTTTTCTATTGTTTTGGTACCCTGTGTCTGTGATAGAAATCTCGAGATTTTCATGACAACTGAGAGTCGCCAATGTATAGAATAAGTTCATTGTGGCTCAAAGAAAATCGATCACGGGTCATTTGCACTAAAAATTCCCGAAAGCTACCGGGTCGCCTAGGTTCACGCTAAAATCACACCAAATTAAAATTAACCGCGAATTTGAATCCGATTTCAGAAATTGAAAGTTCTGTCAAGTCACAAGTCATTTTAGGAATGTCGACTCAGTCTCCAAAGATTTGTCTACAAACCGAGACTTTTTGGGAAAAAGTTGAGATAGAGTCGTTTTGTCCAAAAAATCAGAGGACCGTTTTTTATTTACAAAATTGGGACAAGTAGGTTCTATTGGTGAGGAAAATGCCAATTTGATTGAGGACGGTTGAATTTTTAGGAGCTGAATTAAGTCGGTTCACGAAGGATTTGAGGAGAAATTGAAGGAATTGCACCAAAATTCGTATGCCCCCATGGCCATGACTTGTGGACCATTTTAAAGCCTTCTAGAAGAGGCATTAAGGTCTGGAAAATTGCTGTGAACACCAGCTGTGGAGATGGGCCAAGCAAGGGGACAAGAAGATGAGGATGAGGCCATTGGTGGCCCCTTCCATGCAAACTGGTCCCCCTCTCCCTCCTTCAACCGTCGAAGCCCCCTTCTCCCTCCATTCCAGCCACAAAAACCTCCTAGCAAGACCAGAGGAACGAGCCAACAAGCCCCTCGCCGTTGCAGCCACCCATCGGACGCCGCTCGCACCACCGTCGCACCCCGGAGCCGTCCACTGCTTGCCTGCTCACACGCCAAACCAGCGCCTCCCAATTTGTTGTTTTGCCTCAACCGTGAGCCCAATACATTCCTGGAGCTAGTCGCAAGCTGCCCCTGTCGTTTGAGCCGCATGGACCGCCGTTCAGCCACCACTTACCCTTGCCAAGCCGTCTGCCTCGCCTTCGCTAGTTTCCACCTCAACCAACTAACCGACCTTCCTCTCTCGGCCAAGATCAGTCCAGCCACGAAGTCAAAACCAGTGGGTTTCTCAACACTGTTCAGCCTGTTTTCAGGTCGTTCCCGATCCCGGTTGGCGATCCCGGTTGGCAAGCCCACTTTGGAGTTTCTCGTCCCTCGTCACATCCCTGTCATTTTGATATGAGCGGATCATTAATCAAGTGAGTTTAACTCATTAATCCCTACTTAGTAAGTTAATTACGCTTAAGGGTTGTTTAGTTTAAACTAAGTATGGATTAGATGGATAGTTAGATTAGATTAGTAATTTAATTAACCGTTATTGCATGTTAGGTGGTTAGAGTAGTGTAATTAGAGCCTAGATAAACTCTAGTATTTATCTAGAGTGGTTCGGAAATTTTTTGGGCCCATCTCGGTTTTTAATTAGGATTTGCGGGCCTAAGTCCTATTTATTTGCATTTAATAATTAATTTTCGTAATTATTTAAGTATTTATTTATTTTTCGAAAATTAGACCGGGATAGTCGGTGACTAGAATTCGTGCTGATTTCAATGGTGTGATCCGTTTATTTAATTGACTGTTATTTTGTGTAAATTGACTGTGATTAGTGATTATGGATAATTATCCCAAAAATTGATAATTTTGGTAATTAATCAGAAAATTACCAAGCGTCGGTTTATAGCGCCAAAAAAATGTTTTTATCAACTGTATAAATGGTGGGAGTTTTGAATGTAAAGATATTATATTTTTGGCTGAAACCGACCGTGTACCCCACACACGATTATTTTACTGGGTTTCTTTAACCCGAAGAAAATAGGTAAAGTGTTATGTTAATTGAGGAATTTAATTATGAAGCTCAATGTTGTTGGCCATGGATGGATAACCGTGGGATGTTATAAGTTAGATCAAGAAAATCGCCAGAGTATGGCTGTGCTCGCTGGGCCGTAATTTACCACCTAACCAAGGTTGTGCCCATGGGGCCGTAATTAATCACCTTATAGAGGTTGTGCTCATTGAGCCGTAATCAACCACTGAAATATGGCTATACTCGTTGAGCCATAATTAATCGCCAAAATATGATTATTCTCATTGGGCTGTAATCCACTGCCTAACTTGGAACAGGCTATGCCCGTTGGGTCGTAATTTCACCGCTGAAGATTTAGTAGGCCGTGCTCGTTGCATCGTAATTATTAGTTGGACTGAGTAGTTGAAATGACCATGTGATGGTCATGATGACATGTAATCGACTGAGTCGATTGATCAATAATTCAATCTAATGTGATTGGTTGATGTGGTTTGTGAGCATTTGAATTATACTAACTTACAGGAAGAATATGAGGCAAAGGTAAGTCCTCTATCTCGTGTTTGTGCTTAGACAGCCCTTATGGCGTATTTTCTTCCTAATTAGGGCTTAGGGGGTGGAACTTACTGAGACATCATCTCACCCTGTTGTGGGATAACATTTTCAAGTCTTTAGATGGTGGTTGTGGAGAACTTGAAGCCCCGGAGTTTGGGAAGGTGGAAGAACCTGAATCGGCAAATGTGTCTGACTAGTGGGTCATAGGACAGTTCCCTTTTATTGAGCCGATATTTTTGTAAACAGCTCGGTATTGTATATAAACCTGTTTGTTTATAAAATACTTGTTTTTGTTAGAAAATTTGTGGCCCTACTTTTCTATCCCATCTGTTGCTGTCTGGGGATTATATAATTGCTTCTGCATGCGCATATTAAAATTAATGGATCGGCGGCGCGTCCTGAGACGTCGCTATTTAATTGACCGCAAAGGGATGGGCATGTGCTCGGAGGATCGGGGCGTGACACCAACGGTGGAAGCCCTAGATGGAGGAAAAGTGAGGTGGATGGTTCCTTTTTGTTTTGCTCATCTAATTTATACATGTTAATTTGTGATTAGTTCAAAGTAAAGGAATCATGCCACATCAACTGTTGACATGGCACTCACAAATCACTGAATGTTATTTCCTACACTTGATATTCAATACATTGCAAAAAAAAAGAAAAGACTAACAATAGCATCTATTGGAAATTAGAGTTTTTTAGTTGGATAAAAAAAAGTGTCCATTCCTTCATTATTGGTTAAATTATCACATAATCTAACTGTTGACACCAAGTATTATTCTTAATTGACATGATGCCTATATATACGGAGTTAAAGTTATCGATGAGTTATTGAAGGCAATGTCGATTACCGACAAATGACGAAATCCTAATACAATTTCGGTATCAACTACGTTATCGACAAGCTGTGGATGGCCAAGAAACTGGTCATGATTATGGACTACCATAACAGCGATTGATATACCATGGCGGTCGGTTGACACAAAAGTTGGAGAAGTGTTGAATATAGAAGACCAAGCAAAGAGTGAGGGAGATATCGATTGACAGTAAGCCAGTAATGTTTGAAGAGTTGCAACCGCTTATAGAGAAGGATATGTGATCATGAGGGCGATTATGAAGCCTAAAACAATGTGATGTAGTTGTAACATGCAATTCAAATGCCATGTCAAATTATTGTGAAGGATTCACAATTATCAATACTTGTGTCTTTTCGATTCCAGTTTATTGATTTATCAATTTCTTGTACTTGTGTCTTACTTTACTTTAGAATTTGTCATCCTTATTGCACGAATTACTTCCTGTCCAAATCGCTGCTGAACCTGATCCAATAAAAATTAGAGATTGACCTTTGGTGAAAGATATTTCGCTAGTTAGGTTAATTCTTGGTGAAACACTTATCAATTCCTAGATTTTTAATTTTATATTTCATTTTTTGACCCAAAAAAAAATCAAATTTCATTCATGCCATAGAAAGGATTGATTACTGATATGAAAAGTTTCAGCTTGTCTTTGAAGAGAATGTGGTACAAGACTCCTGGTGAATACCTCGATCAGCTCGGAAAGATCAAGAGTGTGATGAGGAAGTGAAGAGACTGGTGCAACTAGCATCTAAAAGAACATTTATTCATTTGTTTGTCCAGGGAGGGGTTGAAAGTGAGTGAGTGGAAGAATACGAGGACAAGATGATGGAGCTTAGAGAGGAATTGACAATGAAGACCGACAAGTACTTCGATTAGGATGGGGCTGAGAGGGACGTTTTAGGTCCTAATAAAATTTGAAACCATGCGTTTGTGGGTGAAAGCGAAACTGATGGCACCTCCTCCATTGATGATGTTCAGTCATACCCAGGACGTGGCCATGGGAAATAGGAGGCAAATGAGATAAGGAACGATAAGGCACTATCGTGGTGTCGATGGAGGGAAAACAACAAGTATATAAAATAGGAAGAAGAACAAAGATGAGATCTATGAAATTTTATAAGATCACTATCAATTGTTCTAAAAGTTTAAGTTGTTAGATAACGTCCCATCACGTTTAGTTTGGTATTTTGTTTTTTAGTACTAAGCGTGGAAAAATTTAATCGAAGAAGCAAATGGAGTCTATAAATATTTGAACTCGAGACCTCTAGCTCAAATATCGTGTGAGATTTTGTAATATTATTACCAACTATTCTAAAAGCTTAACATATTCTAATATTATTGAACCTGCCAACCAAAAATGTTGTTGTCTGATCGATGGTGGTGTCCATGAAACTTATGTCAAATTTCAACGTGGTCCAGGTGAAACGGAATAGAACTGTGGAGACTGACCCTGGAAGTGGGACCACATGCGCTTCAAGATACGAATGGATCTTGCAAAATGGGGCAGTGTCGAATGGCTTCAAGCTCGAGAAATGATAAGCTTCGAGGTCAGGTAGGACAGTGGCTTCTACTTCAGTGAAGCGCACGAAATCAAATTCAGGAAGGGGCATGGCTTTAACTTAACAAAGCTGCACAAATTTGAGCTCAGGAAGGGGCAGAAGTTCAACTTCAGAACAAAAACGGAGTCGTTGCGAAAAAACTTACTAAAACGACAAGTGCTATATCAGTAGACCTTTTTTTTTTTTGGTCGGTCCTACTCTAATCCTATGCTAACACTCACTCTCAGACTTTTGCCATTGCCTCCTTACAGGACATGGGAGTCAACCCACTCCTGAAATGAAATAGTCCCCACCCCAATCCCCCCTGAGAAGGTGGGAATTTGAACCCCCAACCTCCCCCTTCCAAGTTGGAAGGGTGGCCACTGGGGCGAACCCCCAGTGGTTTATCAGTAGACCTTACGAACCCTACTTCTTCAGCGCATTTATTTTAAACCGTACGCATCTTGCTTACACTCAAGCACCATGCCAACTGTCGGTACATTCTAGAAATTTAAAAGGGTTAAAATAAGTTGAGTTGACCCACATTTTGAAATGTATCAATGAAATATGAGAGATGAATCAAGGACTTATACTCATACATACTCATACTGTTAAAAAATTTCTTGAGTTTGAACCCAAAAGAAAAATAAAAGTTTCCTAATTCCATCTTATTTTGAACAAGTTTCTTAATTGAATGATTTCCTAGTTAAAGAAGATTTGCCATATTAGATGCAATTATTGCCTATATATAAGAAGTGGAGGCTCCACCTGCATCAACGACGCTCCAGGCCGGAACCCCTTGTTGCCAAGTTCCTACTAACGGCCGTGACGACTGCTGCTCTCCATCACAGCAGCAAATCGAGTTCCTACCGGTGAACTTTCGACAGCGTTTTTTGGTGCTTCCCGTGAGCATGAACGCACATACGTGACGGCAACTCCCAGGCGAAGCCTGGCTACCCTCCTCAACGCCGTTCCAGCAACTGAGCTTTCGCTGTTGCCTCTTGACTACAGGGACGTGCCGGATCTCGCGCAATTGAGATTGGTCCTACGAATTGCTTTTCTCTGCAGGTTTTCCGACCAGTCTTCATTCATGCCTTTGCTTCCCGGCAAACTCAGTCTTTTTCCGGTGCAGCCTCGGTTTTCTTTGGTCGTTGATCAGGTATTTCGCTGTCGCTGCAAGCTGCCGCCCCGGTGCAGATTTTTTGGGCATCTTTTTGGCCTCCCAACACATACCAGTGAACGTTGATTGTCGCTCCAAGTCCGGCTGAGTCCCACGGGTTGTCTTGGCTGCTGCTGCACCTCCTTGCTGTGTGATAGCCGTCCCCAATGAGCACAAGTCTTTAATAGTGCTTGCTCGTCCGTCGCTGGCCATCGTGAAATCTCGCCGCCGGTCTCAACTTGGGAATGAACACTCCAAATTAGGTAATGATTCTAAACCGATTTCAGTTGCCATAATTCGTTGCCTAATTAGTGATGTTTGAGATATAGCTGTTGGAGAAATCTTTCTAAAGTGTTTTGAAGCTGACAAAACGTTTCCATCAGTCTAGTCTGGAAGCTGTGCAGACCCTTGTACTTTGAGTCTGAAGACTTTCAGATCACCAGACTCAGCTCACAAGACTCAAGACTCAAGACTATTCTCATTGACAGTCTATAATCCAGCGACGAAAGGGATCCAGAACTAAAGTGTTTGGTTGAGGATTTGGTCTTATCGATTGGAGAAGATCTCTTGGTTGGATTTGATATAACGGATTACTTATTCGAAATCAAGATCGTTTGAAGATCCGATGATTGACGAAATATTCTTGGAATGTTCTATTCTTGGAAACCAAGATCCTGATTGTATGGGCGAACAGGATTGATGGGCTATCGACATGTTCCTTTAATAGCTCGAATAATCTTCTTGATTGATTCTGTCCAACAGGTAGATTGGAAGAATTCCTTTGGTAAGTACCAACGGGTTTGATGGCATAAAGAAGTATAAAAGGAAGATGTTCCAAGTTGTTCAAGTGAGTGCTCGATAGAAAAATTCCAGAGTCTGAAGCTCCTTGATTATTAGTCAATTCATATTGAGCGAAACTGTATACACAAAGAGAGTCTATACTTAGTGATACCTTGAGAAAGTGTGGTAGATCTTCTACACCGAGAAATCAAGGAAGAACAGTGCTGTAATATCTCTTTGTTCATAGTGGAATCCAGCCAGTGGGCTGTCAGTGCAGAAGAGTGGACGTAGGCTTGAAACAAGCCGAACCACTATAAACCTTGCGTTCAATTTTTCTCTTCCCTACTCTCAGTCTTATCTTGATCGTTGCTTGCTTATTAACGAAGATAAATTGTCTCATTTCTATCAATTGTCCAGTATCGTGCGATTATTGTGAGAAATTATTCTTTATACCTATTCACCCCCCACCTCTAGGTACTTATACTAGCCATATCAATATCATATCCAACTTGATTTGATTGATTTTAGGCCCTAGCCAATTAGGGGATTTTCGTATAAAAAAAATCATAATAATCATTAAGTTGAGCCGAAAGATGTCGGAATCATTTTTTTATTAGTATGATTTTTTTGGATCTTGGTGAATATTTTAATGTGGATGTGGGTTTATTATTTATATGTTGTTGACTTAAGGAAAATTCTATATAAGAGTTTAAAGTGTCATCGTTTTTTTTAAATTAGGACATGAAATAAATTTTATTTCAAATAGAGCCTTAAATGTCATCGTTTTCTTAGATAAGAACTTGAGGTGGAGCTTATTCAAATAAGAACATGAAGTATCATGTCCGTCTCAATGAAAGACCTAACTTCATCAACCGATTGAGGAAATTTTCATCACTTTTTTTTTTTTAACTTTCTTTCCTTTTTTCCCTTTTTTTTTCCTTTTTCTTTTTTTTTCTTTTCATAAAAAACTCAAAAAAGAAAAATGTTAAAACTTTAAAAATAATAATATAATATAATATAATATAATAAAAAAGGTGCGAAGGTTGGGGCTAGCCCTCTTGCCTGTGGCTGCTACCCCATCGCTTGCGAGTTGATGACCATGGCCGATGAGGTGGCTAGCAACCCTCGCCAGAATCGGGAGAGGATGACCCTTTCTAGATCTAGGCGAGGGCCACTACCCTCCCTTAGGAAATACTAGGTAATTAGAAAATTATGTAATTGAAAATAGGATTTAATAGAAATTACTTCCTAAGCTGAATTAGGTAATCACGTTTTTTTTAAAGTCATTTAATAACTAAACTTTGAAAGAAAATCACAAAAATGACATACATATGTCATATTGGATTAATTGCATAAATTCCATTCATGTCATTGCCATATCATTTCCCTGTAATCATCTTCCCATGTCATTGCAATGTCATTGTTGTCGCCATGTCATCACCTCTGCCACGCCATCAATGCCATCATGTTTAGGGTCATATAAATCAAATTGCATATTATGTTGTAATAGTCTTATTAATTTTAACGGTCATTAAATTTATGTCATATAGATTGCATATTACATGTCATTTTAAAATAGCATCACGTAGCCATAATTTAGAATTAAAATTGCATCCCATGCATTGCATATAGTTTATTTCATTAAAAAGAAAAATCCAAAATTAATTTAGTATCTTTGCATTAAATACCATATTCAGGTTAGAGATGCATTTGTTAATTTACACATTGGAGATCGTTGGAAATTGAAGAGGTTATGCTTTGTTTGCTTGAGGTATATAAGTTCTTGTCCTAATCTAACAATTTATTTATCACTTTGGTTTATTGAGTGTCAAATTATTTATTGCATACCAGCATTATAACTCTTGCATAATGATGGTTTAGGCTTAATACCAATCAAGACAGCTTGCAAATATTTTTGAAATAAAGAGAAGAGGTATCGAAAAGGCATTAAATTAATCTAGTGTAATCAAATCTCGTATTAATGAATCTCCGGTTCACGAAAGTTAAGTGCTCTGCCACACTTTACTAAGGTGTCTAATTGATCTATCAATAGTTGATTAATTGCGACTCATGAATAAATTGATTTGCATGTTGAATTGATTAAATCGAGTACCAAGTTAGCATTAGTAGGATTTGGGAGAGTTTGCGCTGAGTTTTTAGGTTTAGTAATCCATTAACTTCCGTTTGGTGGTTCACTGTGGGAGAGTCATGACACGTGTAAAAAGGGGTGCGGGCTCCTAAGAGCAAAATGTGCCGTAGAAAATGTTATTACTTTGATCTAAATAACAAAGGAAATTAGAGTGCTTGAAATGTAAAGCGCAAAGATTGACATTGAAGGAAATCGAAAGGAAAGTGTTGGAATGAAAGGAATATTAAGGGAAATTAGTAGAAAATGTTATTACTTTGATCTAAATAACAAAGGAAATTAAAGTGCTTGAAACGTAAAGCGCAAAGATTGACATTGAAGGAAATCGAAAGGAAAGTGTTGGAATGAAAGGAATATTAAGGGAAATTAGACTGATGAACACTGAAATGAAAATGAAAGTGCAAATATAGGAATCAAAATCACTAAGAAATAAACTTTATTGAAATTGAAACATCTTCAAAATTACAGATACATTTATCCTCCAATGGATGAATTGGAATGAAAGTTACACTGTTACTCACAAAGCACGTAAAAGGATAACAAACTTTCAAGGGCACACACTACCAAAAATTCTAAATTATGCCCAATGTGATACAAGCATTCTTAATATTTTTTTTTGGTAAAATATTCTTAATATTGTTTGTATTACCCAAACCCTAAACTTGTCTTTTGAAACATAATTATCCCTAACTTCTTGTTTGTGTCATGAAAAAGCTCAAACTTATGAATGTGTTTATATACTGTCTTTTACAATTCCATCTAGGTATTTTTGTCACACTAGTATGAATTCGAGGTTTTTTTATGACACAAAAATAAGTTTGGGGTATTTGTATTAAAATGGGCAAGTTTAAGGATTTTAGTGACAAAAAATAATTTCGGATTTTGTTTTACAATGAGCATATTTTGGAGTTTTTCATGGTATTAATTCAATTTTTCAAACTATAAACTGCAATGAAAATACATTTGTTTAAATAGAAAATGATTAGGACGAAAATTTAGCAAGGGTTTGGCACTACTAGACCGTTCCCTCTTTCTGTGTTCTTTCTATTTATATTCCTAGGATTTATTTCGATGGTTATTGGAATTCGTGCATGATCAGTTAACGGACAAAAATTTCTTCAAATTAATTTTCTAGACTTTCACTGGTTTGGTCTATTGAAAATGATCAGATAATGGAAAATTATTCACGGTGAAAGAAAACATACATATTTAAAGGTTGGAAAATGAATTTCTTTTCTTGAAAAGGAGACAACATTTTCTTAGAAAATGATTTCCTTCAAAGTAATTTTCTTTCAATATGAAGATTTTTTGAAACAAATACGTCCTCAACATGAGTTGACTCCTTATACCATCTCCTCAAAATCTGCGCCATAAATGTTCAGCACCAATAGGAGCTAAAGGATAATTGAGAGCACCAACGAGAGAAGTATGATATGAACTATCATTTTCATCTTTCATTTTATTATTACCTATTTTTTTGGTCGAAATTTTACCATTACTCTGCCTTACTGCATTTCATGTCGTATTTCCACCCAACGTGCCGAGCATCACGCGATCGATAAAGCTGCTTTGATCATGAAGCAACCGGACCAACAGAAGACCAAGTTAGTCTTGGTCGTCTTCACCTTTTTGGCTGGTGAGCGGTGACACATTCACTTGGGTAGTTGATATTGAAAACCTCAGCTCACTTCTTAGCTAAAGCCACGAACATCCACCTTTTTCTTTATATAGAGAGACATCTGAAAGTAATAAGCTTCCTAGATATGGCAAATTCAGAGGCTGGAACGAGGAGTGATGTTGCACGCGGATTAGGAGGTGGGTACCAAACGTACCTGAAAATCAGGAGATGGAGCCTCAAAGTTAAAAGTGGTAAAGCGGAAGGATGAATGAAGAAGCGAATGAAGTCTCTGTGTCAAATCCTTGAGCACTGCCAGACAATTATGCAACGGACCTACACTTGCGAATTCGCAACGACATTAACACATAAGACATACAGCTAAAACCATTGTAGAGCGGAGCACCAAAGCTTAATCAAACTCCCACAAAGAGTCTCCACGCGCTCCTCCTCCCCTTCCTTCGGTTGCACTGCCTCTGAGTACTTCGTTTGAGATTCTGATTCTTTCTGCATTCGACGGGTACTATTTTAAGTTTAAGGCGCAAAATGGCGAAGGATTAGATAAATCACTGTGCTCCATATTTCGCATCGTGGAGCGAGAGACGATGTTCAGTGCACGGTAGCTGTTTGTGAATATTCCTAGGTGAACATCGGTAGTGAATACCTGTGGGATGGTAAGCCTAAACACTGCAAACTATAGAACATGGACAGTCAAGATGCGCGATTTGTGTTATTGCAAGGAAATGCATGGTCCCATAGAGTGACGAGTTAAGCCTAATTACACTGGTCAACAATGGGAGTTGCTAAATAGGCAATGTGTAGGTTTCATTAGGTAATGGTAGGGGGACAATTTTTTTTTTCACCATCTAGAGAATGAAACTTCGGCAAAAACACTATGGAAGAAAGTTGAAGTGTTGTATGAGAGGAATTGGCAAATAACAAGCTTTATTGCAGCAAGAAGCTGGTCATTTGAAATATGAAAAGGGCACTCCAACGGCAGATCACTTGAATGAGTTGCAAAGCTAGATAAATGATGAGCTACAAGCATTGTTCTTCCGTAGCTTGCTCCCATATAGTTATGGGATATTGGTGAAAACTCTCATCCCATCAGCATCTCAAAATGAAGTTGGATGCGGCGAAGTCTAGTTTGCTTGAGTATGAGACGTAGAAGAAACGTGTCTTGACTTCTCTGGAACACAACTTGCTGTCTCAGAGCATAAAGCATGGAGTACATCTCGAGACTCCTACAACCGGGATAGATTCAAAGGAAGATCCAAGACATTCAAGGGCATGTATTGTTATAATTGTGGTAGTCCTGGTCACATTACACAACCGCGGGAATTTCCCATGAAGACTTTTTTGTTTGTCTACTTGCGATGATGATTGTTGTGCGGTTGGGAGTTGGACTGGGTCACAATAAATCGCGGTTCCTCATGTCATGCACCCCATGTGCTGTGGGGACGTCTTGGAAAGCTGGTCCAAAGGGGGGATTAAGAAGCTTGTCAAGGAATCGCTCATTCTAGCAAGGAGGGGGAAGTGCTGTGCTCTTTTCTGCTTATGTGCTTAGGTGTGCGAGGACCAAATTCCTGTTCTAGGAGAAGCAACGACACCTGATCTACGGCGTGTGAGACTCAACCATATGAGCGAGAAAAGCTACTTAAATCGTGCAAAGAAGGAAAATTACTGTATTTAGTGGAAAGTCATGAACAATAGGATCTCCAACTTTGCAAGAAAATAAGAAAACTTATTATTTGAGGAAAATTACAAATAGAAAAAGAAATGTACAATGAATGGGGCAGACAAATCACAATAGCTATAAAATTATCATCATTGGAAGAACGTTACAATGTACAACAGAAAATTAGGATCAATGATAAATAGGAGAAAGAAACTTGCAAATCCTTAGGAAAATTACATGAAAATAATGATAATGATCGCTAACAAATCACATTGTATATAGAAGTTGCTTTGAAAAAAGAAATCCGCAGCAACTTCGATGACAGTAAATATATCATTGTTCGTAAGTAATGTGCCATCAGGATTTATATAATTTTGTTGATAATCAATTAAATGAACTTCAATTTTAGGTTTGAGGCGTAATTTTGTATTCCATGATCTTAGCCGTCCATATGAATACTGTTAAATTGCCAACTTGTCGCAAAAAAGTGACATCGGTGCCTATCTGCTAATAAATGGAGAACTTGAAATGAAAAAAACAAAAAGAAAAAAAGAAACGTTGTTTCATGGATCAGCACATGCAATAGCTTTTATGGAGCGAAACAAAACCGTCATTTAGATTATTGGGTTCGCTTGCCATTGCTTCTGCTAGGCTATGCTTATGAATAACAGAAAATTAAAAAAAAAAAAAAAAAATTCCCAAGGGCATATATACGAAAATTGTCTAATGGGTGCAGAAGTACACGTGTTCTTTCATGTGCCTTTCCTCGGGACGTTTTAGAAAATATTTTACCAGATATATTCATTTTTTTGGAGGATATTGTTGCCAAAGTTTTCCTCTGGAAAAAGCTTGTGCCATTTTTTGGAAGCTTAATAGTCTAGGTAAAGAGAGAGTTCAATCGTTATGTCGTTTTTGCTTTCTTCTTCGGGCTCCCAAAGACACTACTACATCTTGATTACCCTCTAATTCCTTCGATCGAAAACAAACCATGTTTGCGGGATTCACCTTATTCTCCTCCGTGCAGCGACTGAACTATAGTGACGAACATGGAGGTCCACTTGATTTTCCAAAGCATTCAGGGTTGAAGTTGTACGCCAATCGCTCGCAACGTCAAAAACAACGCTTTCAATCTTCTGCCACTACATCCATTTGCCTTTAGGTACTTGAATGACCGCCCTTGTTACCGGCCATTGGTTTGTTGATATGTTCCACACCGTCTGTCCAAATTCCTTTTGGGGGGCGGGCTTTCGTCCAATATGCTTAGAGGATCCTGCAAGAGAACAACTACGGCGGGCGATGATATCTCCATGGAAACTAGCAACTTTTGTTTTTGTTTTTTGTCGAAAAAGAAGGTCATTCATTCATTCACCAAGTAAAATCAGAACAAAACATAGAAAAGTTTCTGGACAAAGGATATTCCAAAGAGGCCCCTGTGGGTTAGCGATCGAGTAGGGAAGACTTAAAGAATTTTCCGCCGATAAGCTTTGGCAACCCAGTTTTTTTTTTTTTTTTTTTTTTTTTTTTTTTTGAGCAAAGCTTTGGCAACCCAGTTTGAATTAGCGGATTTCAGCTTGGCCAGCGGCATCTTGCGATCATCCACAACAGGATATAGGGCCCACGGGCTTTCTACTTTTCCGGCTTAGGAGCTCCGCTACAAATCTACTGTCGGTCTCTATCTCTACAAAAAGCTGATCCGCTTTCTCCTTCAAGTACAGAAGAGCTCGGAAAACGGCTATGGTTTCGTTGATCAACCCCGTATCGAGTTGAAACGCCCAGGAAGATGGACAGAGACGACGGACGCGATGCGATTGGCAATCTGCTCGAGTCGGTTCTCCTCCATATTCTGTCCTTCCTGCCCACGAGAGACGCCGTCAGGATAGTGATGGTCCCGGGGTTCCGTCACCTCTGGACTTCTACTCGCCACCTGTCTTTCGATCACTGTCCTTACCACAACTGCCAAAAGTTGTAGACTGCTTTCGAAGTCGACGACAGATTTGTGAATTTTACCGACCACGAGCTGACTCTGCATGAGAGCCCCACGATTGATTCGTTTCGTCTTAATTTAAACTGTGCATCTGAGGTGGACCCCTATGTTCTGAAAATGAGGACTATGTAACTCCAGAGAGGAGAAGAACGTGGAACAAACTGGATACATGGATTCGTTTTGCAGCGAGAAGAAAGGTTAAGTTCCTCGATTTGGACTTCTTGTGATGTGCTAGGGAGGAGCTCCCACGTATTCTTTAATTCCTACTTAATCTTTACTTGCTGCCCAACATTGTTCTTAGGTTTAGCAGCCTAGTAGAGCTGAAGCTGGCTTCCTGTGGGGTCAGACCGGTGGTGGGACGGGTCCAACGAAGGTCGCTTAGAAAATTGTTTATGAAGAAAATTGACTTCACTGACTACAAAATGACCGACATACTATCTGGTAGCCCGTTATTGAAAGAATTGTCTCTCGAAGATTGTTATGGCATCCACAAGCCCAAATTCTGTTGTGGCCCATCTATTGAAGAGTTAAATTTGGAGAGGTGTGGAGGTCTTGAAAAGCTTGATCTTACACGATCAGATATCAAACATTTAAATATTGATCACTACGAGGATCTGGAGCTAATTTGTCCTAATATGAAGATTCTGGATATTGCTGGGTGTCTAGATTATGTCAAGGTGACTGATACGTTATCACTGGTTGATACATCCCTCTCCTTTGGTGATAATAAAATATTTTCGCCTGGAGAATATTATGAGTTCAGACTGCTGCTAGAAAAGCTCAGCTAGTACTTATTTTATGCCATGCGATTAGTGCATACTGGTATGGTTTCTCTGTTGTTGCTCTGACCTATTTTGTCTTGCTTTGAGGTACTTTTGAATGATTTGGGTGCTGATCCTTCAGGTAAGGAGTATTACTATTTGTTTGATAGGATATTCTCACATTTCAATTTTCCTAAATTTGTAGAATAGAAGTTGGGTAAACTGATTTTGGATGGGTCTTACTCGAAATGGACAGGGGCTGTGCTGTTCCTCTGCTTTGGCTTCTTTGTTCCGTTGCTTTTTTTATGCTTCAGTTCATCGGGTAATGTCCTAGATGAAGAGTAAAAGAAAATATCATCTACTCAGGCAGGGTTCTTTTATTTATGCCCGCCTAAACTTTTTATAAGGTGGCCTTCCTTGCATCTGCTGGCCTATGAACTTTTATCAATTGTAAACTATTATTATCCACAACCCACTCATGTAACCGAAAACTACAGTTTATTAGGTGCCTGTCTTCCTCGTGTCCCTGTTTGTTTTCAATTTTAATGTGACATCTATCACTATTTTACATGTGCATGTCCATGCTCTTGTGATTTATCTTTCTAATATTCTACATAATCTGATGAATTTCCTGACAATCCTCTGAATTCAATGATATCATACCAATTCATTTCAGTCAGTCTATACATACATGTGCTCTTGAGCATCCACAATGTATGTCCAGTACTAATTTCATTTAATGTCAGTCCAATTAATTCTTTTGAAATTAGGTATTAACTATGTGGGAGTTGACAAATCAGCCGTGCCCATCTTTTGCCTGGAAACATGTGACACTACAAATGCATATGAGAGAGTAGTACG
The DNA here is from genome assembly GCA_014182545.1 of Eucalyptus globulus. Classification (NCBI taxonomy): domain Eukaryota; kingdom Viridiplantae; phylum Streptophyta; class Magnoliopsida; order Myrtales; family Myrtaceae; genus Eucalyptus; species Eucalyptus globulus. Next base: position 51,024,817 of record CM024719.1, read on the forward strand.
TCGCTGGCATTTGTAGCTTGCTGAGGAGCTCTCATTTTCTTGAGACACTCACTATCTATGTTTATCCTGGAAGAGATGACAATAAAGCCAAGGTACAAATGCTTGAACAGTAAAATTTTATTGGAATTTTCAAATTTGGAAATGACGGATATTAAAAAGTTGCTTTAAATTTCTAGCTTACCGAAACAGGGCGGAAGCTTGCATTTGAGTTCAATGGCTATAGTTACTGGAGTTCAGTGGACGGCACATTTCCCTGCCTCGAGCACTAGCTTAAGCATGTTAAGATACATGGTTATGTACTGGAGCCTGATGTGATTGAGCTCATTGAATTTCTACTCAAGAGTGCACAGGTCCAGGAGAAAATGGAGATTTCTACCGAGAAGACTCTGCAGCGAGTAGGTAGTAAGGACATGTTCTCTAGTGATATTGGTCGTCCATCAAAGGATTATTGTCCATCGGATGCGCTACTAGAGTTTTCACAGAAGTTGTTAGTTTCCCAAGGGCCTCAACGCGTGCAGTATTACACCTGGGTTAGATACTGGTATTGGAATTGTATTCACCCCTTTCTTTTGGACAACCCTCGATGTTTCCATATCAGGCATCTAATATCTGGTAGACTTTACAAAAGTAGTCGGCCTTTATGATGAATTCGCCCTTTTGCCTCAGATCTACGAATTCGCCACATCCACGACTCAGTACAGGCAGCTGATGTGCCCCTTTTTTTTTAATAAATGTTTCTCATAACAGCTTTTCTTTTCATATTCCCAGCTCTCGCAAATAGTTTGGCTAAAATTTTTGCGGTATAGATTTACCTGAACAATCTATTGACACCAGTTATAAGCTGTCCGTTAGTAGCCTTCCCTCTTGCGGCTGCTGTCTCTCACTTGTTTTTCATTTTAGTGGGTGCCATTTTTTTGTTGTTTCACTTTTCAATTTTACCTACCATTTCCTTATCTTGAAACTAAGTCGACGCAGTTCAAGATTCTCGAGTGCTGCCCCCAAATGATTAGTATATCGACATCAATATCAATACAATCCTAATCTACAATGCATCATAAAATATTGAGTTGTGGAGTCCTCCAAGTTCGTATCTTTCCTTAATGTCTACCCAAAAATTACTATTATATGTGCTCCTCTTGCAAATTAACAAGATCATTTTGTCCCTTATTTGACGCGTGAGAGTTATTTTTTCCGTATAAATAACATGAGTATATGACTTTGTATCTTCAATTTAAGGTAGTTTGGTAATCAATCCCTTATACCCTTATATTGTGAATTGCGTGAAATCAATCCAACTTTGTATCTACTTCATCCCCTCTTGACATAGGTTTCCGAGGAGACTTTTCATAGTAACATGTTCGTAGAGCATTGATCGGTATACACACTTCCTTTGCCCCAATTCCACGATAATAAGTGGTGTTCTAATATGAGATTTTACAAAATGAGCACTCCCACATTGTTTTCTGGAAACCTGACAGGAACAACGCCAAATTTGACCAAAGTGCAACTGAATGGAATTTGATTTTTGGACCAAATAGAGAGTTTTTAACTTGATCGGGCCATCTTGATTCAGTTAAACATTTGAACAGAACTTTTCCCGCTCGATCTATTTCGTTGCAGTCCGAGTTGCTTCTTCACACTCCTCCACTTACTTTCCTTGAATTGGTAATCACAATATCATGGGAGCTCACATATCGGCCATGTCCATCTTTAAGGCTTCAATTGCTTCTGAGCAAAGCAACACGTCTCTCGTATTTCTAGCTCATATGGGAATTCTTATTGTCTCAAGACCCTCATATGCTCATCCCGGATCTCATTGTATATTCATATATGAATTTCCATTCAATATATCATGAGTGCTGGAGATGAAAGAACGGCTTGCATTCAAATTTCAGCTTGCTAAAACAGGCTGGATGCAAGCACATGACATTGACAGTGAAAACTAGTGCCTCAACCAATAGCTTAAGCAAGTAAGGATATAGGGATATGTCATTGAGCTCATCTAGTTTCTACTTGAGAATGCACTATTCTTGGAGAAGATGGAGAAAATAGCCATTTAAATTTCTAAAATAGTTGAAAAAAGTGAAATACAATTAAATTGTGAAAGCTACAGAATCTTTTCAATTAAGTTAAATTAAAGTTAATAACAATTTCTGCTCTTTTTTTCCCATGAGTTAACTGAACCCTCCATGTTATCGGCTACTTTTTACCATTCTTGCTCCTCTTTGATTTCCCCAAACCAAAGACAATTCACATTTGAATCATTTGAGCACTCTACCGTGGGCTGAAATGGAACTGAAAACGTTTGACAAGGGGAAGACGAATCATCCATGTTCCCGGCACACGACATCACTTGGATTTTTTCTTGTTGCATTCTAGGTGTTTTCGTACAATGTCCCGACTGGGTTCAAACTTTCAACCCCGTTTGTAATATATTTATGTTTAGCCCCGAATTTTTCTATCAGATCCATTTCTTGCTTACTGCAGCGGTTTTGATCACATTTTGGTGGTGTACAGATAAAAGAGTCTATGCTTACTGCATAGACTCTTTTATCTGTATCTTCTGAAATCCTTTTTTTCTGTTATGTATGTATGATTCGCAGTGTGTGTCATGGAGTAGGTAACCTACGGAGGGCAATAATGTGGTCGTGGAAAGCAGTAACACAAACAGTCTGAATAAAAAATGCGTATCCCACATACTTTATCTTTGTCTAAAAGACTTCGTCTATAATACAAAATTATGTTTATTGACCAAACAAAACACTGAAATTAAAATGAGAGTGCAAGCATAGGAGTCAAAATCGCTAAAAAAATAAACTTTACTCAAAGTTGTAATATCCTCAAAATTACAGACACACTGATGCTCTGGAACAAAAGCTACATTGGTATTCACAATGCTCATCAAGAATAACAAACTATAAGATTAAAACTACAATGAAAAGACATTGGCTCAAAAAGAAAATGCTTCGGAATGAAAATTTAGTGGAGGTTTGGCACGACTTGACCATCCCCTCATTCTTTGCGTTCTTTCTATTTATATTCCTGGGATTTCTTTCCACGGTGAATGGAATTCGCACAGGATCCCCACTCTAGTCGCTCCACATTTCCTGGATTCCACAACGTTAGAAACTCCCAAAGCAATCGTGCGTCCTGCAATCACTTCCCCTCCTTACTCTAAATTTAATCAAAAAGGTCACCGATGCACCTCATATTGAAGTCAAGTCACACAACCCTCAAGTGAAGTTAAACTGGATAAGCTCTAGATCGAAGATGGGCTTAAAATGTGTTTGTTTGAGTGAAAGAATTTTCCGCGAATTAGTTCTCTAGACTTTCATGCATTTGCTTTACTACAAAATGATCAATTGACGGAAAAACCATTTAAAATTAAAAAAAAAATTAATATTAAGAAAATGAATTCCTTATCTTGAAAAGGAGACGACATTTTCCTAGGAAATGATTTCCCGAAAAGTAATTTCTTTTATCATGAAGTTTTCCCGGAAACAAACACACTTTTAGTGCAACTTGACTCCTTATACCGTCTCCTCTATATCTGGGCCATAAATGTTCACCACCAACAGGAGCTAAAGAATAATTAAGAGCAGCAAGGAGTAATATGATACGAACTATCATTTTTATCTCTCAAGTTACTAATACTCTATCTTATTGCATTTCATGTCATATTTTTTGCCAACGAAATTGTTTCATAGTCTTCATCCCGTGCATTACACGATGGATAAAGTTGCTTTGATTTTGAAGTCAGCCGACCAACAAAAGACTAAGTTAATCTCGGTCGTCTTCACTTTTTTTGGTGGTGAGGGGGGACGTATTCACTCGAATAATTCATATCGAAACCTCAGCTCTGTTCTTATCTAAAGCTATACACAACATCATTTTTCTTTATAGATTGAGAGAGTAGTTATGCTGCACGAGCATTTTGAAGAACCCAATGACGTCTGTGGCAAATCCTTGAGCACTGCCAGAATCAGACAACGGACTTACACTTGCCAATTCACAATGGCACTAGTCCAGAATGTATATAGAAGTTGCTTTGAAGAAACAAACTTGCAGCAACTTCAATGACATTAAATATTTCGTTGTTGATATGTACGGTGCCGTTTGGATTCACATATTTAATTTTTTGATAATCAATGAAATCAATCGTCTTGTTTATTTATTTATATATTTATTTGACCTTGATAGGTGAAGATAATGGGATAAGTAGCTTGCTTGGGTTATGTATCAAAGCTGCTTGCTATTTTATCTTGAATTGAAAAGACCCAAAAGCAATTTATAGAAGTTTATCCCCGGAAATTTGTCTCGATTGACTCTTGAGAAGTGAACTCCGTGTATGTACATGCGTGCATATATATGAATATGTGAATATTTCTAGCTAGGGGATGTTGATAGCATTAATCATTATCGACAGATCTTAGACTGATTTGATTTCCAGAAATGTTTCTTGATCATCTATTCCTCAATTGGTGAACTATTGATTGAGCTAGCTAGGTGTTGCCATTAAATTGCTCATGAAACATTTCCTCTTTTCATTAGTCGCCTTAGTTCTTATTTTGGCATTTGTGCAATTTAATTAATTTAGGCTTTGAGTATGAACCGTGGACCATATCACCTAATTAGCAATTACACCATAGTGGTTGTACATATATGAGAATGATTGGTTGACAATCTTTAATCTATTGTAAGAATAATAATTTGTTATTTGTTAATTTCATGAGATTACAGTCAACTATTCTAAAAACTTAAGTCGTTAAATGAATGCGTGATTTAATATTTTAATTACATTAACATTCCCCCTCACGCTAAATCTGGCCTTTTGGACATATTTAATTGGAGAGGTAAATGGCGCCTGAAAAGATTTGAAATAAAGGCGTGGTTTAATATTTTAGTTATGCTAATATTTCCCCTCACGCTTAATCTAGTCTTTTGGACATATTGAATTGGGAAGACAAATGGGGCTTGGGAAAATTTGAACTCAGCACATCCAATTCTGATATCATGAGAAAATTTGATGGGAACACAATCGATTATTCTAAAAACTTAAGTGAGATTTTATGTAATCACTATCAACTATTTAAAAATTTAAACTATTAGATGAATACGTATTTTAATATTTAAATATTCTAATAATATAGAGCCTGTTGGTCAAAGAGAACCCATCAAGATTGAATTTGTTTTCCTAGTTGGACGTCAAGAAAGAAATGACTTGGTCATTATTCTCATTATTCTGGACAAGTAGTAAATTGCCATGCATGGCTTGAGAGGTCAAACAAGTATTCAAATTCAATTTTATACGGACAATTTCTTCTCGTAAAATTTTGATAAGGAAAAGTGAACTTAATCGGTTCGCTAAACATCATCGTTCTAACTTGGAATCAGAAATGGGGTTTAGGAGATGACATCAATGGCCAGTAGCTAAATATCGAACACTTCTGCTAGAATTGGAAGGATAAAACCAACTTCCTAAGGAAAAGGCGGTGTGAATGTGTGTATACAAAAAAATAACCAACTCTTTGTTGTCGATAAATGATGGGACATGATCGGTTAATCAAGAGTGATGCGAGAGGATAATTGAAGGACACGAGTTAATTGACACCTACACCACAGGGCAATCGATAACGAGCAGGGAATGATCGACAAGTATCATGGCTCAGTGACAAAGCAAAGGAGTGGTAAGTCGTCATGAATTTTACCATGCGTTGGGCAAGGAGAATACACGAGTGCACATTTAAGTAAATGCTAAATAATGGTACCGGTATCAAGTGGCAGTTATCTCAATGAGATGGAAAATTATAATTACTCATGGATATGGGTTATTCACGTGTGAAAATAGAGCCTAAAATCTCGGAGAACGCTAGTGAGGTAGTAACCACTGATATGTAACCATTATTTTGTAGATTATAAATAAATACCCATTGTATGTATTGTAATATCTCTCCTTGAACACCCCTTACATCAAGTCAATTAAGGTTATTCGTTTATTCATGGCAATTTCGTTTTGTTCTTCGCGCATTTACTTGTTCCGCACCTTAAATTCACTGACCTTTCATTTACTTTAAAATTTCCATACGAAACCCATTTCACAAAAAACCGAGATCAATTTTTCGATGAAAGATATTTCGCTTCTCGGTAAATTTTCATTTTCGCTGAAACAGAAAGTATTGCCATTTATTATTATCTGGGAATATGAACTCTCAACGCTCAGTTTGATTTTCATGAAAATATCTGGATATAGTTTTTTCTTTTTTAGCAAAAAATTAAAAAGTGCGGCATCTCTCCTCCCGTTGCTTTCTCCTTCTCTCGATTTCATTCCCAGCGCATTCGCATGCTCAAAGCATTTGCGTCTTTTGTTTTTGCTTTTCCCGAATAGATTTCCTTATTTCGTTCCCCGGTGGAGGATTCGGGCGAACTTTCGAACTGCGCATGGTGAATTGGGTCTGAAATGCCTGTCGTTGCGTTCGGTGCGCGGGGTATGCTTTAATGTGGAACTCTGGCGATCCATCGATTGAAGGACATTCTTGTGGAATGCATATATATGCCGCGGTTGATTCTGTTTTGCCCGTTCCGTGCTCTCTCCGTGGCATTTGTTCATTGATTTGATCAGAATCGGCCACGAGAGAGTGAGGAAAGGATTTAGAAGGAAATGGCGGGAGGGAAACTCCATACATGGAGGTTCTACAATGCGTGCTCTCAGGCCGGGATCATCAGGACAGAGGCATGATGAGGCAGCAGACATTCAGCTTTGCACCGAGAAAGTATGGGCGATGTTGGCTGTTGTTTTTCGCTGCAGTTCGATTTCCGGGTCGACAGAGAAAATTTATTTCCGTGTCTTCGTAGATGAGATGGGTTATTGCCATCAAAGAATCCCACTAAGGCTGATGTTGAGGAAGCACCATTCGTCGAGTTTTAACCAGCTTTCTATTGCTATAGGACTCAAGCTGCATATTTAGTGCTTGTGCGGGCGAATGCTGATTGGGTTTCCGTTGGTAACTTCTCAGCTCGGTTCAATAACAATTAGAGCATGCGAGTTCAGCCAATGGCGAGGGGTGCATATTTCTCCGGTGGTGTTCTCCAGGTCTCCGAATGGGGTGCCTCCAAAAAGACCATCTAGTTTGCTGCGATTGCTGAATGTGATATAGGATGCGTAGAATGGACTTTAGAAAGAAAGCATCTCTCCACGTGATTTGTCAATTAATAATCTCATGGGGATGGTTTACGATTTTCTTCTTGATATCTATTTATCTGTTATAGCCAATTCCAAGTTCCAACTCTTGATTGTTTGAGTGTTGAGCAATAGACTGAATCAAAAGCCATAAGTAGAAGTAGGGAGTAATAAGGACAGGGTGGGGAAATGAGTGTTGTTTGTAATGTCATGTAGTGTATAATAGCGGTAGTACTTGAAAGAAGCATTTGGTGACATTACTTGGAACTTCTGTCTAACACTTAATGTTACAGTATTTGCTCGTCATTTGGGTTTTTGAAATCTAAGTTTGGCTCAACCATCAATGAATTCTTTGCCAGGGTCTGCCTTTTCACTTATACTTTGATTTGGAGTTCCATAAGAGGGAAAATGCTGATAAAAATGGAGACGAGATGGATGATCTTCTGATATTGGTTGTCTTGGAGGTGTTGCTTGACAAGTACTCAATCCAAGGAAACCAAGAATGGGCAGTGAAGCTCGATTCTTCAACTGAAGGTAGGCTGACTTTGTATCTTGCTACTCCTATTAACTTTCATCGCATCAGTAGTCACGGGTGGTGTATGCAATACATAGTCACATACTATGAGCTTCATCTTTATGCCAATGGATATCTTTACATAAATTTGTGTAGACACCCCATCAAGTGAAAGGCCGTCTTGTTCTTTTTCATGGTGCCTTCCAGCTACAAATTTCCATTGTTCTTCTTGAGACCTTTCACATTTGATGCAAAAGAACTGTGTTAGGTTTATTGAAGAAAAGCAGCCTTAAATGGGGTCTCTGACACTTGTGTGGTCCATCTTTGTTTGAGTAGTGACTCACTTTAACATTTCATTTTTGAGGAATATTGCACCTAAAAGCAGTTATGAAGGTGGAAATCAAAAAATGTTATAACTTTGAATGATGTACCCCTTTTGGAAGTCGAGACAATTTTTGATTTCATGGATGGGATTGATGGGGAACACATTGCATGCCGTGCTTATCTTGGATTGAGCTATTTAGGCAACATTATTCAATTGATCTTTTCCACTTTGGGGACTAGTTCAGTATAATACTTCTTTTGAATGAGCATCAAGTATTGGAGCTGCATTGAACACTACCCAGATGCTTTCCTTGCCGCAATGATTTTCTTTTTTTTCCCCTCTTTGAATCCAATTATCCTACCTCGAGTCACAATTTGCAGGCATAATGTCAGAGAGAAGGGGCAGCTGAAGACTGGTTATAATTTCACAGTTCTAGGTCACTGGAAAGTACTGGTTGAGTGATATTAATGGCCCAGCTAAGATGATTTATGCATAGTACACTAGAACTATGTGTCAGATTTGAAGTGAATTTGAGATTCGGGCAGGGGAGAGTCTGCGACTTGATGAGTCAGCATGTGCGTTATAATTACTACATCTGCCTATCAATAAAACACTGGGAATATCTCATGTTATACCTTTTTTTCCCTTGTATATGTTAAATCTTTCCAGGGAATATGACAAGTTTACTGTGATGTCAATAACAGCACTGCTTGTATGCAGAAAAAATTTCTTGTCATTTGATACCAAAGACTGCTTTTAAGGACAACTCCCATGTGGGTGCATTAATTTTGGAGTTATGCTCTGATGAGAATCTTTAGTTATTGTGTGGCAGAGACAATCGCAAATTCAATTATTCTGTGTAAATATTATTGTTGTGCCTTCCAAGTTAGCCACCTGTTTTGAGATAGTTTACCCATCTCTCAAGATTAACATATATCCTTGATGCCTGCATACTTCACTTTACAGCCATTCTCACAACTTTACTGAACTATTGGAACTCTGTGTGTGTGGGCGTTTTCTTTTGTTTATTATTATTATTATTATTATTTTTTTTTGGGGTGGGGTTGGGGTGGGGTTCTGGTTGATATGTTCATGCATGCACACCTTTTTGGAGAAATATAACATTGCATGCAACCGTGATGTTCTTATGATGAATTGACAGGTATGTTCGTGGATTTCTAGTGAAAGGGAGACAGACAGAAGATATGAAAAGTTGTTTGTCGAGAAAGATTCCAGCCCATCAACAGGTTATTTGTGGAATCTGCTGTCTATTCAAGGAATCGATGCTTTTCTTTGGCTCTATCATCCAAGGCAGGCAAGAGTTCTGTCCTCCTGCCGATTGGGCATTTCAAATGCAAGGACATGGTACGTTACTCCTTGTAATTGAGGTCTAGAGACTCACGAGGCATCTTTGGAACATGGGTGTGATGAACTGTTCCTAGTTCACTCAAAATGTTCCTCAAAACTACCAGCAGAGGGTTCTTTTATGCCTTTGTATCATTTGAGAAAGTTAGATTAACACATGAGAAAATGTGCATGTGCACACAGAAAAGAGAATTTATTGTGATAGTGCTTGAAATAGTGATGACTCTATCCCATTTGCTCTTTAAAGGTTAATGTGCTCATTGACACTCAAAATGCGCCTACTCTCTCCTGACAGTGTGAGGAAGACATGATCATGGCTTCTTTGATCTGCATTGTGGATTTTGATTGTCAGAAGATCCTAGTCTGCAAATGGAGTTAGATTGTGGAAAGAAACTTCAGTTCGATACGGAGGTAGTTACAAATTTGAATTAGTTCTTGTATCGGGTCCCTTTATGAACTGTATCCATATGATTTGCTGTACTTGTTATTATCAGCAAAAATATTAGTTGTCTTGAGTTGGTGGAGCTAATTTCTGGAAACATCTTTGCATGGGTAGACTAGTGCTAGAACTCTGTGCTGTGTCTCATGTGATGGACTTTTTCTCCCCTGCGCCGGTTAATATTGATTTGGGAAGATACTGTCTTGCTCCGCAAGAACTTAATTTCAACTCTCTCGTTAGTGATAGTTCAGTGAATTACTTAACCGGAAAGTCACCTTTCCCAATGTTGGATAAATTCATAGAATCTGTGGCCTCCATTGGAACTGTATCAGGTGATCACTATAGTTTTATTTTCAGATAAACAGATTGATAAAACATTTCAATTGCTTCATAGTTCATAGAATTCTACCTGAGACTCTGTAGGATATTAAAGTTGCTAACCTTACCTGAGAGAATTTTAATGGGACTGATATATCCTATTTGAAAAGAAACTATTGATTGGCACTTTCCCCTTTCATGCGGAGTAGCGTCAAGAAAATGATCTGGTTTTAAAGGCCTATCGTTTCTTCTCCTTTTCTCATGTAATGCTGATGAGTCTGTCACTGTATAGGTAAAATTCAAAGCTGGTACTGGTTCTCAGAGCATGAACTCATGGTTTCTAGCATGTCAAGGAACAGGTCCTGTGAGTGGATAAGCAGAGAGCATAGAGCATTTGCGGAATATGCTATTTCTTTTCAATGGGAAATTTCTTGTGTTGAACCATGCTCTTTAAGTCTACCTTTAGTAGAGACCAGCTTTTTTTCCCTCAATTTGACTGGCCTAGTTATCTAGTTGCGGACCTGATCCAGGCTGTATATTATCAGAAATGTCACAATCTTGATTGCAAAGGTACAGGAAATTTCTGCCCAACATTTATCCATTTTTTTTCTTTTATGTGTGAAAATGAAGGTACAGTGAGCTTAGTAATAGACCAGGTTACCGCTCTCTGCTGCGTCTGATCCTGGAGGATACTGTGCCTGATTTATCAGCATTCTTTGATTCTAGCAAATCCTCCTGATATAACTAATAACGTGGTTGACATTGATGAAAACACGACAATTTACTTATCTGTGCAAATATTTTAGGATCTTTCGACAGGTCGTGGGAGATGAGGACTGGCGGGTGGATTTAGAAATTATTACACCTCAGGGTGAGCTCTGAGCTTGAGTTCGACCATTTGAACAGCTCAGAGTTGCAATTATTTGGGAGGAAAGTCGATCCGGCTTAGTTCTTCAGCTTCTAGACTTGAACAAGGACAGCGTGTCATGGATCCTTTCAATTCAATCGCATCAGAAAAAGAGCATCGGACTGAAAGTAATCGATGTGAAGATGTGGTTATTAACCAAAGTACTCTGAGCTCCAATGTTTGGTTTGAAAATTACTTTTGCTTGGCAGACAGTAGCCCTTCAGAAGAGGCATGTTATTCAAGACAACATCAGGCCGCAAATCCATTCCGATTGCTCACGGATGGCAAGAGTGTTAGTTTATGGAAAATTCTTAGTTTATCAGGCCACGAAAATTGGAACTTGAAGATTTTTCATTTCGGAAACCTCTCTGTTCTCCCTCGCTACCTCGGGGTCACTTCACACGAAGATTATTGATCTGAGCAGAGGCTCTTACTATTCAGGTATTTCCATTTTGTGCCATATTTAATTAGGCGCCTTGATGCTTTTATCATTGCACCCATTTTAGGTACAAATCAAAGTTCTCCAATTAGTGGTTACATTTTTGCCCTTGCACCTCGCGAATTTGTTCTTTCTTTGAGGTTGATGGCTACAATAACTTTTTCGTATGCACTCATGCAGGGTGCTGCATCTGTTACAAGGATAGCATCCAGTCCAATGCCAAAAACATTTTAAGAATAGGTAGAATGTATTCTAATGGAAGCAACATGTATCAAACCATGATCTAATTCCTTTGTACATATATCATTGATTGCGATTTAGGCGTTCCCAGTACATAGGGCCCAATGGTCAAATGAGAATCTAGACAACATAAATTATGGCCTGAGAACAGGCGTTCACAAATATGAGGATTGATAATAACTCAGCCAAGACATCGTACCCTAATCCAACAATGAACAGTAATAGAAGTGGTAAGATGATTGGTACATTAGAAAAATGAGTATAACGTGAATCGCAATTCACAATACGAGTAAAACTCACAAACATGCACAAAAGTACAACATACTCAAAGCGGGACAGAGACAAACTCCAATCTTATTCTCAAAGTTTAATGAGGCCTTGAAACTTTGTTTCTTCAATGAAACCAGTGTTCTTTCGAGAAAGATTCTCGCACTAACGGGGCCATGGCAGGGTGCCTTGAGGAGATTTTCAGCTTGTTATTAGTGCGAAAATGGACTGCAGCTCGTAGTCTACCTAAGCTCAGCTAATCTGGTGCATCAACATTTTATATTAATTCTCTAAAAAAAAAAAACAAACAAATACTATCCTGCTATTATAAAATTATAGATTATTACACAATTGGTTCATAAACTGGGCCTCCATATGAAATATGATCCATAAACCTTAAATTTATTCAATGTGATCCTTGAAGCACAATGCGCAATTTCGTTATGAAGTCAAGGAGGGTTGATCTTGCCCACATAAGTGCAATTAAGAGATGAAACCTGAATGACCTTGAATAAAGTACGACAATTAGTTGTCTACCCGGTTCTTTGTCAAATCATTGGCTTTTCTCAACCCAAAAAGAGAAACACTCGTTAGAGAGTAATAATAATAACAAATAAATTAAAGAGAATATGGACTAAAATCAAACAAAGAGATCAGCACAAAAATCTGGTCAATTAAGGATTGGGTGATTTGTAGAACAATACATTTGAAGTAGTTCGTTGGTTATTCAATGATAATAGTATGATTCAAATATAAAGAAAAACAATGTTGACAAAATTTCTATTCTATCCATGAAGTAGAGTCCAGAAAATTTAATGTGGTTACGCATTGTGTTTAGTTTTAAAAAGAAGAAAAAAATGCAAATCACGTGGTAAACATACCATCCAAAAGCAAACATAATCTAAATTGCTATTGAAAAATTAAATAAATGTCTCTATTCAATCATCCTATTTAAAGAAGAGGTGTCTGCATTTGGGTTCGAGTGTATCTCACCCTCGAGTGGCGCCCTCCTCAGCTCTACGACCTTGTCCGATGACAGCACCCTTCTCAACCGCTCCGCATCCTCCTGCAGCACCGCCGCCACCAATGCCCCCACCTGGCTGTTGTTCCACACATGATGCATCGCTAATCTCATGCATGGAGTCAGTGAAGAGAGCGGTGATCCAGGGAAGGGCACTCAGCGTTGGTAGTTTATTTGCAAAACAAACTAAAGAGGGGACTAAATTTGGCATTAATTCTTAATTTTTGTTTTATTTTTATTTATGAAAATTCGAATTTATAATTATTAAATAACCAATATGTCCTATTGAAATGGTGTGACTATTCATAATTAGATTAACAATTATTTTTATTATTATTTAATTTTTTAATTTATTATTTTTGCTTAATGATTATTAGGCACTCTTACAACTGAAGCTAAGGATCAAACAGACCTTTCTTTTGTAAGTCTTGAATATTTGCATCTTTTGTTGCGGTCCTAAGACTAATGTGGAATTTGGACGTGATCCCGGTGAAGAGGGATAGAACTATGGAGACTGATCGAGTACCGGCAAAAGGAAACAGAGGGAGTGAGACCTGATGTGCTTCAAACCTAAGAGGGGATCCTAGGAAAAGAGGCAAAGCAAGGTATGTAGTCACGGAGGTACGCTGCTTCTAGTTCAAGAAAGGGCAAGGCATCGAAGATGGGAAGAACAATAACTTCAAGTTCACAAAGCAATGGGATTTTGAATATGGAAAGGGGTAAAAGTTCAACTTCAGGAAAGGGCACAACTTGGAGTTCAGAAAGGGGAACGACTTTGAGTTTAGGAAGGGTGTAGAGGCTCTACCTTAGAGGTCCAAGTTCAAAAAGCGGCATAACTAAAAAGGGCACAATTTTGACGGACAAAGGTTGTTCAAGTTCGGCCAAGGCTGAGCCTCAAACATGGACAAGCATCAAAGCAAGTGGAAGATTTACGCTACTACGACATATTTAGTAGATATGCATGTTCTTCAATCTCTGTGCAGGCAATGCACGGTTACTATTAATTTGTAATTGATATGTATTATGGGGTCATTATGTAATTACGTTATTTTATGTTCTCAGACTGTAAATAACTGATTTTATAAATACATATCTTGCAATCCTAATTAGGTCAAACCACCATGAACACTCTTTTATTATTCTCTTTGCTCTCTCTGACTCTTCGAACTCTACCTTTCGAAGGAGACTCCAGGCCAATATTTTTAGGTAAAAATTTTCTTAGGCTTTTCCTACCTAAAACCAATAAGTGGTCATGGATGTGGATCATATGCTCCTTCCATGAGCTATTATGTTGTCTTAATTCTGTTACAGGTGTTTCCAGTTCTTTTCTGGCCTCTTCCATAGTATTATTCTCATTCTGTTAAGTTGTTTATCTAATGACTACAAGAACAAATTACTTTAATTATCTTATTTTCTTACTACATTTAGTTCTTCTAAAACAGCAGGTTTACTCCATTCTTCTTTTTGGCCACTCACCATTTGTGGTATTGCTTTAATGTTCTCTCCTAATTTTGATCCAACTATGGGGGAATGATTGATCTTTGGAGTTCTCCATATGCGATAATGTAAGTTGTATAGTAATTTTCTATTTATTTATGCTTCCTTCTTTTACTCTGCGTAGAAACCAATGGAAGAATTTCAGATTTACTTTATTTTATTTTATTTCAAACATCCCTTTTGGAAATAATTGAAAAGTTGCATCATTTCCAATTACTAACATCGTTTTCCCAACTGCCTTAATTGCATAATCTATATATTAAAAGGTTCCTCTTTTCTTATATACCCAATGTACATCTATTTGTAGTATATTCCAATTATCTAAACTTTTCTCAACATATGTTATCGTTAATTTCTCATAATTCTTAAACTTATTTTGCATCTATTTCCCAGGGCTACAACCTACGAATGGAATAGATATAACTACCTTCAAACAAATTACTAATATCAGTCTTGTCGTGTATTATTTGTTCAAGGATTTCTAACCTTTTCTTGTCCTAACATAACTTTTAACATCCTAATAATTACTTTCATGGGTTACGGGACTTGGTGATAATCAAATGTGACAAGAAGCTAATTGTTGTTTGTTTATGACTCGTTATATTTAACACTTGAAATTCCCTAAAATTATATAATAGCAGACAAAAAGTAAGGAATGGATATTAGTCCTTTCGAAGAAAATATAAATTTGATACGAATTCTGTAAATATTTAGAGCTGTGCAGAGTAAAAAAGTGATAAAAAGGTTAAGTGTTTCGATAATGGCTAACAATTCTCAAAATTTATCCCAACTACAAAAGTTTGGTGCTTTTATTTGTCCCTCATTTATTGACAAAAGCCTAGTGCAATATGGTATGACCCTAACTATTCTTTGAATTTGCAAACTCATATCATGATCTACCAAAGGCTCCACCAAGAGCTTCAAAGCCTCCACGTTATTATGCTTCCCCCACAATGATTTATGGTGTCATCGTTTTCGGCCCTATCACGCGTTACGCTCAATCTTGCTCAAACCAGCTTCGTGAAATATCATATCGGCCTTTCCATAGCCGCCATATTAAGAGGATAAAGACCTCCACCATGAACCAAACGAGAATCAGTGGATCATCTCTTAGCAAAGGCGGCAAGGAAACAATATCTCCTTTAACCTCCTATTCATACAGTCTCCTCTTCATTTTCGATCTGGATATAGACCCGAGCTTCATTACAAGACTAATATATGTTGCTATAAGATGGCAGTGAAAGTCAACTCCTCATTCCGAAATTAAATATCAGCTCCCTTGGACCTCAGAATTCATCAAATTTGTTGAACTTTAAAAGTCATTATTGATTAATGAGTTGTTGGTTACTCCGTGACTCCTGGAGCTGCATGAGTTAAGTAATCTTCTTTTAAATTCTGCACAAACCACTTCATAGAAGCGTAAGACCAGAATGTGAAATAATTTCAATGGTACATTCATAGTGGAGGAAGAATTTGCTATATGAGGAAAGTCAACCGAGACTTGGATTAAGTTACCTGCAGAACTCATGCATTGTCATTGTTTGTATGATTCATCATAAACACATTGCCGATAAAATGAAACAAGTCTGTCATTTTTCTTCGTAAGTCACAGCCTAAATCTCATCCCACTCCATCTAGGACTTGTTGCGACCTCTCCGAGCCCTTCTGTAGGCGCGGAGGTTAACATATTGTCAAGTCTAGGCTTAATTCGGGCTCTCCCAAGCTTACTAATTCGCAATATATGATCTAAGTTTTTAACCAATAAGTCATTTTCTATGAGTCGTCACTAATCAATTTGTAATGAGTCAACTAGAAACTCAGCACAGCCAGACAAAATAGGATTGATGATTTGATTATACTAATTAATCAACTAATGCCATTTCGATATTTTTTTTTTATTTATTTCAACATCAAGTAAAACATTTATACAACATTTTATACCAATTAGGGGTCCAGCGATTCAATTCCTGACCAAGCCAAGGAAATAGCTATTCATGCATCACAACGGCGTAAATGGAATAAAGAAAATGCACAAACAACAATCCAACATTTACTTACAATAATTTAAACACAATTTCTTTTTTCTTTTTAAAGATTTTCACATATCTTAAGGAAAAACCACTCAAAGGCTATTTTTAAGCTTTTTCTGATATCTTTGGAAAAAAATTTCTGGGACTTTTTAATATTCTTTTAAAAATATTTTTAAAATTTTAAAAAATAATATATTATATTATTTTAAAAGGGGATTTAGATCGGGTCTCCGCATCTGGTCCGGTCCGAGACCGACCCGGACTCGCCAGCCCAGGTCTCAGGTTTTGGGCCCTCGACCGGGATGGGCTCAGCAAGTTGGGCCCAGTTCGGCCCGAAGAAAAATATTAAAAGGCTAGCAGAAGTAGCCCAACCCGAGAACATTCCAAACCAGAATTAAACTAATTCAGCCCAAGCGTCATCTCTTATCCTAGGCCCACTACGCCTAGTCCCAATGAGCCTAACAAAAGCCAATTCACGAAATCCACACAAACCTCCCCAAGCCCACTCATTCCCTATTTTAGCCAGCTCAAGAACACTTAAAACCTACACAAGCCCAGCATGCCGCTCTTGGTTTTGCATGCTCAGGGATGACCAGAGACGAGCAGCCTTGAGCTGGTTCGTCCCCGGCCGCTATACCGGTGCCGCCGCTCCGTCGATCGCTCACGCCGACCCGCGAGACCAACTCGCCACCCCCCTTTTGCGATTAGCCGCGAAAGCCGTTGATCCCCAGAGAACTCGTCCTCGGTCATCAATGGATAAGCGCTTTCGAAGCAACACGCATAGGAGTATGCCAAAGAAACGGCCATGACAGCCCCGATCAACGAGATAAGGTCTTGCCCAGGACAAACTCAGTAACTGAAGATCAAATTAATGCTACGTGAGCTTCGGGTAAGGCAAAAACGGCGGCTATTCTTGGGAACCGTCTCGAGGACATTTTATCGAACACTTAATATACGCAAACAGAGGGGCGACGAGCGAGGACGACCAAGCCCGAGCCCGAGCTCGAGCCGTGATTCCGAATGAACTACATACCAGTCCCCCGAAACTGCAGCGCGCACACAAATGAGGTCAGAACTGGCGCGAACCGAACAACGTCATCCCGGTCCAACGAGCCCGAAACAGAGCACAAAAAGGGGTACGAGCGTTCGGATGAATGAGCCCTACCCGGCTCAGCAGCGTCGGACGATGAGCGAGCTCGATAGATCAGGCTACGCTCGTCCACCTCCCCCCCGTCCTTTTCCCTTTCTTCTTCTTATTGAAGGGCCAAAATGGAAGACGAGTTCTCAGGAGCACGTTATACGCTCAGGATACATTCAGACAAATTTAGGTGTCGGCTGTTTCATTTGGAAAGTCGACTTTGTTTTTATTTTCTCAGTGTTTCTTAAGCAAAAATACTATTTGAACGCACCGAGACATAAACGTTTAAACATAAACGTTCATTAAACGTAGATATTATAGACAATGTTAGGAATTTTCAGGTGCTATTTGTTCGTTTGTTCCACTAGGCATACCTTTCACCTGTAGGTGTGTAGCTGAAACGCGTGAACTCGTTAGAACTAACAAAGATAACAAATAATTCCAGAAAAGAAAAATGATACATCGGTTTTCGGTAGCATTTCGAAGTAAACTTGCCCTTCTTTTTCAAATACGGGACAATGCCATTGATATATATTGGACCTTAGCAAATTTTATTAATAAAAGAAGAACGAAGTTTTAAATGGAAGATGTATGGATTCGTTGGACACCAAATTTTCCTCAAATAATATAAATTAATGATATATAGATACGTGTTGATTGTCAATAACAAAAAAACTTCTCTTTTCAAAATAATGAATTCTGTTAGCGGTTGAAATGTAGCTCAAAATTTGACTTTATTTTTATTTGGATGTGAATCGGGATTAAAGTTTGAGACATTTGAAGCAAGCCAAAAGGTTTAGAATGTGTGACGATACATTTTAGATGTCCTAAATCAAGTGGTGGACATCCAAATTAAATGGTGAGGCAAGACGAGGCTACTATGGATACGAATTGCAGATTTAGATGTCTAGAGGTAAGATTGGAAAATTGGCCAGACTCACTGGATATTCGTGTGACGTCTCAAATTTCTATCTAGCTATATTAGCAAGCCATGTAGGAATTTAATTTTTCGATAACCAAATTTAGTGAGTGAATTAGGGACGAAGATATTAGCATATGCCTTGTACGGTTTATGTATGCGCCCAAAGTTGCACCTTAGGACATAATTGGTCTTTTAATACACCTATACATATTATATATGTGGCCGGCTCTATTATTATTTTTTATGGGATATAATTTCTATAATTTCCCTAAATTATGTTGCCGCCCCTATAGCCCAATAGAATTGCTAGAAATTGAGTTAAATTTGCTAAATAGGCTAAAGATAGCCTAATGATGAGCTGCCTCCCTCTCGATCCAATTAGAGTTCATGCAAGAGGTGTATTGAGGAAGACACCTCCCTCTTCCTTCCCTTGACCGGCCGACCCTCTTCTCTCTCTCTCTCCTCTCTCTCGTGCGAGCTCTCTTCCCCTCTTCCTCACCGAACATCTCTCTCTCGTTTCCTTCCATTTTCCTCTAAGGATTCAAGGCCTTCTTCAAGGAAAGTAGGTCTAGAGGTCAAGAGAAGCAAAGGCAAGGAAAAGTGGCTTTCTTCTACTTTTCTTGATCTTTTTAGGCTCGTTTTTGCTAGAATAGGAGCTGTTCTGTGTTGCTTTTTGCTTGCATGTCCTTGTTAGCGTGAGTAGATGTAGAGAAAGTGAAATGATAACTTAGTTATGTTGTGATTTCGAGATTTTGTGGAAGCGAAGCATTGCATGTCATTTTCGTGGCTTATATAGTCTTGCATGTGAGTTTCGTGTGTTCGTTTCGCCCTCACGTACGAAGTGGTTGATTATAATTGAAGATGGATATTGCATGTGGCTTAGCACTTCTGGTTTTGGTGTGTTTTGAGCAAACGGCCTCGTATGGTGCAAGTTTTTCATGAGTTCGTGTACTGTGGTTCGGATTTCCAAAACTGAAATTGCTAGACCTTATCTGTTTGTTAATTTTGTGGAGCTTGCTGTGATTCGAATTTGATGAGAATTTCTTCCTGAAAGTGTGCAAGGCATCTTGATGTATAACATACTTTAATTTTTAAATTTTTCTGAGGTGGTATGGTTGGTACAAAAGCTTATTCATTTACCGTGTCTGATCTGCCTACTGCAGTAAGAACATAAACCCAATTGTCTTTCTGAATTTTTATAAAATTTTTCCTTTTGATTTTGGACTTGCTTCTTCATAAAAGTTGTAGAGGACATTCCGATTTATAACATATCCAAATTTCAAAGTTTTTTGACATGTTTAGGGCTGCGAGATGAGTATATCGGTTGCTCTGTTCCAGTGAACCAGATTCTTCTTTATTTTGTACAATTTGCTGCTCTTTATACAAATTGTTTTGGACTTAGTTTCCTCATGAAATTTTTTTGTTAAGGCCTTCTTTATAACATATTAAAAATTTAAAAATTTTCGAGTTCATTCACCATGATTTTAGCTTTGATTTCTTTGACTACGCAAATCTGTTCGTTTCTGCCTTTGATCCAAATTGCATTAAATTCTTTAGGAAGGTGATGGAATCTTGCCTGGTGACCTACTGATGACGATAATGGCATTTGATAGACTTTAAAATGGTGCATTTTGATTGCCATGCGGTACCATTTACTTGTGGAAATTGGGTAAAAACATAATAGGACGGAATCTGGAATTTTGGGTTATATGTGGTTGACTGTGCCGTGAAGGCAGTGAATCGTGCGCAGTGGCATGGTGCCCATCCTAGTGTCATGTGTGTTGAATAGGATGCATTTTATAGTGTGCAAATGCTTTGTCACTACATGAACGTGCTATGCCTACAATGCATGAGATGGATTGTGATATATGATGCCCAAGGTTGGTGAACCTTGGATGCCCAACGATAGCCCGGAGGGGATGTTGGAGGTGAATGCCTTGGCTAACAACCAAGATGATCTGGCTGTAGTAGGGATGTCTAGGCTGGTGATAAACCCCAGAAGTCTTGACGATCAACTCAAAAACTCGATGATGGCCTAGAGTGGATGTCGGAGGCGAATGCCTTGGCTAACAACCAAGATGCCCCGGAGTAGGGATGCCGCAATATGGGAACCGTAAATGGGAACTGTAAATGCCTGGTTAGTGAACCAGAGGTGACTGCATGAGCCGCCTACATGGACTAGTTGAGCAATGAAATGGGGATGGACCCAATGATATTGTGCATGATAAATGTGAAGTGTGATGTACCCATTGCATAGTAGTGTGACCCATGTGATTGTATATGATGCGTGTTGCGTTAAATGCATGTTGGCACTACTCATGCTACTGGAAATGGTCTACGGTATGTTATGTGCTCATACTTATGTGCTTACTTGCTTGGATATTAATTGTGTCCTAGGAATCAAATGTCAATTAGATTGAGTGGTTTATGAGCTCGCTGTTTCTCTTGCTGAGCGTCAGCTACTCCTGTTGTTATTTTTAAGATTGATAGCTATGCTGTCGCTCCCCGCATCCCCCATCTCTCATTATGGAGCGCCCATTACGTTAGAGGGTAAGCACCACAAATTGACGGACCTGCACTTTCTAAGCATGATGTTTGTTCGATACACGACTCTCTTGTTAGTGAACATAGGATAATCTAATTTCCTATTGTTTTGTGCTATATTCGTGATAGGGGACGATTGCCTGCTAGGACCGATTCCATCCCCTGATGCTCCTAGTGCAGGTGGTGATGGGAGGGACTTGGAGGAGGATTAGGAGCTAGAGTAGGATAGAGTGCAAAGGGGTCGTGCTTGTATTTTGATACGACTGTAACTATTTGGGGTGCGGCATTATCGGGACAGTTGGATGGAGGGACGTATGTATGGACGAGAAGCTTGCTATAGCAGGGTTTAGGAAACAAGCACTTTTTTTCTTTTTTTTTCAATTTCTCCCAGCTTAGGTTTTTCCTTTTGATGTATAATCCGCCACCTGATGTACATATAAGTATGATAAATAATGGAAGCATGATTCCCTTTACTTTTGGTATTTTCAGAGGCGTGTGTATAGTTCCTGTTATAAATGCTAACCTTTAGAAAAAACTTCCGCTTGCGTGATAACTTAATATAAATAAAGAACAGAGATTAGTAAGAGGTGGATTGGAACGCCACTCTTCGACCATGGACACAGTGAGCAAGAGTGAGCAACTTCGAATGTCCGACCAATCTATGGCTAGATATCTAAACTGGACCAAATTTTCCCAAGAAGATTTTAGATGGCCGAAAGCGGGATTTATACTAAATGCGACCTAATTTTGCACTAACATCAAGTTTGACTTAAGAGATCTCAGAAATCGTCAAGGAACGTGAGTGTGTGAGTAAAACACCTTGTATCTCTTTCATTTGACTATGTGAGACTTTTTAAGTATAATTGGGAACTGGAAAACATTTGAGAGTTGTATGTTTCGAGTGAATGTAATTTCCTCTTGTTGATTATAGTAAAGCATCACGTTGCTCTCTCCCTATGGAGTAGGCACACTAGGTCAAATAATGTAAATCCTCTGTCAAATTTATTTTCTACGATGGTTTCTTGCTTGATTGTGCTTGTTTCACGCTTCCGCCATTTTTGAGTATTAGACTCGTATCGCAGTTTTTATGTTGTTGATGACAAGCAATGCTTGTCATTTCGCTAATTAGAAAAATGGCCAAAATCAGCTCATTTGAATCAAATTTAGAAAACTTAGAAAAATGACAAGCATTGTATGAACAAAATCTTATAAAAACCGACTTCTTCAGCGAGTGTATCGCACAAATCTTAGGCATCTTGTTCACTCTTGAATGCCAATCCAACTGTCGGTACCAACCCCCCCCTCCCCCCAACCCAAACACAAAAACACAACAATGACCTAGAAATTTAAAATGGCCAAAATCAGCTAATTTGAATCAAATTTTGAAATGTATCAATGCAAAATGAGAGCCAAATTAAAAACATCCTCCATAGTTGTTATAGATGATGACAATGATGTGTTCACTCCTCGTTTCCATATACCATAATATAAGTTATTTAGATAATTTTCTACGTCATTTATACTTCCTTGATTTAATCTATGTAGAATTTCATATTCATTTTCTTTTTGATATTTCTACGTATCATTCTTCTTGGCAAACCTTTCTCTTGCAGTGCATATTTCTGCATACTATTTTCTTTGGTTTTCATTTTCTTCTGAAAGAAAATCTTCTTTTAAGGTTTTGCAGTCTATTTTAAAGGAAGTGCTAATAAGTTCATTTCGAAATCTGAAAACATGAGTGAGGTACATTTGCTGGGATGAATAGTCGTAGATGCTTTTTTCTAGCAATGTAGGATCTATCCTATGAGAAGGACATACTCCTTGTTCCTCTGTTTTTTCTAATTCCATTGCAAACTATTCCCTCAATTTCTTTTTCTGGGATAAGTAAGCCCGATGATCTAGAAGATACTCCATATGAAATTCTTGCCCGAATTATTTCTTTATTTAGCTCTTCTCATCGATCTACTTTTACTAAACTTAATTTCTATTTCTCAATCTTTACATTTACTAGAAAAAATACCATAAAAATTTTAAAATATGTTCATTGCGACTCCAACACCTTCAAATTTCCTTTCAAGATCTTCAGAAACCCTAAATATATACTTGCTTGACACATGTACTCTACAGTTCTGTCAAAGATTATCTTAAAAAATCCTATTGCATACGTTGACAACAGAATGCAAGAGAAGCTGATGCGGCACTGTGAAAACAATGATGTCAAAATGGTGCCTGACGTGGACTACAAGGCGCCATTTTGCGCTCTCTTAGGGCCTGTTTGGCAAATTTTGTTTATGTTCCCGAAACAAAATTTTGTTCTTTTGTTTCATAGAACAAAAAAGAAAAAGAACAGAAACGCGTTTGGTAAAACTTTTGTTCCTGGTTCCCGGAACAGATTTTGAGCAAAAAATAAAAAGTAGAAAAAAGTTGTTTCTTGTTCCCGAGAACAATTCCGAAAAACAATTTTTCTCTCTCCTTTTTTTTCTTCTTTCTCTTCTTTTTTTCTCCTCCTCCTCCTCCTCCTCATGAGTCCACCCGAGGCCACCGGCGAGGCCGAGCCTTGCGATGGCCTGCGAGGCTCCCGCGAGCTCGCCGGAGCCGGTAGCCGCTGTGGCCGGCAATCGGCCACAAAGAGAAAGAAGGAAAAAAATAATAAAGAAAGAATAAATAAGAAAAAAAGGAAAAATAAAATAAAAATATTAAAAAATTAAAAGAAACAACAAAATTATACAAGTTTACCAAACGCATTTCTATTTCAGGAATATAAATTTTTTACAGTTACCAAGTGCGTTCTTAAACTAAAAATTGTTCCTAAGAACAGGAAAAAAAAAAACTATTTCTATTCAAAATTGTTCCCTAGAACAGAATCGTTACCAAACGTGTTCTTAGTCTTGGTTGCTGAAGTCAATTTGGGGCAAATTCTAGGGTTCGTGGTTCGTGTTTGCCCTCTCTCTCTTTGTGCCTTATGTTTAGCCAATATATATCCAAATCGAGCTTCGATTCAACTTGGGCGACTGATTACAAGTTCACATTGTTCCAAATCTAGGGTTGTTTCTACTATCCGGTGTTTTTCTGATTGTGGGTTTCACCCCCTTTGCTTGCTCTTTGGTTTTGTCATTACCAGAGTTTGTGCATTTTTGCCTCTCCAAGATTCCCATGAAGAGTTTTTTGCTTCATGTCCAGTACTTTTTAACCCCTCCATACTGCGATTCTTACTTTTGCAACATGAGATTCTTTATCTCACATGCTCATTGGAAGAGATGGATTATATTTTGCATTACTCAATTTTGTCAACTCTTTAATTTTCTCATATCTTTGGTGCATCTACACTTGCCAGTATTCTGTAATTTGATCAGGATTATACAAAGATAAGATTTGATAAGTCAGTGCAAATATAGTAGTTGAATATACCACTGGGAACCTGGGATTGAGATACCGTTGGTGCGAACTTGGTGCTCTCATCATTGTTTAGAGCTCCGAAAGGCCACTCTACTTGGATTTAATGGGCTTATTGGATGTGTTTGTCGGAATCATTTTGCTAAGCGCATTGTTCTTGTTGCGCTACATATGCTTTTGAATGCTAGGGCTAGAAGATAACAACATATTATGACCCCTGAGCTACATAGGAGTAGATGTCTGTCTTGGCTTTCTCTTTAATTATTCGAGCTAGCTACGAGTCACTTTGTTATTTCCATAAGTTTCTGTTGCACTATGCAATGGTTAAGTTTTGAGTTTCTGATGACCATATGTTGGCCAGTGGAAGGAGATTCTGTCGTTGGAGGTGATGGTTGGTCAATTTTCTGCAACAGATTAGGGATTGATAAGTTAGTACATTGTCATTTGAAATGGTTGCTTGTAATGGCTAGCTAAGTATAGGACCAGTTCACTATCATATGTTGTTCATCATGGGTGGCTAGGTCAGCATTATGTTGTGTATTGGGCAGTTTAGTGTTAGCCAATGATATGGTTGCTTTGCTATGTGCTATGCTATTATTGAATTTAATTTGTTGTGCTATGTTTGAAGGCCTCTGTTTCACGTAATTTCTAGTGTTTCCATTAAATCAAACTGTTTTGCTGTATGTTCTGCTATGCATTATTCAATTTGAAGTTCTTATCCAAAAGCATGCATTGCTGGAATTTGAATTGCTTGCTTGTATCCAGCAGGTTAATGATTACAAGTTTTTCAAATGGATTGATCCAAAATCCTTGTTACATAGCAGAGACATGATTGATCAATGAAAAGAAAGCGTTGGTAAATAAAATTGGAAGTGTGAAAGTTAGTTGAAAGTATCTGAGGAGAAAGTGCACATTCTCGAAATGCAGCTAGAAAGGAGTAAGTGACAGGATAACAAGATACAAGTGGAAGTGTCTCCACTGGAAGCAAAGGTAAAGATCTATTTTGGAAGCAAAAGGAAACTGAACTATTTGAGAGGCATAGCTGTATTGAAAGGATTGATGTGCCCAACCCTAATGTTGAAGTTGGACCCAAGAAAAAAATATAACATTCATTTAGATTGACAAAAACGTTGAATTGGGGATGGTTATTTTATTTGTCTATCTTTTTTGCTTCTTGGTATTGTAAATGGAGGGCAGATGAAACAAGACCAATGTTATGATGCAAAAAAATTGAAAACTGTGTTAAAATGTATTAGCAAATCCAAGTTCAACTGTGTTCAATGTATTAGCAAATCCACATTCAACTGTGTTCAATTGTCTGTACAGAAAGATGTCATGTTCCCTATACTGCATATTTATTTCAGATTCTTGGAGTAATACTATCATATTATCGTGTCACACATGCTAAAAAGGTAAAGGATTTAAGTTCTCAAGCTTTTAAAAACTATGGTCATCCTAATTGGAAGGGGAGGGATTGGCTTGGAGATGAAGAAAATAAGAAATGGAGCCACCATGCATCTACAAACAGAACAACTATCACCAATTTTATGCTTCCAATGAGGTCTAAAAACCTCTCTTCATTTAGAACTTGAATGATTACAATAGGAAAAAGCTAGTGGACAAGTTGGTATATTGTTCAGAAAATAGGAAAAAGAGAAAATTACAACCAACTTAAAAGATTACAACAAAAAAACACCAACTGAACATTAGCTACCAAGATGGTATATGGTTCGAACAATAGAAGAAAGAGGAAATTTACAACCAACTCAAATGATCATGGCACATCCATCACAAAGAGCCATCACAGCCATATGTCGTTGTTGCATTGGGCTTTGGTGTGGCTGCACACCAAATCTTTCCTTCTTATCTCCGTGCTACAAAGAGATTAAAAGAAGATCAGCATACTCCATCTTGAAATCATCAGTAAGAGCATTTCACTATAATCAGTACCCCCACATACTTGCAAACCAATATCATGTCGGAATTGAGTAACTTTACATAGAGAATTCCTCGGAAAAAGCTTCACTAGATAATTGTGATTTTAAAAGAAGTATCCGGGAATTCTTAAAGTCCAAAAGCACTTGTCTTTTTTTAAAACTTTTAATTTTTTAAGTAGGTCACCCAGTAATTTGCAATTCTATCTAAAATTAGTTGAAATGACTATATTGGTAAATTATTAAAAGTATTATGACTAAATTTTGCCAAATTGAAATATTTATAATTGAATTGGGATCCATTTAATAGGTTTCAATTTTATTTTTTATTTACAGTTATCCCATTGTAAAGTCAAATCCTCCCAAAACCATTCACTTCATGTGGAAGTTGAGGGGTTTTTTTTTTTCCTCTATCTTCTTTTTATTGGGAGGCCAAAATGGAAGTTGAGGGTTGTCAAGAGCTCCTTATGTGGGATTGGATTGGATTCCAATCTTGGGCTTTTATAATGCAAGATGCGCCAATCCCTAATAGTAAGTTGAAGCACGTTATGCGTCTAGAATTCAGGATACATTCATATAACTCTTCCAATATGGCTAATTTAGTTCTAAACATTTTGACAATATACTAATATAGTCAATCCGACCAACTTTTGTTAGAAATAATTGGCATGGTCGTCAAGCATCCTATATGGCACGGCTGACACCCAATTGATGCTAACATGGATAATTTATGCAATTTGTTAAGGGTTAATACCCTGAAAAACCCCAAACCGGTACACATATGACAATTTTACCCCAAACTATTTTTTTTCATCACCAAAAACCCCAAATTTGTACACTTTTAACAAATTTACCTCAAACTAGTACACTTGTGATAAATTTATCTTTTATTAGTTTCTGTTAAATTTTACTATAAAATTACTAAGTTAAATGACACATGACAATTGACTGGTGTACCAATTTGAGATTTTACTCTCCGTTTGTCACAATTATACAATTTTTGTAATTTTTTGTGGTATTAATCCAATTTAACGAATGGTATATTTATCACAAATGTACAAGTTTATAGTTTTTGACCGTCAAATAAATTAGTTTGGGGTAAATTTATCACAAGTATATCAGTGTAGGATTTTTTATGGTCAGTTGGGGTAAATTTGTCACATGTGTACCAATTTAGAGTTTTTCATGATAAAAAAATTAGTTCAGGGAAAATTTGTTACACGTATACCACTTTTGACCTTTAAAGTAAGCCAACCGATAAGAACCAAGTTAGTCTTGGTCGTTTTCACTTTTTTGTTGGCAAATTCTCACATTGTTGGTTCATATTGAAATCCTCCACTCAGTTCCAACCTCACAGTCACATACCCAGACCCATCTTTTCTCGAGAGAGAGAGAGACTTTTCTTTTTGGGTCTCACTCAATCTCTATATATTGTGTACAATGGGTGCACAGTGTTGCCACGCATGTAAAAGATAAGAAAAGTAGAAATTTGCACACCCTAATATAGACATAATTACAAATCTCATCCGCCCAACTAACCCTTTACATCATAAGTCTCACATCTTTACATTCGTCTGTCATAATAACCGATAGCAATACTTTCACCGAGTTCAAGACATCCGTAAGTAAGAGCAACAAAGCTAAAGTAATAAATAGAGCATGTGACCGAAAGAGTGCTAACAATCTCACAATAGTGCCAACATAATTTGGTAGAGCTTATAAGTTCTCTTGACCATAAAGTCATGTTATCACGCATCTAAACACTATTTACACATCACTCGTGCGCAGCCGTATAGTGTCTTGTCACTACCCTCTAGTAACGCCAAGTGACTATTGGATCCATGAGATAAACACCACCATTGGTCACTAGGTTGGACTGACCACTCATCCCCAATGTCTCGTTTGCACGTGCTTGTGGCTAACAAATCCATTAATATCCTTTATAATACTGGAGTTTTTTTTTTTTCCTTTTGATAAAGTATATGATTTTTTTTTCCAATGTTGAATGAAATGTCAATTGCTACTTCAGTTTTGTTTTTGTTTTGTTTTTTTTTGTTTTTTTGTTTTTTTGGTGAATAATGCCACCTTGTACAAGTTATAATGGACAACACGCCGAAATAAGAAGGAAACAAAAGTATCCTTCCCATATTTTTGACGATTTTAAGCTTAAGACTTGATTGTATAGAGATGCGTTTCCAAAGCACGAGAAGCAATATCGCTATAAAGTCAAAGTGGGACAAGATGCTCCTATCCAAATAGGTGCAATTAAGGGTTGGAACCTAAATGACCAAGGAGTGGCGAGATACTCTATGAAGTCATTCCTGAAATCATTGACTTTTCTTCATATGAAAGGAGAAACATTAATATATCAACACAATGAAACAAAAAGATAAGTGCATAAACCTTAAGCATTGACAAATTAATAAAGGTTTGGATGATTTGTAGAGTGATACGTGTGAGGTAGTTTGTTGGTTATTCATTGATTTAGTAGTAGGATTCAAACATAAAGAAAATATATGTTGACAGAATTTCTATTTAGTCTACTGTCAGTATAAAAAATAATTTACAATTCATTATATAATTAACATGTTGAAAGTTTCTATTACGTAGCTATCTTGAAACACACATGTCACATGTTCAATGTTAAATCCGTTAGAAAAATTTACATTGGTATTAAAATAATAATAATCCTTAGCAAATTAGGCAAATGCTCATTCAACATTGATATATAAAAATATGAATGGAAATGAGAATGTTGTGAACTCAAAGGTTTTGAGATATAAGCTTTGTCTTAAGCAAGAAAAGAACTTTTGTAGAAGAGATTCTATACAAGAAGTAGAGCGTAGTATAATGCAAAGTGACTGCACGATTTATTCCATTTTAAAAAGAAGAGGAAATGCAAAATACTTACTAGACATACTATTTAACAACAAACACCATCTAAATTGCTATTGAATATACAAAGAAATGTGTCTATTAGAACATACCATCTTGAGAAGAGGTTTCTGCATTTATTTTATTTAAAAAACATATTCATCTCTACGTTGCTTTTTTCTTATATTTGTCAAATTATATTTGGTGGTTGGTGCTACTAGAGGGTGAGATGAAAGGAGAACATAAGATAATAAATCTGTGTTACATTTCTAACGATTTATTCACGTTTATCTTTAATTGTGTTTCTTCTGCAATAAACAAAGAGCACTGAAAATTGCTGTTATTTGTGTCGAAGGTCTCTATTGTTCACCCCTTGTTTATGTTGTATGACGTGCTCTGTCACGCAATAGATAACATATCTGAATTCTGGATTATGCCATCTGAGAGATTTTGGATTGGGCAAGCTTATCCTTTTGTCGGTGCTCCTCATGCTATGATGCCTCCGCCCCTTGACCTGGCAGCGGCACAAAGGCCTGTTCATGGAAATGCTAAGCAGTATCAGAGAACTTTGAGACGAAAAGAAGCCCGTGCTAAGCCTGAAAAGCAGCCGATCAAAGTTAGAAAGGTGAATTGCCTTTATAAAAATTAATTATAAAGCTTTTTTTTTTATTTGAAGATACTCCGCTCAGATTTGCTTCCTTAGCCACATGTTATACTGTCGTTAAATGCTATTTTTAGGGAATTTTGTTTTGTGGGAAATAGTCCGACTGCATACTTCATCTTCGTTACAGCTTTTGCAGCTATCTCAGCATTTAATTCATTGGGACTAAACTTAATTGATATCTTTTCTTTGCTCATTCTCTAATATGGTGTCGCTCCTTTCTCTTGTCTTGGTTTAATCGGATCTATATTCGTATCTTCATGAGTTGCGGCACCAGCATGCCATGAGAAGAGTCAGGGGAAGTGGAGGGCGGTTTCTAAATGTAAGTAATATCGATGCTTCGAATGATGCAGTTGAAAAGAATGGCACAAACTCTGGTCCGGCTGTCTTCCCAATCTGCCAGTTCACTGGGCTCTGACCCTGTGGTGCCTCCTCTGAAATCTGGAATTCATCTAGTAGTCACATGGCCGGAAGGTCGCAAGAAGGGATATCAACAATTCAATTTGGTTCGGGTTTTCAAGAAATTCGAACCGAACCAAATCGATGGGGTGAGCAGCTGAACCAAACCAAATCATAATATGAATTGAATACGAGCCAAACAAAAACCAGATTCGGTTCAACTCGGTTTTCTCTTTTTCTTTTTCTTTTTTTGTGAGAAAAATGCTTTTTTTTTTTTTTCTAATTTTCTTTTCTTGTGTTTATTTTGTTTTTATTTGGGTGGGGGCAGGGGACTAGACTAGTCTGGTCTAGAAAAAATAGAATAAAAGGAAAGCTGAAGTAGTTTACATAATTATGACCAAAATAAAAGGGAAAAAATTTGGGTGGTTATTCAATGAGTGTGTAATATGTATTGTAAAAGCAATTCAGGAGAGTTAAAAATAAGAGGGAAGACACTTTATCATTATTCATATAGATAATTCAATTCGCTTGCATTGGTGGCCCGTCAATTGTTTTTATTTTTATTTTGTAACATGAAGTAGTCGAGTTGGTGTTTGATTGAGCAAAGAAGTTGCATCTCCTTCAGCTGCTCCTTTGTAAAGCCACCTCTCTATTTCGCTCTAAATTAAATCCAAGCTTCATAATTGCATTTTGCTTTCAACATTAGGCTTTAAGACTGCCACGAAAATCAACTCTTTCCGAATCCGACATCAACATACTTAACAGAACAATTGTTTTGTTGACCATTTGGAAATTCTTTAAATTTCTTGACTATGTCATTAGCCCACGAAACCAATGACATTATTACTTCATTAGGTGCACAAATTAATGTAGCCTTGAATGGTGTATATCATGTACCGGTAAAAGCTTATGCATTTTAGTCCACGGGCAAGCCATTATTAGTGAAAATATATATATTTAAAGGTTACGTATGTGTTATATTCGTACACCGCATATGGTTTAATATAGATGTATAAGTTTCTACATTCAATATAATGTCTTTTAGCCTATTGTCATGCTCTATCATTAGTAATGATACCAAGTATATTTAAAAGTTATGTCTATACTGATCTAGACAGGTGCGGCTTGATTTCTGGATCCGACGTCGGTTGCGTGTACTTACAAGCATGAGAACTAATTTTAAAAAGGTTTCGGAGGGGATGAATTGGCGTTATTTCTTCTACTGGCAAGATCCTCGGCGTTCTCCCGCAAGTTGCAGTAATTGAATTCACAAATCGAAGATTGAAGTCACATCTCCTTCGATTTCTGCTTTGTACAGCCACCTCTTCATTTTCGCTTCTCAAGCTTCGAAGGAATCGGGCTTTGTAGTTGCGTTTTGCTGGTCGCGTTCGGCTTTAAGATGGCTGTGAAAGCCAATTCCTTCTTCTGAATCGAACATTCACACCCTTAACAAGAAGTATCATCGGTTGACATGGGAAATTTTTCTAAATTGTTGACCAAGTCATAAGCCCAAAATAAATAATAACAACAATGATAATGTGACATGATTAGTTCATATATTGGGAAAAATGAATGTGGTTTTGAGTGGGTATATCCTGAGATAAAATTTTATGCATTTTAAAACATTTATGCCCGCGGTTTTAGAGGAGGAGTTCGAGACTTGCAGGCTAATGCAAAACGCGTGTCTTACCTGCGCTTGGGGGTCAGCGGTGGGGGTCCCGGCGCTCCAGGGTTTACTAGTAAAAATAAAAAAAAAAAAACATGCGGTTACTAGTAAAAATAATTTTCCTCTAAAAAAGTACATATATATTTAAAAGCTATGTATGTGCTGATTTTTTCAACCATCCTATGGCGAGAAATTATTATACATGAGAGCAGTATTTATACTAAATAGAATTTTGGTATGGAAATAATGATGAGTTTCACGTAAATCCCACTCTACTAGATCCAACAGCCCGATAGAACTTAGTGAACATATTGGAGTCGATGCTGGTTTTGTTTGTTATCCTTGGAATTCAATTATTATCCATCACGTGACGTTCGTATTGTGAAATTTGTGGTTCATTTTTATCACTTTGTATATAGTGGACTTGTGGGTCCACTCTTAAGTTTTTCATAACACAATGAATATATGGGTCCATTCCTCTTTTATTGTTATACCTCCTCCATTATTGGTGTACCTCCTCCACCTTTAAATATATTTAAAAGCTATGTATGTGTTGCTTTTTTTAGCATCCTCTAATTCATGGATTACTCTTCTTAATGAGAAATTATTATACATGAGAATAGTATACATACTAAATTGAATTTTGATATGTAAATAATGAGGAGTTCAACGTGAATCTTGCTCCTCCAAATTCGACAGCCCCATTGACCTTTAGTGAACATGTTAGCTACTCGAAATACTTGTTCATCGTTGGTCTTTTATTTATCATTTTTGGAATTGAATTATTCATCCATGACGTGATGCTTGTACTCATTTGTGAAATTTATAGTTCATTTTTATCATTTCATACACAGTGGACTAACAAGTCCACTCCAACTTTTCCAAACCTAATGAATAGATGTGCCCCCTTCTCCATTATTTGTGTACCCCATCCACTTTTCTATGGGCCATCGACAGTGTTAGACAGATAACTCACAAAATCAAAACACTCGATGATTTAACTCGGCTAATGTGAAAATACTAAATAATTCAATCGATCAAATTAATAAAAGCTCGATTGTTTAATGCCCATGCTATTAAGAGCTGACTCAATATTTATTCCCTCTTCATGCATAGGCATGTCGAATCACATTTCTGTGTCGTTGTACTTGCACATCATTTATCGAGGAGAAAGCAGACCGCAAAACACATAAAGGACCAGAGGTGGACCCCCTGGAAGTAATGAAGAAAGCGGGGGTTCCCCAGTCACGCATGTCATCTGCGTTGCATGCTTCTCCTCGACTTGTTCACTCTATCACCCGTGGCCATTTAAATGTCTTATAAACTAGATTTTTTTATGTTTCATTTAGGAAGTTCTTTATTTTATGTCAATGCCTGAATTAGGAATGTTGCACAAATCAATAGTAATTTCAATTATCTTCTCAATACCTATAAAATGTCTTATAAATATAAGTTTCTCTTTTCATTTTCATTTCGATATTTGTTTCTTTTTCATATTTTAATTTAAGTTAAGCAATTAAGTCATTGATACGGTAGGGGGTAGTAAGAAGTAATTTATTTGACTATCTAGTTATACTGATGGATAGTGACAAGTGACTAAGTGGCCATTTTTATCAACTACTGCAATTTCACAATATTCAAGATGATGATAGTATTTGAAGTTATTAAATTTAAATCAATCTATGAAAAATCTAACAAACTGGTGATTGCAAAGCAAACCAAAACTTGTTCTCTAGTTTTAGCTCGACACAAAGTGATCAAACTTCCAAGAAGCAAATTTTTCAAGATGGATCGAGTGTGAATGCATGTTTAAAAGGCGTGCCAGCTTTTGAGAGAAAAATATGATGTAAAAAATGTTACTTCAACCAAAATATCGGGGAAACCAACGTACGTGAAAAGTAAAGTCCGACAATTGAAATTGAGGGAAATCGAAAGGAAAGTTTTGGAATCAAAAGGAAATCAAAGGAAAATTAAAGCGATGACCATTGAAATGAAAATTAAAATGCAAACACAGGGAAAGAAATCACTAAGAAACTTTAGTGAAATTGAAATATTCTCAAAATTACAGACACAATGATCCTAAATTGCAAAAATTAAATTGAAAGCTACATTGTTATTCAAAATGCACATGACAATAAACTAACTTTAATTTAAAACTGAAACTGAAAGACGTTGGTTCAACATAGAAAATGCACCGGAGGAAAATTTTGGCGGAGTTTTGGCACAGTTTGAGCGATCTCTCTTTCTTTGTGTTTCTTTTATTTATAATGCTGGGATTACCTTCTGACGGTTATTAGAATTCATGTGTGATCCCCCTCTTTTCCTGCTCCAAATTTCCATGATTTGCTCTATTTCCACGATTTAAGTAACTCCTAAGGCAATCGTGTGTCCAACAATAAACTGCCCTTTCATTCATGATTTAATCTAAATCTGTAACCATTCCAATTCTTAACTCAAACAAGTCGAGGTACCCTTTCCTTAGTCTGATATAAGTGGTAACCAATACACCTCAGATCGAAGTGAGGTCACAATCTCTAGACGAAATTAAATCGGAGAAGCTCCACATGGAAGTTGGGCTTAGTATGACTTGACTCCTCATACTTAGTTATGCTCTCCTAGCTCATATAGATAATGAAATCACTCTTCAGTATCTCGGCCATAAAGTTTCACCACCAATAGAAGCTAAAGAATAATGTCATAAAAATTCCTAAAAGTGGCGGTGCTGAATAATTAAGAGCACCAATAAGAGTAGTGGTAGTATGTTGAGAACTATCATTTTCCACCGATGAAATTGTTTTATAATTTTGATGCTGAACATCACACGATTGATAAAGCTACTTTTGATCTTTAAAGTGAGCCGACCAACAAAGACCAAGTTAGTCTTGGCTGTCTTCACTTGTGGCGAGGGTTCGCACATTATTGGTTTGTATTGAAAACTTCCACTCAGTTCTAACCCCACACACCCTCCTTTTTCTTTAGAGAAACTTTTTTTTGGTCTCACTCAATCTCAATCTGTTATGTATAGTAATTGCACAGTCGGTGCACATTGTTGCTACACGCATAAAAGATAAGAAAAAACTAGAAATTTACACCTCCTAATATGGACATAATTACAGATTTCATCCCCTGTATTTTCCAGGTTACTTTTTACATCCTGAGACTAACATCTTTACATTTAAATTTTCTACGTGTATTGGAATGCGCGGTGATTTTGTTGGGATTATAGGGGGTGGTTGGTTCAGTCTTTGCTCTCCACCTGAAGACATTATATAATTTCTATGAACTGTGTGGTGATTTTCTTTTTTCAATTATTTCTTGTGTTTGGGTTGAAAAAGCCTTGGAATGCCAAGTGAGTCTCTATAGCGCCTAATGTGTAGTACCCTGCAGAAAAGGAAAAGACTAATGAGAGCATCTACTGGAAACCGGAGTTTTTTTCGTTGGATGAAAAGAGGTGTTGGTTCCCTCGTAATTCATTCTACGCCTCGCAAAGTCAATGGCCAAATTAAGAACCATCCCAAAATTGAGGATTACAATACCACGTGACCCGCTCTTCTCTATTTGCCGTCGATACGCATGACCTTTTACATCCATAAAGAATTACATTAAAAAGGAAACGCACAATCCTTTCATTTTAGAGGAACCAAACAACATAGCGTGTTGATTGGAAGGAAACAGCGCACGCGCTTGGCAGTGAATGTCTTTATTTCCCAGGGAGTCTTTAAAAATTTCCAAAACTTGTTAAAAAGTCTTGGACAGCTTCACCGGTATCCACTTGCTAATGGACAATGTCAGGTGAGAAGGAGCTTTGCTAGCATAACAGTCTTTGGGTTACTTATTGTAAAAATAACAAATTTTTGTGAATCACAAACTCTTGAAGGAGTAGGTTCCATACTAATTTATAATTATTTATTATTTGATTTTTTATAGTCTTATGTATGAAATGCAGTTAGTCCTTAATCTTTCAATTGATTCTATAAGTCTAAAACCTTCTTCAGAAAGTGCGATCAAATATTTCAATGAATAGAACCTATAATTGCTACGCATCACTCAAAAAATTACTATGCATCATCCTTATATTGCACTTTTCGAACTTATTTTAGGATTTAATTGTAATTCTTTTTCTATAAACGTTGTGGACTTAATTGAACCAATGATTATGACTCAATTGCACTTATTGCTGAAGGATGTGGACTTGATTAAACCACTTGAATGGATTATAATTCAATTGCATTACGTACACAAGATTTAGTATTTGTGGTGCAACTTTACCCCTCAAGGAAGCATCCTCAAGATACTAGG
This sequence comes from Eucalyptus globulus, assembly GCA_014182545.1. Lineage (NCBI taxonomy): Eukaryota > Viridiplantae > Streptophyta > Magnoliopsida > Myrtales > Myrtaceae > Eucalyptus > Eucalyptus globulus. Next base: position 51,061,186 of record CM024719.1, read on the forward strand.
AAGTGACGGAACTGGACTAAAGTTACGCGTATAGTACATGAATATACTTCCCTTCTTCCGCTTAAATAGCAATATTAAGGGACTCAGCTCATATCCCCTTCTCCATAGGTTTAGGTCCCTGCATATACGGAACGTGAAAATCATGTCCAACTTGGTGTTTCAAATTCTTTTGCTTCTGGTTTCCCTCACGGCACAAGCATCAGGAGCTGCACCTCGATTGACAAGGATTGGCTGTAAAGAAAAATGTGGGATCATCACCATTCCATTCTCCTTCGGAATAGGAACCGGTTGTTTCTTGAATGACCGTTACGAGATCAATTGCCAGAAAAACAACACGGTCATTTTAAATAAGAGTGGATTGCGAGTTCTTAACATTTCACTCCCTGATTACCATGGATCCGTGAACGGCATGATTAGCGTCCGTCTTCTTTTAGTTTACTCAAATGCAAGCTGCGGGGGTGACGGACGTGTGCAGATGAATTTGAAAGGAAGTCAATTTTTCTTCTCTTCGACTAGGAGCGTCTTGATATCGGTGGGTTGCAACACCCTGGCGATAGTAAGTACTCCAGAATCAGCCGTTGCCGGTTGCAGATTGAAATGTGCTGGAACGGATACCAACATTAGCCGGTCTAGTGCTTGTCCTGGAGGAATGATTGCAGCCGGACTACACTCCCCTTTAACCTTCAGGGCTTAGTGTGGATTTTAAAGTAAAAGGTGAACATCAGGGGTGCAAGCACGCTTTCTTGAGGTCTGACTTTACAGATTATATGATTTAAAATTGAATGAGGCCGTTCCAGTGGTGCTGGAACGGGGGATTGCGAACAACACTGACCATGGACGTGACTTAGTTGCAGGATCGCATACTAAGTTGGGTCCTTGTGACTCCAGCGTGGTCAAAAAGCCAACCCGTCTCGGAGGATTGTGGAAAATGATGATAACTCTTAACACCAAAAAACAATTTCGAGATTGAGATGGGCGACTCAAATTATGCGATTGTAGTCGGAGTGGTATTCATCTCAATACCAAATCTAATGTCATTAACAGGGTCCTCGACAAAGGATCCTGAAAACTGATCTATGTTGATGATGCTCCATTCTTTCTCAAAACAAAATGACGACAAACTTATGTCCCCAGCAATGGGAAAAATTACACCCGGCTTCTTAGATTAATGTACTCTACCCATCAAGCTTTGATATTCCTATCCTCGGGGAAGCATCCCCAGAGATGCTAGGAAGTAACAGAGCTGGAAAAATTATGTGTACAATACATGAAAATTAAGGGAACCAGCCCATAGCCCCTTTCTCCATAGGTTTAAGTCCATCAACTTACCAAACGTGAAAATCATGTCCTTCGTTGTGGGGGAGACTCCTCATGGTCACAATGTGCAACTTTTTGTGACTCAACGTTCTTTAGATATTGGCCAAAAATTTTCTTTGGGTTAAAATATTAAGCAAGACTTAATCTTTATATTTTTTTAAAAACAATAGGGAGAGAATTACCCAAAAAGTCCTAAATTTATTACGATTGTGTCAATTTAGTCCATTCAGCCAATTTTGGTCGGCCTACACTAACATGGACAATTTATAATAATATTTTTTATTTTTTATTAATTTTTATTTTTCCTTTTTGTCCTTTTCTTTTTTTCTCTTCTTTCTTCTTTTGCTTCTTTTCCTATGGTGGCCAACGAGGTTTGCTAGCCACTAGGCAAGGACCGTAGGTGAGGCAGCTTTGCCTAGATCCAAGCGAGGGCCGAGGTCCTCATCAGCAGTCACCGAGGGCTTCATGGCCGTTGCCTGGTGGTCGGCGAGCCTCACTAAAGCCTCACTAGCCATTGTGGAGGAAAAAAGCAAAAGAAGGAAGAAAAGGAAAAAGATAAAGATAAAAATTAATAGAAATTCAAAAAAATAAAATATCATTAAAAATTGTCAATGTCAATGCGGGCCAGTTAAAATTATTTGAATGGACTGAACTAGCACAATTACAAAAAATCTGGAGTTGAATTGGCAAAAAAAAAAAGTTTAAGATTCAATTGATATAATTGTAATAGGTTTAGGATTTTTTTGGTAATTTTCTCAAAAAAAAGGCTCTCTTTTCTCTCTGTCCCCTCATCATTGAAAATAAAAAATAAAACAATGCCAAGAGTTCAGAATAATTTACGCAGTATGATCCAAAGCATTAGCAAATTAATTAGAGTATTTTAAAGCAAAAATCATTTTAGTTTTCTTCAATCCAAGTGCATGGGACACAACGTCTTCCACTGTGGAAGCAAAAAACATGCCACGTGATTCTCGTTCATCTTCTACTTTTTTTCTGAGGGCCAACAATATTCCCAAGTGCTGTTATGGATGGCTTGCGCAAATAAAGCATTGGGCTTGTTCCACGATGTACCGCACTCGAGAAAAATGAAAGTGATTTTTGCTTCAACAATGAGAGAGATACGACACTCCAAAATCGCACCACGAATAAAGAAATTAGAAAGCAATCACTTTCGCTTTAATAAAAGTGAGCTTTGCTTTCACTTTTCTAGATTGAAAAGATGCTAACACTCATTTCATTAGTCGTAGGATAAATTAGTCCGATGATATTGCCATTCAAAAAGAGATTTTTGTTGTGAAAAGCGGTTTTCCTTCTCAAAAAGGAGAGGAAAAAAAAAGTTGGAACATGAGAGCTGGGTCATCGAAAGTTGTTTCATTTTAGACAACGATTTGATTTTTGTGTTCATCTTGATAGAGCAAAAATTATTAAACTGATACTTACCCCAAAAAATTATTGAATGGATATAACTCTGCTTCCAGGCATTAAAAATTATCGAGTAGAATCTTTTTTTGTTCTCTTTGCTCAGTTTTTAATGTGTTTAAAGGGATCTACAGCAAAAGATCTTGAAGAGTCGCCCATCTCGATAATGTTCCCAGTGTTTCTCATGAAGAAAATGATGACTAAATTATCTAACAAACAATTGGAGAAGTCACAATTGGCTACTTTAATTAGTGCTCTCCACCTATGAAACTTTGATATTTCTGTTCTTAAGGAAAGGCCGACAAGAAATCCAAATTCTTGTATATAGAATACAATCAAGTCCTAAATTCAATTAAGTCCCAAACCTTCTTCAAAAGTGCAATTGAATCTTTTTGATGAACAATATCTAAAATCGTTTCATGTCACTCAAAAAGTGTTTATAAATTGCACTTTTCAACATAATTTTAGGATTTAATTGCATTTTTCAATAAAGGTAGACGAATTAATTTATTCAGTTGAAAAGTAAAATAATTAAATTGCATTGTTTGCTAAAGGTTTAGGACTTGATTGAAACAATTTAAAAGTTTTGGATTGAATTACATCCATATAAGATTTCGGACATTTAAGACTTGTAATGCAATTTTTTTCCCTAAGGAAACATCTCAGAGATATTAAGAAGTAACAGATGGAATAAAGTTATGCGTACGGTACATGAGATTTTTCCCTTTTTCCACTTCAACAAAAATATAAAGGGACTCCGCCCATACCTGCTTTCTCCATTAATTTTTGGTCCATGCACTTACGAAAGTTGAAAATCATGTCGACCTCAGTGTTTCAAATTCTTCTGCTTCTGGTTTCCCTCACGTTACAAGCATCAGGTGCTGCACCTGGACTTGCGAAGCCTAACTGTAATGAAACATGCGGGGACGTCACCATTCCCTTCCCCTTCGGAATAGGAGCCAAGTGTTTCTTGGATGACTGGTACCAGATCGTCTGCCAACAAAACAACACGGTTCCCATTCTGAAGAAGATTGGATTGCGAGTTCTCAACATTTCACTCCCTGATGAAGACGTGAATAGCGGCATGATTAACGTTAGTCTTCCTGTGATTTACTCAGATGCAAGGTGCGGGGGTGACGGACATGGTGCAATGGTAAGCTTAAAAGGAAGTCAATTTGTCTTCTCCCAGAAATGGAACATCTTTACAGTAGTCGGCTGCACACTCTAGTGACAGGGAATAGTACAGAATCAGCTGTTTTCGGATGCCGGTCGAAATGTGCCGGAACCAACTTCACCATTAGCAATGATAGTGCTTGTTCCGGGAGGGACGGATGCTGCCAGAGTTTGCTCCCCTTGAACCTGCAGGGTTTTGGTGTGGATTTCAAAGAAGAAAGTGGACAGGGGGGGTGCAAGTATGCTTTCTTGAGGTCTGATTTTACAGGTGTTTATGATTTGAGATTGAATGATACGGTTGCAGTGGTGTTGGAATGGGGGATTGCAAACGATACCGACTATGCACTTGGCCGTATCCGGAAAGGTTACGACGATGATTCTTTCCACTGTATAAGTGTAGAAAATTCGCCACGTAGAGGAAGTGGAAGTATATATGATAGATATGGAAGCTACAACATCGACAGTGGTGAAATGCTATTTCTGGAGTGCCATTGCACTAAGGGGTATCGTGGTAACACCTATGTTGATGGAGGATGCAAAGGTAACATATTTCATGCTATCACATTAGGAATTTAAGTGCACCATACAGCGAAGTGGCTTGTTCATTCCTAGATTTTTCTCTAAAAAAAATTCATTCATGCTGTTTAATGATCACATATATGATTTTATTTTTATTTTTTTGCCCAAGAATGCACAAAGCGAATGCACTTTTAAACAAAATTGAACTTATTATATTGATAAAAAAAAATTACTGGAAATAAAGGGGAACAGGACAGTCCTTTTGTTACAAGCACAATATTTTAGCCCTGAAATTAGCGATTTATGAGGAAATCTGACCTACTAGCCTCCTTAATTTTACTCAAGGAGAAGGGTTTTGCTGCTAATATATTTACGGTATCATTTGTCATCAGATATTGACGAATGTGAAGATTCAAATAGGTGCTTCGGGACTTGTGTGAACGAACCGGGCTCCTTTCGCTGCATCAAGACAACCAAGTTCATTCTTATTGGTAAGAAAATCTTTTAACCTAGAATTTTGGACCGCTCCATGCTGGAGTATCGCTAGAAAAAGAACAGCATAGCATAAATTATGTTCAGAAAAGGTACATAAATAAGATTTATCTTACCCTTCATTCTAACATGATTGTCCATTTGCTTGGTGATAATTATAGATAAGTTTCCATCAATAGTATCTATCAAAATAACCTAAAAACTTTCTTCGTGCACTAATACTTATATTTGATAGCTAAGACAACACTTAGAACTTTTCTAATGTTGCCGCTTCAGATCTATCAAAAGATAACCAAGGTTGCTACTTACTCTTGTTTTGAATTGGAATTATTACAATCATAATCAAGATGAATGCTGGTAGGAATATTTTCACTTTCATCAATGGTTTTCTAATTTCCTCCTAAGGGAGGTCAGTTGTACAGTCCACATGTATGTGTAAAAATACCACCTGATGGAACTTAGCAGGAGACAAATTAATTATTCAAGGTTGTTAAGAAAAATCCACGTGAAAGGAGCTCAGGTTAATCGCTCTTATATTATTTCCTCTTAATTAGATTCACAAAAATATTTTATGATAAGACTTTATAGATACAAGAAGAGTGCATTTTTTGGACTTTTGCCCCCTAATTTTTTGTAATGCAGGGATTGGGGCAGGCCTTGGGGCACTACTTTTGTGTCTTGTCTTATGGGGGCTGTACAAATACATCAAGAAGAGAAAAGAAATCAAGCTCAAAGAGAAGTACTTCAAACGTAATGGCGGTCTTTTGCTAGAAAGTGAGCTATCTTCAACCAAAGGCCATGTCGAGAAAAACAAATTGTTCAACTCGAAGGATCTAGAGAAGGCTACTGACAATTTCAACAAGGATAGAATACTTGGGCAAGGTGGACAGGGTACTATTTACAAAGGAATGTTAACAGATGGCAAAATAGTTGCTATTAAGAAATCGAAAGCAATAGACGAGGGCAAAGTCGAACAATTTATAAATGAAGTCCTCATTCTCTCACAGATCAACCATAGAAATATTGTTAAGTTATTGGGGTGTTGCTTGGAGACAGAAGTCCCACTTTTAGTATACGAGTTTATACCAAATGGGACTCTATACCGATATTTGCATGACTCAAATGAGGAGTTTCATGTATCATGCGACACACGCCTACGAATTGCAGCTGAAATTGCAAGAGCATTATTCTACTTGCACTCAGCAGCCTCGATTCCCATTTATCATCGAGACATCAAGTCCACCAATATACTCTTGGATGAGAAATATCAGGCAAAAGTGGCAGATTTCGGTACTTCCAAGTCTGTTTCCCTCGATCAAACTCATATAACCACCTTGGTGCAAGGGACTTTTGGCTACCTAGATCCCGAGTATTTCCAAATGAGTCAATTTACAGACAAAAGCAATGTGTATAGCTTTGGAGTTGTTCTTGTTGAACTCTTAACGGGACAAAAGCCAATCTCGTTGCTGAGGGAACAAGAAGGTAGAAACCTTGCAACCTATTTCATAATTTCAATGGAAGAAAATCGGTTGTTCGACATTGTAGATGCTCAAGTTTTGAAAGAAGGTAACAAGGAAGAGATTGCATCAGCTGCTAACCTTGCGAAAAGATGCTTGAACTTTTATGGGAGGAACCGGCCTACAATGAAAGAAGTGGCAATGGAGTTAGAGGGGATGAGAAAGCTCCCAAATCCTTTGGGTATTCAGCAAAATCAAGAGGATCGGGAGGCAGCTGAATCTTATGCTGCTGCATGTAAGTCCAGCAAGTCAAAGATCGACGTCGATGTCACTACATTTTCGGATGTGCAACCATTCTTACCTAGTGAGACGTGGTGAAAGTCTGTTTTGCCTCTTACACTTGTGAGTTATATTGCTGCGTTTGTCATGGAAATCAGTCTTCAAAGCAAAAGAAAGAGAAGAAAGAAAGGAGGAAGGTTTGTTAATTTACTAATAGGAGGATTTTAATTTGTTATGTATTGGTAATGAACTTATTCTCGGTGTTTGGGATCAATAAACTGTTAAGTCATGCCAATCCCAAGTTTATTCTAGTTCTGTAATTAGCATGATACCGTGATTTCAGCTCATCTTGAGATCTTTGAATACTTGCTATCAATTCAGTTGTTGCAAAACTTACATCAGTCATGCAGTGGACCAGCCTTTGCGATTCAATTAGATTTGTACTTGTTGAGAAGGAAAAACAAGAATGACGTTTCCCTTCTGGAAAAGAAGGTGAACTTGCATCCGCCTTCCCCGCCCAGTTCTTCCCTAAAGATCACATTGAATTGATGATGGCATAGAGGGATTGTTGCCGGCTGCCAATGCTCCGGCTGCATAGATCCTCACTACGTGATGTATCAAACTCACCACCCAAACTACATACATGTATCAAAAAACCCCACTAGCTGCAGAATTATCTCTCCCAATCCTAGCCAACCTTACTTGTCAATTTTCAATGTCAAACACGGAAACAGTAAAAAAAATCAATTGCGCATGGACCAACTCGTATATAAGAGATATTTACTCCTCATTTCAAGCATAGAAGATGTTGGGTGCTCTTTTTTCATATTTCCATTATTTTCACGATAGTAGTGTTTGATTAAATGCCCTTAAGGAACGTAAGTCATGTTGTTTGTAGAATAAAATTCATAGGGATCATAAATTAGTTTTATATCTTCATTATTGATGTTGACACCCAAATTTTTGTAAATGTTTTAAATATCCATTTATTTTGCAAAAATATAAAAATTTAGAAAAAAAAAAAAAGAAAAAAAAGCGGAAATCATGAAAAGATGATGATGATGTTGTTGATGATCATGATGATGATAAAGTAATAGTAATATAAAATGCATAAGAGTGAAAAAAATGATGAAAAGATAATGGAAAAGTCGAGTGGGCTGGTGTAGCACGGCCCACTATTTTATTTCTTTTGGAGCCCACTCTTTTATTTTTCTTCCAGCCCACTCTTTTGGCCCATCCGAAATTAAATAAAAGAAAGGCCCAGGCCATCATCCCTTTTCTCTCCTTTGCGCACGCGTGCCCACACACACGAGGGAGGGGGACCCAGCGGCAGTGGCGCCAGTCCATTGACGCCAGCAGCGATGACGCCAGCAGCGATGACGCCAGCAGAAGGAATATTCCAGCTGTCGTCACTCGTCAAAGGAGTGGAGGAAGCAGCGACAGGGGGCGTGCAAGGCAGAAAAATAGGAGAGAAGGGCTCAGTTCGTGGGGGGCTAGCCAGAGAAAAAATTGGGATACATATATTAAAAGTTTTGTACAACATTTACTCTAATGCCAAAAGTTTTCGCCGACTCAATTAAATGCTAAATCGGAGGAAAAACGATTATTTTAATGCCGACGATGATGAATTCTAGCCAAATTGATTAAATGTCACTTATAATTAAAATTATAATATGACTTGACAAATTTTTAAAAAAATCCAATCCACGTGACATTTTCACGTGGCATGCTTGGTACTAAAGTAATCCTTTTTTAACAACGACTAATACTAAAGTAATCACTTTAAATAAAATTAGTTAGTAATTACTTTAAATAAAATTTATCAATCAAATGATCACTTTTAATCAAATTTGGTACTTAAATTATCATTGTTTACAATTTTTGGATAATATCGTTTAGGGGTTATATGTTGACTAGGCATGTTGACGAGTCACATAGGACTGAAAAATTAGTAATATATAGTCATGTCGGATTTCTGATAATCCGGGCCGTAGTTGGCACTTAGATAATCGTTTTTTTCAAAAAAGTAGCACTTAAGTAATTCGAAAAGAAAATTGACACCAAATGAGCGCCATACATAACTTTTAGTGTTTTTAGTGTACTTACTCTAAGAAAAAGTAAACGCAAGGGAGCCATTCTTTTGGGGAAAAAGAAGAAAACAAGAGAGAGGAAGGGTTGAGGAGAGGACATTTTTGGTTTTTCCATAGAGTGACTAAAGCGAGGTCGTTGGAGCTCATTTTAAAGCCGATCAAAGGTCCATGCGGCGTTGTCCTTCATCATTTCAATTTTTTGTTTGGAAAATTTCAAAAAATGGCCCAAAATACCCTCATTTTCTCAAATAATGATTTGAAGCAAACCTTATTTTAAATAAGAGCTTGAAATTCTATTACTTTTCTCAAATAAGGACTTGAAATGAATCTTTTTTTTAAATAAAGGCTTCAAGTGGCTATGTTTATTTCAAATAATGACTTGATTTTTCGGCAATCAACGATATTTTCCTTATTTACCATTTTCCCTTTTTTCCTTTTTTGCCGTTGGTTCTTCTTCCTCTCTACCATCGACTAACCACTAGTGATGGCCACGGCCGGGCGAGGTCATCCTTGCCCAATTCAACAAGGGGCCACCCACGCCAACCACAAGTAAGGGATGGCCTCGCCTGGGTGAGGCAACCCTCGCCCTGGGGGAGGCTACCCTCACGGCCATCTACAAGGTCGACCCTCGCCGACCACAAGTGAGGACTCCACAACCCCTGCTAGCGGTTGGGAAGGGTTGTCGAGCCTCACTAACCCCAAGCGAGGCTGATACTCACAAGATCTGGCGAGGGTGGCCGATGTGGGCTTGCAAGCCCTCACTCGTTGTCAGTGAGTGCTTGTAGGCCCTCGTCAACCCTTCCTTGCAGTTGACGAAGGTGGCTAAGCCCTCGCTGGCCCTTCCCAGCGACTAGTGAGGCTGATGTCAAAAATAAAAAAGAAAAAAGAAAAAAATTGGCCAAAAATACTTTTGACCGATTGAAAATTTTAACTAGCTAGCGATAGGCAACATCAAGCCCTTATTTGAAACAACCATGGTTACTTAAGACTCTTATTTAAAACAAAAAGACATTTCGGGTCCATATGTAAAATAATGTAAACTTCGGGTCTTTATTTGAAAAAATGATAGCACTTTAGATATTTTTTGGAATTTTGCCTTTTTCTTCTACAGCCATGGAGTGGCTTTGGCCTGAACTCTCTGGCCATCGCCGATCGAGATCTTGACTCATATGATATACCAATACCAAGTAAGATTCCCCTTTCCCGAACCCCAAAAAGAACCGCCTAGGTTGATTCATTCTCTTGGCAAAATCTTGTTAAACCGAAGTGATTTCATGTTGAGCTATAATGCTTTGAACCCGGAATGTGAGTTTATTAATGAACACCAAATACTCGGATGTATTTCTTAAATAAAACACAGAATGTTTGAGAACTCCGAACTTGAATGGAGAATTTTAAGTGATTCGTGATAGACTGATATGGGTTTAACATGAAAATGTGTTGATTCCAGCCTTTATGCATCATGTTCAGTCCGTAGGTTGCAATAAATTTCGCCCCACAATGCATGCTTCAAATCGCATATCAACCGTTTGATAAAATGCTTGAGAGAATGCCAAATATTGATTCATCATTGAATCCCGAGATCTGTTCGTGTTCGTTTTCTGGGTTGGTTGAATCTGCTCTGATATTCTTTTTTTCTCTTTGTCTGACTATGTGATTCTATGGGAACGATCGATCGCCGGCGAGCGAGCCGAGAGTCCCCCTTTGGCCGAAGCTCTCACTCCACATCGGCGAATTCCGCTGTCCAGGGCTATTCTAGTTAGGCCATTCTCTCCATATTCGTGTATTTATGTTCGCTTGTTTTTCTGGTTTGCTGATTATAGAACCCATGGTTCGCGTAGTTTTTGTTTCGGTGAATTTGTTTTGGGTCGCCGGAGTAGACGGCCGGTGATGGGCCGAAGGCGGTGAGGGGTGGACGATAGGCCGGCGAGTGGTAGCCCGAGTGGACGACCATGGAGGGTAAGGGCTCGGCGGCAGCCTGAGGTTTGGTCGAGGTCCCCTGGTTCGGTGAAGAATGAATTTGCAGGCGGCGAAGGAGATGTTCTCGCTGAACATGGTCTGCGAAGAAGAATGAAGGTGCAGGAGAAGAAGACAAAATAGGGAAGAAGACAAAAGGAATAAAAAGAGTTTAAAAAAAAAAAAATCAATGAAAAATTCGTAAAATCTAAAAATAAATTTAAAAAAATCGTTTTATAATCCGATGCTGGTCGCATCCGGGCATACGGGTCGGATCAAGTAAATGCGGTCCGAACCCATTCCCAAATATAATAATAATAATAATTATTATTATTATTAAAAATTCTAAAAAATTGTAGAAATCATTATAAATTTCAAAGAATTTGAAAATATTACAAATTTCCTGAAATTTTTATAAAATTAAAAACTCATAAAATCCCTAAAAAATTAATAAAGGTTTTTAAATTCGTAAAAAATGTATAAATCAGAAAATTCATTAAATAAATCAGAAAAATAATTAAAATAATTAAATAAATTTAATTAATTGAAAAATAAAAAAATAGAAAATTCAGATAAATCATAAAAATCATAAAAATTCAAAAAAAAAAAAATCTAACCCAGAATCTTCATAAAATTTTAGAAAATTCAGAAGATCATAAAAAAATTTCAGAAAATTCAAAAAAAATATTTTAAAATATTTTAAAGTTCATAAAATTCAGGAAAATTCAGGAAAATTTCACAAAAAAAAAAAAAGAAAATTGGAAAACTGTTAAAAATTGAAAATCCAAAATTGGATGAGTCTTTAGGACTTTATAATAGGGTTATTTGTTTTGAATTGTCTTCTTTTTAGAGACAATTTAGGACACTTATGTGTTTTCTTCGCAATTATACTTGGTTGCGCCTCTTTAATACCTTGGATGTTATTTTCTTTGTTTTAGAATCGTTAGGATGAAACCTAGAATTCTTTGATAGATTGCTATGGTGTAAGTTAGCATTTAATCGAGTAAGATACTAGAATGGCGTTAATCTTAGAATTAGTGTAATCAAGTTCTCTGATTTAGAATCTTTGAATGCACAAATAGTCAAATATCCTCCTGTATTTTACTCAGTTGCTAGTTGATCAAAAAAGACTAGTGGTGGCTTCTGAGTCAAAATTTATATAGGATTGATTGATCAAAAAATGAATGTTCGATGTCGTGCGAGATACAGACAATGATCGATGAATCATTTGCGGTGTTAACAATCGATGGTCCATCCATGATCATCATTTGTATGGACCATTCGATTAATCTCATAAGCAAGTATCTTAAACCTGATTTTACCCTCCTTGGGTCGGAAAGAGTCAAGTCGAGACAGCTTCAATTATAAATTGAGCATAAAATTGTAGAATTTAAATTATGGATTTTTTCGTAGTTCGAACTATCCCAGACACTACTTTTCGACAACTTATAATAGCCTCAGATACACTCCTTGGGTTGTCTAATTCTTGTATTTTCATCTCAAACTTCACAGTTACCAAATTCTTTGAGAAAGAACTTTTCTGTTAAGCTGATTTTATTTTTCATATGTGCATTAGATCTGTTCCATGAAAAACATCAAAAACTGTGGTTTTTCAAAATTTTATCTACTTTTCTATTAAATTATTATAGATTATATGTTTATTTGATAATCACCTTCAAAACTTCAAGTGAAAAGAGGGATCATGACCAATATTGGCTTCTCTTTTTCTGATAGTTTTTCTTTTTTAACTCTGGGCATATGTTTTTTTCTTTGTGAATACTTTATTTTTCAAAAGATTGGTTTATAATGGAAAGTTTCATAAATGGTCTCACAGCTCATAGCATACTTCCCTGAAACCCAAATCTTCTCCCCAAAAAAGTTCAATATCCAATTAATTGGGCCCCTCTTGCAGCCAGGCCTCCCTTACGCCCAAATCCACTCGCCTGGCGTGGAAACGACAATGAAAAGGAATTGGCAAAGCGTGGCCGGCCAACAGGCATAATTAGGAATCGAAATCTCAAATTGGAATATACTTCTCCTTTAAAGAAGAGGTGTCTGCATTTGGGTTCGAGTGTATCTCATCCTCGAGTGGCGCCCTCCTCAGCTCTACGACCTTGTCCAATGACAGCACCCTTCTCAGCCCCTCCACATCCCCCTGCAGCACCGCCGCCACCAGTGCCCCCACCTTGCTGTTGTTCCACACATGATGCATCGCTGATCTCGTGCATGGAGTCAGTGAAGAGAGCGGTGATTGAGGGAAGGGCACTCAGCGTTGGTAGTTTATTTGCAAAACAAACTAAAGAGGTGTCTTGTATCACATTAAAAAAAAAAAATACATGGACTAAATTTGGCATTAATTCTCAATTATTTATTTATATTTTTATTTATTAAAATTCGTATTTATAATTATAAAACAACCAATGTGTATAATAGATTAACGATTTTTTTTTTTATTTTTTTTATTTTTAATTTATTATTTTTGCTTAATGATTATTAGGCACTCTTACAACTGAAGCTAAGGGTCAAAGAGACCTTTCTTTTGTAAGTCTTGAATATTTGCATCTTCTGTTGCGATCCTAAGACTAATGTGGAATTTGGACGTGATCCCTGCGAAGAGGGATAGAACTATGGAGACTGACCGAGTATGGGCAAAAGGAAGCAAAGGGAGCGAGACCTGATGTGCTTCAAACCTAAGACGGGATCCTACAAAAAGAGGCAAAGCAAGGGGTGTGTTCAAGAAACAGCGAAGATATGAGGTCAGGTAGGCACGCAGCTTCTAGTTCAGGAAAGGGCAAAGGCATCGAATGGGAAGGAGAATAACTTCAAGTTCACAAAGTAGCGAGATTTTGAATATGGAAAGGGGCAAAAGTTCACCGTCAGGAAAGGGCACGGCTTGGAGTTCAAAAAGGGGAACGACTTTGAGTTTAGGAAGGGGCAGAGGCTCTACCTTAAAGGTCCAAGTTCAAGAAGGGAGGCACAATTTTGACGGACAAAGGTTGTTCAAGTTCGGCCAAGGCTGAGCCTCAAACACGAACAAGCATCAAAGCAAGTGGAAGATTTAATCTACTATGACATATTTAATAGATATGCATGTTCTTCAATCTCTGTGCAGGCAATGCACATTTACTATTACTTTGTAATTGATATGTATTATGGGGTCATTATGTAATTACGTTATTTTATGTTCTCGGATTGTAATTAACTGATTTTATAAATACATATCTTGCAATCCTAATTGGGGTCAAACCACCATGAACACTCTTTTATTATTCTCTCTACTCTCTGTGACTCTTCAAACTCTACCTTTCGAAGGAGACTCCAGGCCAATATTTCTAGGTAAAAATTTTCTTCGGCTTTTCCTACCTATAACCAACAAGTGGTCATGGATGTGGATCATATGCTCCTTCCATGAGTTAATATGTTGTCTTAATTCTGTTACAGGTGTTTCCGGTTCTTCTTTTCTGGCCTCTTCCCTAGTTTTATTCTCATTCTATTAAGTTGTTTATCTAATGACTGCAATAACAAATTACTTTAATTACCTTATTTTCTTGCTACATTTAGTTCTTCTAAAACAGCAGGTTTACTCCATTCTTCTTTTTGGCCATTCACCATTTGTGGTATCGCTTTAATGTTCTCTCCTAATTTTGATCCAACTATGGGAGAATGATTGATATTTGGAGTTCTCCATATGCCATAATGTAAGTTGTATAGTGATTTTCTATGTTATTTATACTTCCTTCTTTTACTCTACGTAGAAACCAATGGAAGAATTTCGGATTTACTTTATTTTTTTTTATTTCAACATCCCTTTTGAAAATAATTGAAAAGTTGCATCATTTCCAATTACTAACATCGTTTTCCCAACTAACTTAATTGCATAATCTGTATATTAAAAGGTTCCTCTTTTCTTATATAAAAGTACATCTATTTGTGGTATATTCCAATTATCTAAACTTTTCTCAACATATGTTATCATTAATTTCTCATAATTCTTAAACTTATTTTGCATATATTTCCTAGGACTAGAACCTATGTATGGAATAAATATAACTACCTTCAAACAAATTACTAATATCAGTCTTGTCGTGTCTTATCTATTCAAGGATTTATAAACTTTTCTTGTCCTAACATAACTTTTAACCTCCTAATAGTTACTTTCATGGGTTATGGGACTTGGTGATAATCAAATGTGACAAGACTAAAGCTAATTGTTGTTAGTTTATGACTCGTTATATTTAACACTCGAAATTCCCTAAAATTATATAATGGCTAACAAAAAGTAAGGAATGGATATTAGTCCCTTCCAAGAAAATATAATTTTGATAGGAATTCTATAAATATTTAGAGCTGTGCAGATTAAAAAAGTGATAACAAGATTAAGTGTTTTGATAATGGCTAACGATTGGCCGAATTTATCCCAACTGCAAAAGTTGGGTGCTTTTATCTGTCCCTCATTTATTGACAAAAGCTGGTGCAATATGGTATGATCCTAACTATTCTTTGAATTTGCAAACTCATGCCATGATCTACCGAAGGCTCCACCAAGAGCTTCAAAGCCTCCGCGTTATTATGCTTCCCCCACAATGATGAATGGCGTCATCGTTTTCAGCCCTATCACGCCTTGCGCTCGGTCTTGCTCAAACCAGCTTCGTGATTTATCAGATCGGCCTTTCCACAGCCGCCATATTAAGAGGATAAAGACCTCCACCATGATCTAAACGAGAATCAATGGATGATCTCTTAGCAAGGGCAGCAAGGAAACTGTATCTCCTTTAACCTCCTATTCATACAGTCTCCTCTTCATTTTCGATCTAGATACAGACCCGAGCTTCATTACAAGACTAATATATCTTGCTATAAGATGGCAGTGAAAGTCAACTCTTGATTCCGAAATTAAATATCAGCTCCCTTGGACCTCAGAATTCATCAAATTTGTTGAACACTAAAAGTCATTATTGATTAATGAGTTGTCGTTGGTTACTCCGTGACTCCTGGAGCTACATGAGTTAAGTAATCTTCTTTTAAATTCTGCATGAACCACTTCATAGGAGCGTAAGACTAGAATGTGAAATAATTTCAATGGTACATTCAGAGTGGAAGAAGAATATGCTATCTAAGGAAGTCAATCGAGACTTGGATTAAATTACTTGTAGAACTCATGCATTGTCATTGTTTCTATGATTTATCATAAGCACATCGCTGCTACAATGAAACAAGCCCGTCATTTTCCTTTGTAAGTCACAGCCTAAATCTCATCCCTCTCCATCTAGGACTTGTAGCGACCTCTTTGAGCCCTTTCGTAGGTGCGGAGGTTAATAGATTGCTAAGTCTAGGCTTAATTCGAGCTCTCCCAAGCTTACTAATTCGCGACTTATGATCCAAGTTTTAACGAATAAATCATTTTTATTTAGGAGTCGTTACTAATCGATTTGTAATGAATCGACTAGAAACTCAAGTAAAATAGTGAAGGAAATATTTTACTTTTTGCACAACCAGAGAAATTAGGATCAAGGACTTGATTATACTAATTAATCAATTAATGCCCTTCCGATATATTTTTTTATTTAAAACATCAAGTAATGCATTTATGCAGTATTTTATACCAATCATGAGTCCTGGGATTCAATTTCTAACCAAACTAAGGAAATAGCTATTAATGCATCATAAGGGTGTATTAAAATAAAGAAAATGTGCAAATAACAATCCAACATTTGATTACAATGATTTAAACACATTTTTTTTTTCTTTTAAAGATTTTCACATTCTTAAGGAAAAACCACTACGCCTAGTCCCAATGAGCCGAATAAAACCCAATTCATGAAATCCACACAAACCTCCCCAAGCCCACTCATTCCCTATTTCAGCCAGCTCAAGAACACTTAAAACCTACACAAGCCCAGCATGCCCCTCTTGGTTTTGCTTGCTCGGGGGTGACCAGAGACGAGCAGCCTTGAGCTGGGTCGTCCCTGACCGCGCCCCGGCCGCTATACCGGCGCCGCCGCTCTGTCGATTGCTCATGCCGACCCGCGAGACCAAATCGCCACTCCTCCTTCTGCTATTAGCCGCGAAAGTCGTTGATCCCCAGAGAACTCGTCGCGGACCATCAACGGATAAGCGCTATCGAAGCAACACCCCTAGGAGTATGCCAAAGAAACGACCATGACAGCCCCGATCAACGAGATAAGGTCTCGCCCAGGAAAAACTCAGTAACTGAAGATCAAAATAATGCTATGTGAGCTTCGGGTAAGGCAACAACAGCGGCTATTCTTACGGAACCGTCTCGAGGACATTTTATCGAACATTTAATATACGCAAAATGAGGGGCAAGGAGCGAGGACGACCGAGCCCGAGCCCGAGCTCGAGCCGGGATTCCGAATGAACTACATATCAGTCCCCCAAAACCGCAGCGCGCGCACAAATGAGGCCAGAACTCGCGTGAACCGGACAACATCAGCCTGGTCCGGCGAGCCTGAAACAGAGCACGAAAAGGGGTACGAGCGTTCGGATGAAGGAGCCCTATCCGTCTCGGCGGTGTCGGACGGTGGGCGAGCTCGAACGGTGGGCGAGCTCGATAGATCGGGCTACGCTCATCCGCCTCGTGCGTCTCCGAGCCGGGATCCTCGGGAAATTGACGCCCGAAAGAAAGGCGAACGAAACCGAACCAAAACCTACCGTGAGCTCGGCTCGGCGAGAGGGGTAACGTCGGTGGAGAGCCGTCGCTTACTTTTAGTCTCTTGCTCGGCTCTCTCCGCTCACGGCCTCCCTCTCGCTCGGATCTCTCCTCCCTCCTTCCCCCTTCCCCCTTCTTTTTGCCTTTCTTCTTTTTATTGGGGGGGGCCAAAATGGAAGACGGGTTCTCAGGAGCACGTTATACACTCAGGATACATTCAGACAAATTTAGGTGTCGGCTGATTCATTTAGAAAGTCGACTGACTTTGTTTTTATTTTCTGTGTTTCTTAAGCAAAAATACTATTTGAATACACCGAGACAAAAACATTCATTAAACGTAGATATTACAGACAATGTTAGGAATTTTCAGGTGCTATTTATTCGTTTGTTCCGATAGGCATACCTTTCACCTGTAGGTATGTAGCTGAAACGTGTGGACTCGTTAGAACTAACAAAGACAACAAATAATTCCAGAAAAGGAAAATAATACATTAGTTCCCAGTAGCATTTCGAAGTAAACTTGCCCTTCTTTTTCAAATACGAGACAATGCCATTGATATATATTGGACCTTAGCAAATTTTATTAATAAAAGAATAACGAAGTTTTAAATGGAAGAGGTATGCATTCGTTGGACATCAATTTTCCTCAAATAATATAAATTAATGATATACAGATACGTGTTGATTGTGAATAACAAAAAAAACTTCTCTTTCCAAAATAATGAATTCTGTTAGTTGTTGAAATGCGGCTCAAAATTTGACTTTGTTTTGATTTGGATGTGAATCGGGATTAAAGTCTAAGACATCTGAAGCAAGCCAAAAGGTTTAGAATGCATGCTGATACATTTTAGATGTCCTAAATCAAGTGATGGACATCCAAATTAAATGGTGAGGCAAGACGAGGCTACTATAGATACGAATTGCAGATTTTGGATGTCTAGAGGCAAGATTGGACAATTGGCCAGACTCACTAGATGTTCGTGTGATGTCTCAAATTTCTGTCTAGCTATATTAGCAAGCCATGTAGGAATTTAATTTGTCAATAACCAAATTTAGTGAGTGAATTAGGGACGAAAATATTAGCATATGCCTTGTACGGTTTATGTATGCTCCCAAAGTTGCACCTTAGGACATAATTAGTCTTTTAATACACCTATATATTATATATGTGGCCGGCCCTATTATTATTTTTGCATGGGATATAATTTCTATAATTTCCTAAATTATGTTGCCGCCCTATAGCCCAACATCTCCCTCTCATTTGCTTCCATTTTCCTCTAAGGATTTAAGGTCTAGAGATCAAGAGAAGCAAAGATAAGGAGAAGTGGCTTTCTTCTACTCTTCTTGATCTTTTTTAGGCTCGGTTTTTGCTAGAATATGAGCTATTTTGTGTTACTTCTTGCTTGCATGTCCTTATTAGCTCGAGTAGATGTAGAGAATATGATATAATAGCTTAGATATGATGTGATTTCGAGATTTTATGGAAGCGAAGCATTGCATGTCATTTTCAAGGCCTATATAGTCTTGCATGTGAGTTTCGTGTGTTCGTTTGACCCTCACGTATGAAGTGGTTGACTATAATTGAAGATGGATATTGCATGTGCCTTAGGACTTCTAGTTTTGGTGTGTTTTGAGAAAATGGACTCCTATGGTGCAAGTTTTACATGAGTTCGTTACTGTCGTTTGGATTTCCAGAATTGAAATTACTAGACCTTATCTGTTTTTTAATTTTGTGAAGCTTGTTGTGGTTCGAATTTGATGAGAATTTCTCATGAAAGGTGTGCAAGTATCCTGATGTATAACATGTTGTGCAAAGTATCTTGATGTATAACATACTTTAATTTTAGATTTTTCTGAGTTGGTATGGTTGGTGTGAAAGCCCAGTAATTTACCATGTCTGATCTGCCCAATGCAGTAGAAATAGTAAGCTGATTGTCTTTCTAAATTTTCGTAAAATTTTTCCTTTCGATTTTGGACTTTCTTCCTTCATAAAAGTTGTAGAGGACATTTTGATTTATAACATATCCAAATTTCAAAACTTTTTGACATGTTTAGGGTTGTGAGATGAGTATATCTTTAAGATCGGTTGCTCTATTCCAGTGAACCAGATTCTTCTCTATTTCATGCGAATTACTGCTCTTTCTACAATTTTTTTTGGACTTAGTTTCCTAACAAAAATTTTTTGTTAAGGTCTTCTCTGTAACATATTAAAATTTTAGAAATTTTTGAGTTCATTTACTATGGTTTTGTTTTTGATTCCTTTGACTATGCAAATCTGTTCGTTTCTGCCTTGGATCCGAAATGCACTAAATTCTTTAGGAAGGTGATGGAATCTTACATGATGACCTACTGATGACAGTAACGGCATTAGATAGACTTTCAAATGATGCATTTTGATTGCCATGTGGTACCATTTACTTGTGGAAATTGGGTTAAAAACATAAGAGGACAGAATCTGGAATTTTGGGTTATATGTGGCTGAGTGTGCCACGAAGGTAGTGAATCGTGCGTGGTGGCATAGTGCCCATCCTAGTGTCAAGTGTGCTTAATAGGATATATTTTATAGTGTGCAAATGCTATGTCGCTATATGAGTGTGCTATACCTACGATACATGAGATGGATTGTGATGTTTGATGCCCAAGGTTGGCGAACCTTGGATGCCCGACGATGCCCGGAGTGGATGTTGGAAGTGAATGCCTTAACTAACAACCATGATGCCCCGATTGTAGTAGGGATGTCCAAGCTGGTGACAAACCGTGGAAGTCTTGATGATCAACTCAAAACCCGATGATGGGCCGGAGTGGATGTCAGAGGCAAATGCCTTGACCAACAACTAAGATTCCTCAAAGTAGGGATACCTGCAGTATGAGAACCGTGGATGCTTGGTTAGTGAACTAGAGATCATTGTGTGAGCTGCCTACACGGACTGGTTGAGTAGTGAAACGGGGATGGACCCCAATAATATTGTGCATGATAAATGTGAAGTATGACGCCCCCATTGCATAGTAGTGTGACCCATGCGATTGTATATGACACGTGTTGCATTAAATGCTCACTAGTACTACTTGTGTGGCTGGAAATGGTCTGTAGTATGTTGTGTGCTCATACTTGTGTGCTTACTTACTTGAATATTATCCTAGGAATCGAGTGCAATTAGATCGAGTGATTTATGAGCTTGTTGTTTCTCTTGCTAAGCATCAACTCACTCCTGTTGTTATTTTTCAAATTGATAGCTATGTCAGTCGCTCCTCGCATCTCCCATCTCTCGTTATGGAGCGCCTGTTGCATTAGAGGGCAAGCACCACAAGTTCATGGAATCGGACTTTCCAGGCACAATGCTTGTTCGATTCACGACTGTCTCGCTAGTGGACATAGGATAGCTTGATCTAATTTCCTACTGCTTTGTTGCTATATTCGTGCTAGTGGGCGGACACCTGTTATGACCGATTCCATCCCCTAATGCTCCTGGTGCAAGTGGTGATGGGAGGGATGTGGAGGATTAGGAGCTGGAGTAGGATGGAGTGTGGAGGAATCATGCTTGTATTTTGACACAATCATAACTTTTTGGCACGAGAGCTAATGTAATCGGGACGGTTGGATGAAGAGACGTATGTACGAACGAGGAGCTTGCTATAGCAGGTTTTAGGGAAACAGGCATTTTTTTTTTTAAAAAAATTTCTCCCAGCTTAGGTTTTTCCTTTTGATGTATAATCCGCCACCTTATGTATATATAAGTATGGTAAATAATGGAAGCATGATTCCCTTTACTATTGGTGTTTTTAGAGGCACGTGTATAGTTCATGTTATAAATGCTAACCTTTAGAAAAGATTTTCACTTGCGTGATAACTTAAAGTAAACAAAGAACAAGGTTTAGTAAGTGGCGGACTGAGATTCCACAGTTCGCCCATGGACACAATGAGCAGGAGTGAGCAACTTTGAATGTCTGACCAAGCTATGGCTAGATATCTAAACTGGACTGAATTTTCCCGAGAAGATTTTAGATGGCTGAAAGCGATATTTATACTAAATGCGGGTTTTGACCTAATTTTGTTCTAAAATCAAGCCTGACTTCAGAGAGAGCTCAGGGAATCGTCAAGGAATGTGAGTGAGTAAACCCTTCGTGTCTCTTTGATTTGACTATGTGAGACTTTTTTTAATATAATTGGGAACTGTAATACATTTGAGAGTTATATGTTTCGAGTGAATGTAATTTCCTCTTGTTGATCATAGTAAACCATCTTGTCGATCTCTCCCTATGGAGTAGGCACATTAGGTCAAACAATATAAATCCTATGTGTCAAATTTATTTTCTACGATGGTTTTTTGCTTAATTGTGCTTGTTTCACGCTTCCACCATATTTGAGTAATAAACTCGTATCAGAGTTTTGTGTTGTTGATGACAAGCAATGCTTGTCATTTCGCTAATTAGAAAAAGGCCAAAAACAGCTCATTTAAATCAAATTTAGAAAACTTAGAAAAATGACAATCATTGTATGAACAAAATCTCATCGAAACCGACTTCTTCAGCAAGTGTATCGCACAAATATTAGGCATCTTGTTCACTCTTGAATGCCAATCCAACTGTCAGTACGCACACCCATGACTAGAAATTTAAAATGGCCAAAATCAGCTCATTTGAATCAAATTTCGAAAATGTATCAATGCAAAATAAGAGCCAAATTGAAAACATTCCACATAGTTGTTATAGATGATAAAAATGATGTAGTGTTCACTCCTAGTTTTAATCCAACCACAGGAGGATGTCTAGATCTTTGGGTTTTCCACATACCATTATATAAGTTATTTAAATAATTTTCTATGTCATTTATACTTCCTTATTTTAATATATATATATATATATATATATATATATATATATATAAATATAATTTAAGATTTAATTTCTTTTTGTTTTTTCTACGTATGATTCTTCCTGGCAAACCTCTCTTTCTTTTGTAGTGTATTTTTCTGCAGAGCCATTTTCTTTGGTTTTCATTTTCTTCCAAAAGGAAATCTTCTTTTAAGGTTTTGCGGTCTATTTCAAAGGAAGTGCTAATAAGTTTATTTGGAAATTGAAAACATGAGCAAGGTACATTTGCTAGGATGAATACGTAGATGCTTCTTCTAGCAATGTAGGATCAATCCTATAAGTAAGACATGCCACTTGTTCTTCTGTTTTTCTAATTCCATTGCAAACTATTCACTAATCTCTTTTTTTCAGGGATAAGTGAGTGTGATGATCAAGAAGGTGCTTCATATGAAATTCTTGTCCGAATTATTTCTTTATTTAACTCTCCTATGTTCAATTTCATCGATCTAGTTTTGTTAAACATAATTTCTATTTCTCAACCTTTACATTTTCTAGAAAAAAATACCATATAAAATTTTAAAATATGTTCATCGTATCTCCAACACCCTTACACTTCTTTTTGGATCTTTAAAAATGCCAAATTTATACTCACTTGACACATGTACTCTCCGTCATAATTCTATCAAAGATCATCCTAAAAAATCCTACTGCTTACGTAGACGGTAGAATGCAAGAGAAGTTGTTGTGGCGCCGTGAAAACAACGACGTTGGCATGGTTGTTGACGTGGACTACAAGGGTGCCATTTTGCGCTCTCTCGGTTGCTGAAGTCAATTTGGGGCAAATATCTAGGGGTTCATGGTTTGTGTTTGTTGACACCTAAATTTTGATTAGGTGATTAATTAAGCCTTATTTCTTTTATTTTTCCTTTTTTTAGATAATAAATAATAAATAACAAAAAAAAAAAAAAAAAAATCAATAAAAACAAAAGAAAACAAAAATTGGTAGCCGTGCCCGGCCCCTCCTTTTTCTCTCCTTTTCGGCCCAAGCCCGGCCTCCTTCTCCTCCAGCCCGGCCCCTCTCTCTTCTTCTTCTTCCTTCTTCCCTCTTCTTCCCCTCCGCCTCTGCAACTCACGCGCGCAAGGACAACCTACGGCCGAGGAGTGTAGGCCGACGTCGGCCGGAAGAGACAGATCTCAAGCGCCATCATCGCTTCCTTCAATGCCGAGCACGCCTTGTTGGAGGAGCTCGGATGGACGCGCCGGTTCGGCCGGCGGAGGCCGTTCGGCGTGCGGCGAGACCGGCGGTCGAAGCTCCATCGACCGGCCGCCCTCGCCTATAAATAGAGCTTCCCGACGACGGCAAAGGGCACGCCGAGAACGATCGAAGGCTGCAAAGCTTCGAGCTTCCCGCCGAGAGACTTCAAAAGGGGAGCCGAGGACGAGCAAGCCCGGATCCGAAGCGGTAGAGAGAGAGAGAGGCCAGCCGAGGCTTGGGGTCCCCGAGAGACTTCGGGAGCTCGAGTTCCGGCCGGCCGTGGCGTGGTGAGCTCGGAGGGGTCCCCGAGAGACTTCGGGAGCTCGAAGGCGAGCCCGAGGGAGAGAGAAGGTAACTCGGGCGCCGGATCTGGTCGGATCTGACCGTCCAGACCCACGACGCCGCCGTCGTCCGCGCCAGCGTCATCGCCATCAGTCTGCCCTCGCCAGTGGCCACCACCGTCGTAGATGCACTCCCCTCGCTGCCGCCGTCACCGCCGTGGCCATGGTCGCCGTCGTATCGCTTGATCTCCTCCCGGCGCCGCGGATTCGCAAACCCTACGGTTTGCGATCCGGGGGGCGGCTGCAAGTCGGGTCGTGTGCCGGATCCGGGTCGGGTAGGGTTCCGAAGGAATCGGGTTGCGAGCCGGAGCGGGTCGTAGAGCCGGGTCGTCGGGCCGGGCCGGGCGTCCCCAAACGCTCGGCCACGGCGTCGTTTTTAAAATTAAAAAAAAGTCGGGCCCACTACGCGTCCCGTCTGCGTTGTGGGGCTGGCCCGGTTGGACCCAACCCGCGGATCCGACCCGGTCGGCTTTTTAAATTTTATTTTATTTTAAATAATATTTTAATAATAAATAAATAATTTATTTAAAAAAAAAAAACAAAAAATATTTTTTTCTTTTCTAAAATTATTAAAAATATTTTAATTTCAAAAAACAAAAGTATCCAAAATATTTTATTTTCCGAAAAATCAAAAATATTCCATATTTTCCAAAAAAATGCCAAAAATCCAAAAAAAGCCAAAAAAATTCAGAAAAAGGCCAAAAAGACTTGTATTTTTCCAAAAATACCAAAAAAATCCCAAAAAATTCCTTTTGTGTCCAAAAAATTAGAAAAAGACTCAAAAAATGTTTTTCCTCCCAAAAATGCATGGAAAATCCCTCAAAAATCCAAAAAGCCTTAGGGTTTAAACAAGATTAGGTACCGAAAGGGCATTAGTGATTAACTAGTGTAATCAAGTCCCCGATCCTAATTTCTCTCGGTTGCGCAGAGCAAGTATTTCTCCCGATACTTCGCTTGGGTTTCTAATCGACCCACCCCAAACCGATTAGTGGCGACTCCGTTCTAAAATTAATTTACAAGTTAAAAACTCATATTATTAAAGTCGTGAATTGGTGGACTTGGGAGAGTCCGGGCTTAATAAATTCAGCCGAGCCATTAGCCTCCTTAGGCGCTCGTACCCGATTGCGGGCGCCGGAAAAAGAGGTCGCGGCAAACAGGCGACTCGCCGGGACTTTGAGGACTTAAGCCATTTTATCTTTGTTTAAATGCTTTGTCGACTTGGTTTTTTTTCTTTTATGCGGGTAATAGCTTAAAGTTTTTTTAAAATAAAATGTTTTTGTGATTATAAACTATTGTGCATGCCTTCTTGTTTTAAACACTACACATGGCACACACACAACCCGCCGCCGACTGGGCCGCCATAGGATTTCTAGGATGGTGTTAAGAAAGATACGACCTCGAACGCGAGATATGATGTAGAGGTTGCCTTTCTTTTTCCCGAATTTCTTAGCCGAGGTTAAAGGGGTATGCGCTAACGCGAGACTGCGACGGGCGGATACCTTTTTAATTTCATCAAGCCTTCGAGTTAGAAATCGAGCCGCACGTCCCATGCGCATGTCCTTGTGCTTGCCATTTTATTTAAAAGCAAAGTGATTTCTTTACTTTTACTTAGTCTTTTTATTTGGCCCATGGCAATTTAGGATAAGCTTTTCAAGTCCCGCTTATATGCGATGGGGAAAGACGATATCCAGTTCATCCCTACTCCCAGGCGAGCTCTTCAGATGGTGGGGTCAATTAGATCAGTTTGCCCAAGAGCGTGTGAAGGCAAAAGTGGTCATCTCCTATTGTTGATCCAAATCACTGTTCGCCAAGTCATACAAGCCATGGCACATTTCTGGTGCCCGAAGACGGTTACTTTTATATTCGGTAGGTTTGAGCCAACCCCAACCCCGGGAAGAATACATCATCATCACGAATGCCTCTTGAGAAAAAGCTCGTCAAACCATCAACAAAAAGCCCTCCCATGGCGCAGGTTGGCGCGACTTTTAGGAACTGAAATCCATGTCATGAAACAAATTCTTGAAAATAACCATAATGTATGCCCTTTAGAATTCATGAATGCATGTTTTCAAAACCAGCCTATGACCCAAAAAAGTGAGATTTTCCTCCTGGCCTTTTTCGGGCTCATCGTTTTCCCCTATCAAAGAAATGCCATAAGTACTGAAATGGCATGGATAGTTGATCAAATCTTGAGAGGAGGGAATTATGTCAACATGATTTTAACTGAAACATTCTTGTCTTTTTATCGTTTTAAAGACAACTCGGAAAAAATCATGCGAGTATCTCCTGAAATTTTACAAGTCTGGTTCTTTTCTCACCTAAGCGAATTTCGAGACATCATGCGATCATCTGAAACGAATGCTTTTGAAAACCCATTACAAAAATTTATGGTTTTAGGACCATACATTCCCAATCAAAGCTGTTTAAATTGGGTAAGCTTCCTAAGAGACCCGGCTCCTGAGGTATTCCAATGGTGTGCTGGTTGGTTCCATGAAAAGAGAGCTCGCTTCGCTTACAAGCGCTGTCTCTCAATTCCGTTGCTCGGCCTCACCGGCACCATTCTCTATCACCCTTATCGAGTGGCACGACAATATGGAGCCCTTCGGGGAAATCCCACCACCTTTCATCGTAAAGATCTCTTCAGTTCTTTTTCAACACAAGCAAAGACTACGCATTCGAAGTTTCTACCGCTCAGGAAGCTTGGGACAAGTGCCATCGCAAAAGGATCGTGGTACCTAAAGGGCTTGAGGGAGAAGAAAAATCCCACCATGCCTCCATGTCCTACATCCACAACCATCGCATCCCGAAAAGATGGAAGCCATTAGTCCCTCACTCAATCAGCGAGAGCAGCCCGCACGAGCAAGCAGAGCTCATGGAGAGGGATTTGGGAATGGACTGGATGCACACCTCAGAGCCGGTTCAAGGAAGCGGGCGTTCTCGCAAGAACAAGGCTCCCGTCGCATATAAATTGGCAATCATGTGCCCCTTAGTGTAAATAGTGTGAAAGTTCTGTCCCATTGTTTAGGGACTCTTTGTTTAATATCTAGTATTTCATCCTGTCTTTTCAATTTCAAGTTCTAGATGTTAGAGTATGCGTCTATAAAATCCTCTTTTGATAAATAAAAAGAAGTAGTTAGACCATTGCCATGGGTCAATCTTTGTTTACTTTCGTGCTCATTCATTGTTTTCGCAACAAGCAGGTAATTATGAATCGCCGGCCACCAATCGCTCGTGAATGGCCTCATGCAATAGGACCCGATCAGAATGATGTACAAAATCGTCTCATTAACATTGAAGACGGCGTGGGACAGATGTCCATTGTCCTTTAACAACTCTCGAGACAAATGAAATCCACTCAAGCTGAGCCCAACTCTATAGTTGCCTCAAACACCGTCATGACGCCCGCAAATTTGCCAGAAAATAGCCAGTACCATGGACAGTTTGAAAGGATCATGAAAAAGTTAAACCAAACAAGGCGAATCCCATGGACCTTTCCAATTATGCCGGCATTGAAATCCCTGAAGAGCTCAAAGCACCTGAATGCGAAAGGTATGCTAATACCTCACGCCCAGAGACCTACTTGCAGGCCTACCTGGTCCAAAGGATGATTCAATCGTACCAATCGAGCTTGACTGGCCCTGCCTTGCGATGGTACATTGTCAGGAAGATTAGTCCCCTTAAAACCTAGAGGGAACTAATTCATGTTTTTCACCAAGAATATGATATTGACATCAGCCCCGACATAGCCTTGCCCTCTACGAAGAACTAATGATCGCGAGCACGAGGAACCGTTAGTCGCGAGATAGGAGAAGAGCATGTCAATGAAGCCTTGCATGATAAATGGGCATTGAACAACACCACATTCTGGAAAATTTCCCACTAGGAAAGGCAAGGAGCCTTTGTACGAGATCAAAGACACGAGCTGTTCAAGACCTGGGCATCGACCGGACAACTCCCCAAGCTTACTCCAAGAGCTAGGGTCCAAAGAATACCAACCCCTATTAACCTGGAAAGTGAATCAGACAGTGAAACTCTAATGTCTCTCACTTCCCTTGACATAATCAAGTTAGCAAAACGAAGGGCCTTACTCAAAAGGTCTAGACCAGAAGTCAAGAAAAGAAAGCCTAAGCAGATCGATTCAGCATCTACCGACGAGCCACCGCACCAAAGCTTCGAGCATTCCCAAGAATACAGCTTTGAAGGCCACCATCCTCTAGAGTACAACCCTGAAGACTTCCCGGCCCTAGAATACAATCCCAAGGAATTCCAGCGGTATTTCGACAATGAAACTGACGATTCATCGTATAACTGTTTCCTACTCTCATCCGGGGATGAAGGTCCGTCAGAAGAGGAAGCATACGTCTTTATCCGCTACGATCCTAACGAAGTACTAAGCTTGTCCTCTGACCATGAGGATAGCTTCAATACTTTATCCTCATTTGGGAATTTCGACCAAGAAAGAAAGCAATGGGATAATTTTTAGAATCCAACTTCCCGAAACAGAAAAATTCACCACTACAACAGATATGCATGGAAAAACCGTGGCCTAATCAAGACATACCAGGCTTGTCTTGCCCTCATAGGATCATGACCCCCATAGAAATGAGGATACCCAATCTTCGCAAGTATAACGGCACGACTTGCCCGTGTGGCCCACTTTGCGTACCTCCATGCTGAAATAAGTCGGTACTATGGCCCGATGTCATTCACAACTCAGGCCTTCCAAGAAAGTCTTACGAGGTCTGCATTGCAATGGTTCATCACAGCGAATATCAGCCTCATGAGGGATTGGAATGAGCTGTCTTCCACATTCCGCATCGGTACCAGCACTGCATTGAGCCGAACCGTCTTGCGAGAGCTTGGTTCACTTTAGAAGAAGACCAATGGAGGAGTTTCAAGCATATGCAAAGAGGTGGGAAGCTTTTATGATGCAAATCTACCCTCAATTGGCTGAAGAAGAAATGATAAAGCTGTTCATAGGGACTTTGCCTCGCAAGCATCGTTGTTGGTTGCATAGGTTGTACTTCCATAGCTTCAATGAAGTGGTCCTCTCATGCGAATACCGAGTCTACGGCGCGAGGAATTCAAAGACACTTAGCTTCAAGACCAGCACTATCAAAGCGCTCCTTTACATAGGGGTTTTCATGAGTTTTACTTGTTTTTATAATTTCATGTTTCTTATCTTGTCTAGTGTGCTCTTGTTGTATTTTCCATTCCAAGTACTCTATTGTACAGTTCCAATATTTTGTTTTAAGAGCATGAGGTGGTACTCCAAACCAGCCCGGTGATGCTATCCAACCATGAAAAATATATCATCCAAGGAGAATCTTGAGGGTCGGGCTTCCTCATGCTTTTTCTCCCCCGAATACATATTTTGAAAACAAAAAGCACTTCATCACCAAAAGCTTTCGTCAAAACAAGATGTTAGATTTAATCATATTTGTCTTTCTGATTCACTCACTTTGTGTCTCAGAATATCATCCACATCCCCCTTGACTTAGTGTGATAGGGGGCATTTGAAGCTGGCACATCATGTGAACTCACCGAATTCAAAGACACTCTTCCAAGAAGACAGTGGGGCAAATAGAAAGAATCATCCTACACCAAAAGAGGGTAAGTCTTATTCTCTGAATATAATTTGGAAATGATGTCCTTTCTCTTCTATTTACAGGAAACGGAAATATGACGTAATAGGTACAGGCATACGGTTGAAATCAAGCCGTTCCCAAAGAGCTCGTACACTCCACCTTGCTCCCCGCCCAACTCCTTCTCAAGTTATAGCAACATCTTTCCCCACAACATGCCCGGGCAACTAGATGATGTGGTTTCGTCAATGGGATTTCCAGCTTTGACAAGCCAAGAAGCACAGAAAATGAATTTCTCCTCTTGAATTGGCTACTCAACGGGAGAAAATCTAATCGATTGAGACAGTCTCCTAGCCCCTTATTTCATATGATGACTAAGGGCTTAAAAACCCCACTTCGTGCTCTAGATGCATGCTCTCCCAAGAAGTAATTGCCATCAAAGAATTGGAGATTTTGATTGTCCATCTCAGATTCCATAGAAGCTTGAGGTATGACTTTGCCCAATGGCCATATAGTCAAGACAAGAAAAAAATTCCGCAAAGAAAGGCGTGAAGATAAATCAACAAACCATCAATCATACATACATGGCCATGAGTGAGAAAGGCCAATCGAAAGAAATGTCAAATCATGCCAAGACGAAAAGGCTGTCATCGACATTCAAACATCCCCAGGAGTCAGCAAATACAAGCTTTGGAGAAGAGTAATTTGGTATCGTTTCCAATACTCCCCACTCTTTGAATTCACTTTTGACATATTTTCTCCTATTGACAGGAAGCATAGGATTCAAGAAACAAGCTTAATGATTAATTTGGACAAATCAAATGACCCATATCGATTTACCTAACTTGGTATGAAAGGAAGTGCCATCCAGGAGCCGGTTCGGTTAAATAAAAAAGGAAGCGCCCTACGGACACCATCGGCGCCTCTAGCCGAGTGGTATCCGGGAAGAAGCAAAAAGGTCCGAAGTCGGGGGTTCGAATCCCCGACGCGGCAGTTAGCCGCTTGGTAAAAAAATAATAAAATTTTTTGCTTCTCTTGCGCTTGCAAATTACGAGAAAGCAGGTGATCTAACGAAGCAAAAGACATAGGACTTCGTGTCCCACTCGCATTTTGGGTCCATCCAATCATCTGCAAAGCAGTGAAGGGTAATGTTGTATCACTCCCAGCTTGTTTAAACTCCTGTAAAAATCGATTGACACATTCTTTCCTCTCCATTGCAGGATCACTTGACCGTAAAAATGCGGATAAATCAAGGAAAGACATGTCAAACTCGATAAGCTCTCCTAAGCAAAATACCATCCCGAGTAATCGCCAAAGCAAATGATAGAAAATCTTCTGCCTCAACTCACAAATTTAATTTTGGCAGGACTAATTGATCTACTTGTACATCTTCTCTTCCAGGGGCAAAAGCTGAGATGCCCGATCGAGATCCCAAATGCCCGGCTGATCCTTCATGTGTCATATCCCTAATCAATAGGGATAACTATCGACACCCATTTGCAAATAACCCTTTTGATGTTCAAAATTTAACATATTTGGAAACACCATTATGTTAACTCTAAAGTCGTCAATAGGGTCTTTTTTTGAGTAAAACCATTCACTTGTTTT